>JTEE01000038.1:2071143-2082693 GCA_002896455.3 Chlorella sp. ArM0029B | reverse complement strand
CCTGCCCGCCTGCAGAATTGGACGGCCAGCCCGGTCTGGCAGCGCTGGCGGGCAGCCGCTTTGGCGACAGCCTACTGCAGCTGGCGCTGCCTGGGGCCTGGGGCGTCGCTGCAGCCTTCTCTCCCAACGGCGGCTGCCTAGCGGTGGCCAGCCAGGGCGCTTGCGGAGGCCACCTCACGCTGCTGTCTGGCGTGGACCTGCAGCAGCCGGGCAGCCTGGATGCAGCAGCCATTGAGGCGGCAGCAGCGGCAAGGGAAACAGGAACAGCAGGGGAAGTAGGAGCGGCAGGGGCAGCAGGCGGGGAAGCAGCAGTAGCAGCAGCAGCAGGGGGTGCAGGAGAAGAAGGAGAAGCATGTGGGGCAGGGCAGCTGCAGCACCTGCCCCTGCCGGGGCTGCCGCTCAAGTGCCTGGCTTTCTTGTCAGACTCGCTGCTCGTGGGCGGCGGCTTCGACTGCCAGCCGCAGCTGTTTGTGCGGCGTGCCGACGGGCGGTGGCAGTACGCAAGGAGCCTGGCAGGTGTGTGGGGATGGTGTGGCGGTGGGCGGGTTGCTGGAGGTCCTGGCTTTGCATGCATGGCAAGCTGGCTGACACTTACAAGAGGCTGCCAGTGCTACCACTCAGAAGAGTTCGAAATCAACGGCATGCATGCTGCCCGCCTTGGCAAGCACTGGTTTGGCATGCGCACTGACTTCGCTCCATGCCCCTGCCGACCCCCCGCCTCCCCAACCCTCATCTACAGGCATGAAGCCCAGCAGCAGCCAGGAAGACAAGCCCAAGCCAGCAGCTTCCTCCTCCCTGTCGGCACGCATAAAAATGTTTGAGCAGCAGGCAGCGGCAACAGGAGCCACCGGCAGCGGCGGCGGCAGCAGCCGGGCGGCAGCAGCCAGCGCAGGGGCAGGGGCGGCACACACGGCGGCAGCAGGGCGCGGCGGCACAGCAGGCGGGCGCGGCAGCAGCGAGCAGCAGAGTGGGCCGCATGAAAACTGCCTAATCGCCGTCTGTCCGCTGCCTCCTGCTGCCGCTGCATCAGGCAGCAGCTGTGGCGGCAGTTGCGGTGAGAGCAGGCTGGGCTTTGTGAGCGCTAGCTTGGAGGGATGCATTGCCGAGTGGTGGGTGGAACCCTCCTCACTGTAAGCTGGGCACTCGCGTTTGGGCAGGCATGGAAGCTCGTGTCCCAGGGCCCTTGAGTGAGGGCACGGCACGACGCCTTCCCGGTCCGACTGAGACTGGGTTACATGCCATTCTAGTAAGCTTAGACCTGTGCTGCTGCACAACCGAACGAAGCCTTCTTGGGTTGCCAGCACTGAGTAACTTCCTTGGCCAAGCCTTGGGAACCATTGTGCGCCCCACCTAAACCTGTGCTCTGTTTCCTCGAAAGCACTGAAGGGACCAGATGTGTCGGGCAGCCTGCCAGTCGTTGCCCAGCGACGGCAAAGGTTGCCAGGGAGGCCAATGGGCACGGGGGGCAGCAGAGCTGGATAGCCTGGCCTCAGCGGACGTGCAGGACGCCAGGGTATGTCGCGTGCACTTGTGATAATGGCATGTATGGGTCACGAATGCCACTCCCGGTTGCAGGCCGGGCAGCCAAGCATGGCGCGCTGGGGGTGTGTGGGATGTTCCAGGCATGGCAAGCTGCCATTCAAGCCTGCTGTTTGCTCATCATCGTCTGAACGCAATATCTGAGGGGTCTGGACGCAGTTACCGAGCCGTCCATGCAGCTGGCTGTCCTGGCATGCGCCGCGGCATGCAAAGCAGGTGGTGGGTTACATAACTCTGTTCAGGCTGTGATCGACAGATAGTTCCATACAATTTGAAATCATTCCGCGGCCAAAGGGTCATCCCCGAAGAGCGGCATTGCGCCCTCTTTAGTCGACCGACCGGCACACGACACGGAAGTCAGCCAGATGGCCGGGTCCCGCCCAGCACTTCTTGCGCTCCTTGTGGCGGTAGCTGCAGGTAAATCACTGCGGGAAGGCATTCCTTGCAGAGTGCGGATTGCAGCATCAGCGCGCTGGCGGTGGCAAGCCCTGACCAGCAAAGCCCTAGCCAGCCAGCTAGGTCACCTAAAAACTCCAAAAACCCTTCTCTCCACACCTCACCCCTACCACACGCAGCCTGTGTTTCAGCAAGCCCTGGCAGGCTGCACACCAGGAGCCTGCAGACCTCCGGAACAACCTGCAGGTGAGGCCACCCTAGGCAGCCCGTGCCGGCAGGGCGGGAAGCCGGTCGTACCCTGCCCGGCAGGGGCGCCTCCCCAAACCACATGCGCTGCTGCTCACGCTGCGTGGAGGAGCCAAGCACGTGCCTGTGCACCCCCTCAAGCCACAAGATGCTTTATCAAGCACCTCCTGCCTGCCCCCGGTCCTGCCGCCTGCCGTGCTAAACGCTGGTCTCACCCTTGGTGCTACCCGCCGCCCCTGCCGCTGCAGCACCAAGTTGGCGGGCAGCTCCCCCCAGCCCACCAAACCCAGCATCTTCAATGAGCTGTCCGTGAGAGAAATCTTCAGCGTGACCGCATGGATGGTGGGTAGAGGGTGCCTGCCTGCCAGGGGCCCGCGGGTGGCCCCTGCTGCTGAAAACTGCGCCGTGCGAACGTGTGCTGCCGCCCAGCCCTGCTGCTTCCCTGGCCTGCTTCCCTGGTGTGAAACTAGCCCGCGCTCCTTCGTCTCGCACGATGCCTCACCAAGCATGTCTCCCTGCCCGGCCTGCCGTGGGCGCTGCATGCCCCCCTGCAGCACAACTCCCCGCTGAGCCCCTCCGCTGTGCATCCCCACCACGCCCCACCCTGGCCCATCAAGCCCACCCACCTCACTCCCCACACATCTGCGCCGTCTTGCTGCCCCTGCGCCGTCTTGCTGCCCCTGCGCAGTTGAAGAAGTACCCTGGCCTGAAGTTCCCAGGAGACATCCCCAAGAGCGCCAAAGTGGGAACGGTCCAGGTGAGGGGCGGTGGGCGGGGCTGCGCAATGTGCGCAAGTGGGCAAGTGGGCAGCACAACAGCCTGCGCTGAGCAGCTGTGCATGGAAGGACAACACCCGCACCGACGCCCGGCGCCTGTAAACCAGCCCTTGCCACAATTCCCCTCCCCCCGGCTACTCAATTGCCCTCGCCCTACCTCTCCAATCTTGTTCCTCGTGTGCAGGCCAAGGCCAACGTGACTGTAACCACCTCCGACAACTACATTTACCGCGTCATCCTGCTGACGCCCCCCAAGAAGAATGCCCTGGCTTACCTGGACGGCAAGGGACCCAAGCCCAAGCGGTAGGTGGGGCTGGAGTGCGGCAACGGGCAGCGTGCATGTTGGCGGCTTTAGTTTGTGGGCGGGACGGTGCGGTTGACCCACCGCATGCCATGGCATGCTTGCAGGTGCAGCTTCACTGTTTGTTTGTTACATGTAATGTCCACGGCGAGACACCTTGCTTTACTGCCTATCGGCTTCTCCAACCCCGCGCCGTTGGGCTCTTTTCTGATGCCTGCACCGCCTTTAAGGCAAGTTGCGCCGTCCCGCCGAGCTGTGCCTCCCCCCCCCCCTTTGCACTGATGGGCGCCTCCCACACCCCCAACCTTGGATGGTGCGCAGGTATGCCAAGGTTGTCGTGGTGCGCGGTGCCGCCTCCCCTCGCGATGTCATGGAGTACAAGGTGTGCGGGAAGGGCCCGATTAACAGGGCGAGTGGCACCTTCCTTCTCGGCACCTGCACCGGACTAAACACACACCCTGCCTGCATGACAGCCTCGCTCTCGCTTCTCTCGCCCCTGCCCACTACTCGACCCCAGGCACTAGTCTAGTCTAGTCGTTACAGCTTTTCACATCCCCTGAAAGGGGATTCAACTTCAGGACGACCCAAATCCTGAGAGGTTGAAGAGGCATGCACCAAAAGGCCCTGAAAACATGAAACATGAAAACAGGGTCTAAAAAGCAAACTGGCTGTGTGAATCAACGAAAGTGTGGGTGCAGCACCGGGGGATGTATGAGTGGTCTAGCTGCTGATAGAGAAGTAATTGTTCCATTGCGATTTGCTGGCTGCGGCTTCAAAGAGGTCGGGGCGGCCCTCGCACAGGCGGCGGAGCTCAGAGCGGGGAATCTTGGCAGACACGTCAGCGGCATACATGGACAGGAGGGAGGGGGGCATGCGGCTCTGTGCGGGTGCGGATGAGACCCCAGGCAATGAGCCTGCCCACATCTTCTTCTGGAGGTTCCCTCGTACTCACCCTGACTGCGAGACCGCCGTCCCCCCCGCCGCGTGCCGTGCCCGACTACCCCCCACGCAGGTCGGCCCTCTGCCGCTGCGCTCTGATGCCAAGGCCGTCGAGCTGTTCAAGCCTGGACAGGTGCCGTACATCAAGAAGCCCGAGGACGGGCCCGAGTTTGGATGGTGAGCGGATGGAGGGCAGGTGGCCGGCTGGGGATGGGGCATGGGAGGCGGGGACGGACAGGGCACCCTGGGGCATGATTCAACGGTGGTGGGAAAGTTCGGGCCGCACTCAGGGGGGGGGGGGGCAGCCAGGTCATGCTGTTGTATCAAGAAAGAATCGTTTTTTTTGTTTTTTTTAATGTGAAACACCCGAACCTCACAAACTTCGAACAGTGCCCCCTTGTATTACCATACGTATTGCAAAGGGGGCCAGGTAGCGGATCAAGGCATGCCCAGGCAGCGGGGCCCACATGGCTGGGCCCCAGCAGAGCTCACAATTACAGTCCTGTGCACCGCCTGTACCCTCCTTGGCACTTCCCAGGTTAAGTGCCCGCTCACCTTCTCGCCTTGCTGCGCCTGCCGTGGCCCCCCCGCCTGTGCCTCTTGCGGTGCTGTGCAGGATGGATGGCCCCGTTGGTGAGGCCACCGACCTACTCAAGGAAGTGTTCTACAACATGACCGGTGGGTGGGTTGGGTTGGATGTGTCGTGTTGTGCCTGTGGGTGGTTCGTCCCTTCATTGCCCTTCTTCCCTTCTTCCCTTCTGCCCTTGCCTTCTTCCTTCCTTTCTTCCCTTCCTCCCTTCTTCCCTTCCCTTCCCTTCTTCCCTTTTTGTTGTTTCTTGCGGCACCCTGGAATGGATGTGGGCTGCACGAGAAAGTGCCATACAAAAGCAGGACCAAGAAGCTGGTGCATTGCCCGAGAGGCAGCCTCGCCCGAGAGGCAGCCTCTGCCCGACGCGCACACGCCCTGCACTGCCCCCACTGGTCTGCTCCCACAGAAGACGTGCCATACTTTCTGTTTCACTGCCCCCTCTACACCACCCTTCGTACACAGTTCACAGACCTCTTCCCACCCTCCATCTCCACGCCCACGGCCTGGCTGGCGAAGCCCGCCAGTGCCCGCATCGCACATTTCCTTTTTCTTTGCTACAAACTACATTCTGATACACTCACCCCCCACCCTGTCCCATGAGACCTTGCTGGATCCCCCTGGACTTTAAATGTAATTGATTGATTGATTGATTGCTGTGTGCGCCTTGGCAAGGAGCGCACTTGCGGGTGGGTGGATGGGCAACCGCTGCCTGGCACGCCCCGTCCTGACCCGTCTTCCCACCTCCCTTGCCACACCTCCCTGACGCTTCCCCTCCAGGCTCCAACAAGTGTTACGGCCCCGCCAAGGAGTGCGGGTACGACCATTACACCTGGTGGTCTCAGGCCTCCCTGCTGGAGGACGGAAAAACACGGTGAGCAACTCTAGGCGGGGAGGGGGGCTTCGCAAGGGGGACCAAGCACAAGGGAGGTTGGGGCCGCTGCCACGTGTTTCCACTGATGTCAGGCAGGGGTGGGGCCTGCAGGATGCATGACATGTTGAGTGGTGCTTGTGCGGGCAGGTATGTGCTAGGTGGACCCCCTGGCAGACGGGACAGAAGAGACGACCGGTTGACACGGCATGCGACAGCTCTGGTGGACAACAGGAACTGAGCAGCATGCGCTGCGTGCGCGGCAAACTCGCCCCCTGCTCCCACTCAACCCGATGCTTGCGTGCCCCCTGCATCTTTTCCACTACCTTGCAGCATCAGCAACATCCAGTTCTGGTTCAAGCCCCGGGGCAAGGACTCTGGCAACGAATTCAACATGATGCCGCTGCCGCTCCATATGCGCCTCAACCACAGCGCGCCCAGCGTGGACGACTGGTTCGTTTTCGACATCGTCTACTGCAACCAGTGAGCTTTCGGGTTCACAGCTGGGGGGCTGTCGCGCAGTGCTGTGGTCGTACCACAACCAGGGAGCTCTCGGGTTTGCAAGAATGCCGCCCTTGTATCCACATCAATCAAACGGCTGGATGGGTGGCCTACACTGGGCAGCCACGGGGCGGGGCTTGCTGTGGGATGGCTGGAGCGGGAGGGCGCAGGGCGCCTGGCGGCAGACGCCTGTGCTTGCACACCATGCCGCATGCATCTGCCCACCCAACCTCCCCTTTCCTGGCTGCAGGGGCACGTACCCCACCGCCCAGGCCTTCCTGGACGTGTACAAGGTTGGGAAAGTAAAGATCTGCGATTCGGACTGGTGCGCCCCCCCGCTTTGCTCGGACAGCATGCTTCGCCTCTGCTCTGCCGCTGATGGCAATGCATGCTGCGGCTGCTTGGCTGGCCCACCGCCCGCCGCTGCGCTTGCATGCTGGACCTGGGAACTAGTGCATGCTGCATGCCGCGCACCAACGTGCGCTGCCGTGCAACAGCACCTTCCATCAGCGCTGCGCAGCCTGGCTCGCCTTGCCTTGCACCACTGTGCACTGCCCTGGTGCACAAGCTCCCTGCTGCCACACAACCCTACCCGCTCCCCTCTGACCCGTCCCTGTGCAGGGGCAAGAAGGGATACGACAACACGGTGAGGCAGCAGCTGCTTCTGCGGTGGCTGGGTGCCCAGTGCATGTCTGCCGACCGCAGGGCAGGAGCCAGGAACCGCCCTGCCTCCGCCCGTCCCACCTCCTGCTTTGGGCACAAACACACCCACACGGCCCCCCTGTGCCCGCCCTCTCCTTCACCGCCTTCCGCCTGCAGTGGGCGCGCACCGACCGGGCTAGTGGGCCTCGGGTGAAGGAATCTGCCAAGAAGGCGGGGCCCCGCACCATCTTCCCGGAGGGCCATCGATTCAAACTTGCCGACACCAAGTCAGAGACGGGGCGCTCCTTCAGGTGTGGGGGCGGCCCTCTGAGGAGCACTGGACAGATGTGCATGGTTTTGGAAGGCAGGCAAGCGCGGCTGCGGCATGGGCTGGCGTGGCAGGCAGGCAGCCCTGCAGCAGCCGCGCAGCAGCCCACCACCTCGCACTCCTGCACCACCTGCCCTGGCCATCTCCCACGGCCTTGCTGCCCCAACGGCCGGCACTCCAAAGCACCCCGCTGCACCATGTTCCCCTCCCCCATGGCACGTGCCGTGCACGCACCGCACTGCCCATCCCGGCTAGTCTAGTCTAGTCTTTACAGCTTTACGCAAGCACCCTTTGTTAGAGGGGCCTTAGACATCTCGGCTGCCCGCCCCGCCCTGCAGCTGTGCAAGCTATTGGCATGGTTGTTGACAAGACAAGTGTCAGTCAATCTCCCCTGCAATGAATCGTGCGCTGTGTGCCCTGTGTGTGCCCCCTGCCGCCCCGCAGCTGGATGGGGTGGAAAGGGCACGTGACTGTGGATCCCTACACCGGCTTCCAGTTCTTTGACATCTCATTCATGGGCAAACGCATCGTGTACGAGCTGGCACTGGAAGAACTGTACGCCAACTATGCCGGTGGGTGGGCTGCATGGCTGTGCACAGTGGTCACGAGTGCAGATCAAGATTCCAGTACTTGCTGAAAGAAAGGTGTTGAGCCCGGGTGAGAGCCGGGAGGTGGCTGGCTGAAGGGCTGTGCAAGGCTGGCACTGAAGGAGTTGGATGTCAGCTTCACATGCGCAGATCAAGGGTGCCGGGCCTGAGAAGGAGGGTGGGAGGGACCGCGAGAGGTAGCTGCAACAGCACGGCGGAGTGGGGTCACTTGCAGAACTTGCTCGAATTTTCACAGGTGGGGGTCAGGTGAAGGTCACGCTTTCCTCCAGTGCTGCTCAGGCTATGATGGCAAGAGCGGCATGGGCAGGCCGGCGGGAGCCTCGGCAGCTTCGGTGCTGAGCCCACGCCCTGCCCTGCACAAACCCCACGCCCCGCAGGGTACTCCACCCCTGGCCAGGTCATCTACTTTGACTCCATCTACGGAATCGGCTCCGAGTCCTACAACCTGCGGTGAGAGCGGGGCAAGGAAGCGCACAGCTTGGCTTGCACTGCTGTGATCATTTCAATCAATTACATGTGACGGGAGCTTCCATGGCGTGGGGGGTCGGGGCACCCCAGGCTTGGCAGCGCTTAGCAGCGCTGCAGCTGGCCTGGGTGGGAAGCGGGCGGGTGCCCCAGGGCGGAGGGGGCTAGAGGGGGGATGCACGCTGCAGGCCTTGGCATCTTTGGCACACAATGGGCGCTGGCAAACGGCTCGAACCGTGCCCTAACAGGCGATGAGGTAGACGGCGCAGTGGCCCTCACTCGTGAGCCTTACTTTCCTGCCTTGTGGCCCCTGCTCTCCCCTGCTCCCCACTGGCCCTCCTCCCCTCCAGCGAGGGCGTGGACTGCCCAGAGGGTGCAGCATACATGGGCATATCTTACATGGACTACGGAGGGACTGTGGCCAACATTCCCCGGTGAGTAGGGGCTCGGGGTTTGAGCGGGGGCCTGGCACTGGCTAAGGCGGGTGGCACGCCCAATGGGCCCGCTGCGCTTTGCCGGCCCTTGTCCCTGCATGTGCCGGCGCCTCCCTTCACAGGTTCTCGCCTCCCATGCTCAATCTGCGTTTCGTGACGCCACACACAAGGCACACGGCTGTCAACCGATGTGTTGCGTTGCATGCTTCGTCACCAGCACTGTGCATGTCAAAGATGGCCTGACCACCTTCAACCGCCCTCCAACCGCCGCACCTGTTACACTTCTCCTCCACACGGGCACCTCACCTTGCAATATCTTCTACCGCTGCAGCGGTGTGTGCTTTTTCGAGGACGATCTGGCCACATCAGACTGGCGACACACCCACGGGTCACCGGAGGAGCCCTTCAACACTGGCATCCGCTCCACCGACTTTGTGGTGTGTGCCTGCTGGTCTCCCGTGCCGTGCTGTGCTGCCCGTGCTGTGCCGTGCTGTGCTGCCCGTGATGTACCTGCTGGTCTCCCGTGCCGTGCCGTGCTGTGCTGCCCGTGCCGTGCCGTGCTGTGCTGCCCGTGCGCTTCTTCCTACTGCGCAGCTCACGTGGTATGTGATCCACAGGATGTGCGGGTGTGTGCCTCCTGGGCTCCTGTGACATGGCAGGCGCTGCTCCGACAGCCACAGGGGCGCGATGCTGGCCCCCGCTCATTCCCCGCCCCTGCATTGCAAACACCACATGCTTGTAGATTCGCATGGTGACAACTCCAGGGAACTATGATTACATCCAGTGGGTGCAAGGGAAAATTCACGAGGGATGCTTACATAATAAAGGATGCCAGGGGCTGCTTAAGTGTCAACTGCTTGCCGCCGCTGCCCGCTGCCGCAGCCAACCGCTGCCTCCGCGCTGGCGCTGGCCAGCAGATCGAGGCTCGCCACTGGCTATACCTACTTTGTGTTTGCACATACGGGGAGAAGGGGCTGGAAGGGAGAGGGCAGGGTCAAAACAGAAACTGCCTGCCTGCCCGTCCAGGACCACGAATTGTGCGCCTGCTGCATGCTTGTGTGACTCGGCAGTGGCAGCGTTCAATGATGGATGGCGTGTTTCAGGTGGGGCCGACGCACCTGTCTGCACTGCCTCGATCACAATCACTGCTGCCAGCATGCCCACCCACACTGTGTGCCGCATGTCACATCCCCTGCACTCCGCCCTCCCATGCAGGTCCTACCGCTTCCGCCTCGACGGCTCAATCGAGGTTGACATCCGCATGGGTGGCTACATGTCCACGGCATACTACGACCCAAGTGAGGGGGTGGGAGGGGCCGGCAGTGGGGCATCCCTCCAGTCCATGTCACTCTGTGAACCGGGGAGGCTCGGGAGCCGCTTGTGCATGCCCCGGCGGGTGCAACGTGGCATGACTCAGTCATAAGTGGCACAGCGTGACACAGCATGCCCACTGCCCGACCCGGAATTCACGACGAATTTCATGACGCTGTGCCACCGCCCCCGGTTTGCTTGCCCTGTGTGCCGCAGAGCACGGCCTGAGCGGGCCGGACAAGCCCTACATGCCGCGCGTGCAGCAGTGGACCGCTGGCGTCATCCACGACCACATCGGCCTGTGGAAGGTGGGCGGGCACCTGGGCCTCACGCTTTGCACGCTTTGTTGCTGGACCACCACCTCTGTTCACCCGGGTTGCTGCATGCCGGCACTACCTGCTTTTCGCGTGCAACACTGTGCTGCTAAGATTGCGTTGGCTTGCCGGCTGGCTGGCTGGCTGCCTGCTAGCGCTGCCTGCTCAGGTGACTGCCGGCATTTCCTCTTTTGGAAAAACATATATTGGCCACCCACGTGAAGCTTTTCAGCGCCTCAACCACGGCATGCACGTTCCTTCTTCACACTTCCTCCACTGTAGATTGACTTGGACGTGATGGGGTCATCGAACCAGATGGTCAAAAAGTCGATGAAGGTCAGGCGGTGGAGAGCGGGCATTAGAGGGGACGGGAAGTTTGGGTTTCATCTTGCACCAGGATGCGCATCAGTGCGGGCGTCTGTTGGGAGGCTTTGTACCCTGCGGCCGCCGATTGGTCCCCCGCCTAAGACCCTCCCCTCGCCCCGCCCCAATCTGCTCCCCCTGTCGCCCTGTCCTCCCCTCGCCTTCGCCTGATGCCTGCAGTTTGGGAGCTACGAGGACGCGGGTGTGAAGGCCCCCGCCTGGGGCTACTCCCAGGGCTTCAAATACATGAAGGAGGAGGTGGTGCAGAAGGAGGCAGGCTTCTCGTTTGACTACAAGGTACAGGACCGCCGTTTTGGCCTGACAGCTGTCAGGGAGGGTTCCACCAAGGGCCGGAGGCAGCGGGGCAGGACGTAGGGAGGAGCAGGTGCAAGCAGAGCCGACTCACGCTGCCATGTGGCGGCTTTCAGCTTAACCCCACGCGCTTCTTTCTGAATGCAGCCACATCGGTGTGCAGCCGCACCCTTCAGCATCCACCCATCTGCCGGTGCTTCCCGCCCCGCACCCACATGCACGCAGGTGCCTACCATGTACGCCGTCCAGGCAATAAACAGTGAGTCGCCGCTGTGCCCAGACTGCTGGCCCGCCCTGTCAGCACTGCTGTACACTCTGGCAGGGCAGGCAGCGGGTGGCCGCATCCGTCCTGCCGGCCCCATTCCCACCCCCCTGCCGACCACCACACCTCGCGCGGCCCACCTCTGCCACCCTGTGCAGGCACCAACAAGTGGGGCGTGCCTCGCTCCTACGCCGTTGTGGTTGGCTACACAACCTCCCAGCTGCTGCCAGGTGGGTGGGTTGGGGGCAGCGCTGGTTCCCCTCCTGCTGTGCCTGCACACTGGGCCTACTAGGGTGGACTGAGCTGACAGGGTCGTGGCTGATCCTTGCTGAGTGGCGTGGATGGGAGGGGCAAAG
>JTEE01000038.1:2040137-2050274 GCA_002896455.3 Chlorella sp. ArM0029B | reverse complement strand
CCCCTTGCGCAGGACGACGACATCCCCGGCATTGTTCGCTACCACACCTACGAGGTGCTGCAGAAGGAGGTTGACAACCCGCGCGTGCGGTGAGGCGGTAGGGGAGGAGAGACATGGGAGTGGCAGGCAGGGCAGGCGTACGGTGATGCGGGGCAGCTGTGGGTGTACGTGGCAGCGTTGCAGGCGGCACCAGAACAACAGGGTGGCGCACAGGGCAGGTGGGGAGTCATGCATGTGTGGTGAGGCAGGCCAGCAGTGGGTGCGGGCACCAGGGTAGCAGGGAAGCAGGGTAGCAGGGCAGGTGGGGAAACCCATAACGGTCGGTGAGGCGGTGTAGAGTGGGGGCACCACAATACATGAGTGGTGGCAGGCGGGAATTGGAGTGCACACTCCATCGCTTCATCTCTGTGCCGTCACAGCCACGCCCTCTGCCCTCTCACCCCACCCTGCTCCCACTAACCCCCTGCCTGCCGGCAAGCCGGCCTACCTGCCCTACTCCGTACACTCACCCTCCTCCCCTGTTTCCTGATCCCCACACTGGCACCGCCCTGCCACCCCACCTGGCTCCCGCCCCACCCACCCTCCTGCCTGCCTGCCCTACTCTATGCACACACGCTCTCCCCACTCGCTCTCAATTCCCACGCACTGGCAGTGCCCTCTCAACCCACTTCACTCCTACCCACCCACCTGCTTCTGTGGTGGTGTGCCTGCAGATGCGCCCACCTGCCCTACTCCAAGCATCCCTTTCCGACTGAGACAGCCACGCCTGACCTGTGCCGACCCGCTTTCCCCCCTGTGATGTGCCTGCGGCTGGGCCTACCTGCCCTACTCCATGCACACACATTCCATGGCCTCTCTTCTGTGCAGCCCCTGCACTGGTCCTCACGCTGCCCTCCCACCGCCCTGCCTGCAGCTGGGCCTACCTGCCCTACTCCATGCACATGGCTGGCCCCCGTGAGGCCATCCAGCACATGATCATGCGCAAGAACTACGGGTGCACACACTTCATCATCGGCCGGGACATGGCAGGCTGCAAGTCCTCGCTGACCGGAGATGTGAGAGGGCGGCCAGACGCGTGTGTGTGTGTGTGTGTGTGTGCGCGGGGCGCCAGCGTCCCCCCTCCCCCCCCGTCGGCGTGCGTTTCGTGTGGCGTGTGTGTGTTTGTGTGTGTGTTAGGGAGGATGAGACTGGGCTGTTTGGCTGCACACACTTTGCGGCGCCGACCGGCAAGGTGGGGGGTCGGCCCGTCACCGTCTGTGATGCGGGGGTGGGTGCAGGATCTGACCTGTCATCAAAGCGGAAGGTTTCTGCGACGGCTTCCTTGCGTGCGACGCCCAAAGGAGCATGCCAATAGTCCAGGACTGGTGTGTTGTGGGAGAAGGGGGCCGCAAGGCCTTGTGTCACACGGCGGTGCACCGCTGACGCCCGTGGTGGGAGTGGGAGGGGCACCCAGGCGTGCCGAGACGTAAAACATTCTGCCAAGCGCGCCCTGTCTCACCCCCCTCCCTTGTGCTGTTGCCCCGCTGTCCCACAAAAACATTGATTCTGATTAGAAAACGGACTATTTTTCTATCTCAAAATTGAAAATTTCATATTACACCCCACGTGCAGGACTTTTACGGCGCCTACGACGCCCAGGACGTGGCCAAGACCAACGCCAAGGAGCTGGGCATGAAGACCGTGCCCTCACTCAACGTTGTGTTCACCGAGGAGAAGGGGTGAGGGAGCAAGTGGGGGAGTGGGTAGGTGGGGGTGTGTTTGGTGGGAGACCGGGGTGGGGGAGCTGGTTGGTTGGATTGGGCGGCGGCTGGCGCGCGCACGGGTGTATGCCCAGGAGAAGGGGGAAGCAGAGAGGGAGTGTCGGGCAGGGACTTGGGTTTGAAGGCTACTGGCAATTGCATAAGTGGTGTTCCGCGACTGCAGAGACAGTGTTTACCTGTAGAGAGAACGGGTGAAAGCGTGGGTGGGTGTGCATCGGGGGAGGGGTGGTCCGTTGGGAGAGGCTTGCTTGGGTCGGCTGCCGGTGGTCACCGAGGGGTGAGCAGAGGAAGGGAGTCGAGTTGAGAAGGCTGCTGGCGCTCGCATCAAGCGGCGTGCCGCAAGTGCCATTGACGGCACCATTGACACTGCCCCTCCCAGACCTCCTTGCTGGCCCCACCTCGCCCTGGCCCCCACCTCACCCTGGCCCCCCACTTCTGCCGCAGCTACATTCCTTTCCTGCCCAGTGGTACAAATTCAAAACCAGCCTTGGTTTTAGTTGTAACTTGTTTGCTTGATCGACCTCTGCCCGCAGCTACATCACCGCTGACGTGGCCGAGAAGGAGGGGCTGCACGTGAAGAAGCTGAGCGGCACCAAGTTCCGCCAGATGCTGCGCGGCGGTACGTGGGGCGGGTGGCTGGGGTGAAGTGACGAGGACACGGTGTTTGGAGTAGACAGGCGGCAGGGTGGCACACTTACCAGACAACACACTATCCCTCAGTACCTGCCCTCCTCCCCCCGCAAGGCTAGAGACGGCATTCTTGGACAGCTCGAGCCACCCCGGCTGGTGGTCCTTTAGCCTGTGCGCCCCTGCATGTGGACCCAAATCTGCATCACGCCCTCCTCCCTCCGCCTCCCTCCCCGGCCCCAAAGGCAACGACCTCCCCGATGAGCGCGTCTGCAACAACAGGCCCTGTGACTGACTCTCCACCATGCTCTCCTCCCACCTCCCTCCCCGGCCCCGGCCCCAAAGGCAACAACCTCCCCGACTAGGACATCTCCGATAGCCACAATCCTGCAACCGTCTCCTAACTTTGCATCACACCCCTCCTCCTTCCTCCTCCTCCCTCCCCCACCCGCCCCACAGGCGACGACATCCCCGACTGGTTTGCCTTCAAGTCGGTGGTGCAGGTGCTGCGGGACCACCAGCAGCACAAGGTGGTGCAGGCGTGAGCGGGCAGGCACATCATGCCGGCACCCTGCATGCTGGGCGTGCTGAGCACGCCCGCACCAGGAGGCACTTGCCAGCCGCTTGTGAGATAAGAAGTAGAAGTGAAGCTAAGCTACGCACTGCACATGGGCACCTCTTGAAGAGACTGGGAGGGCCTGCCTGAGAGTGTGGCAGCCCTCCCAGCTTTCCGAGTCCCCCTGAACTCAAACCTGCGCGACCCGTTTTGCCAACACTTGCTTGACCCCTGTTTGCTTGCTTGCTTCAACCATGCACGCTTTAAACGCTGCTCTCAGCGCTCGTCCCCCGTCCCGTCCCGCCGCGTTTCATCTGCCTCTCTTTTTTCCAGTCGAGGTGGGGCACCGGCGGCGGGGTGCGCTGCATGTAAGCAACACACTGAAGAGATGCGCTGACCCAATATCGGTCTGTGCTGCCCCGAATCAGGGGCAGGGGAGATGAGGAGGCAGGGGCGCAGCCGAGGTGGGAAGCCCTGCAAAGTGCTCACCTCTCAAGTTGCCCAATCTGGAGCTTTCGGATTCACTCTGGGAGGTCAAACCGGTAGCCTTGAGGCGTGGCTTGGGCACCAGACGGCAGGGAAGCATGAAGGCGCGATGTATGAGCCTGCCAAGGTGGTGAAGTTGGTGGGCCTCCATCGAACCAGGCGGGGGCGGCCGCGACAGATGTGTACCATATCATTGCGTGCAATGAGGGGGAGCGCCCGATGCACTGCCACCCTTTGTGCGCGTGCCCCTTTGCAGGCTGTGCAGCTGTCCTGCGTGCATGCTGTGCGTGCTGTGCGGCACAGCAGCACCTGTGCGTGCTGTGCGGCACAGGTGCTGCTGCTTGCTGCTGAATGCAGGCCTCCCCCTTGCAGACACCCTCCTCCGCCTTGTAGCACTGAGTTCCACCAGCGGACGTGTGTTACATGTAAATCAATCAACCATTCAGTTGTAATTCAAGTGCCTAGGAAGAAAGCCAGAGACGAGCGGTCGGAGAGGCAGGCGCTCTGCTGGGGCGTCTGTTCATCAAAGCACCGGTAGTAGTCTGTGGTGAACATGTAGACCGGCTCT
This sequence comes from Chlorella sp. ArM0029B, assembly GCA_002896455.3. Classification (NCBI taxonomy): domain Eukaryota; kingdom Viridiplantae; phylum Chlorophyta; class Trebouxiophyceae; order Chlorellales; family Chlorellaceae; genus Chlorella; species Chlorella sp. ArM0029B. The sequence goes on along the minus strand of JTEE01000038.1, from coordinate 2,046,277 downwards.
TCTGCACTGATGCGCAGGCCAGGAAGGGACTGCCTTGCTTCTGCCAGCGCCGCTCGCGCCTCCTTCCCCTTCTTCCATGCGCAGCAATCCCAAGTGTCGGCGCTGCTAGCCAGCAGGCGCTGCAGGCGGGTGCGGCCGGCTGCCCAGCGCAGGATGGGGGCCAGGAAGGCACCACTGGCGCATTCCATTGCGCCCAGCTCTGTGAGCCGCTCCCGCCCCCAAAGCCGGCAGGCTCGCCACCAGCATCTCGCACGGCAAAGAAAGGGTGCGCAGGGCGGGCCAGGGGCCGGGCGGCAGGGTAACGCCAGGCACGCCGCATTTCCAGTGCAGCCGCTGCAGGCAGCTGAGGCTGGCGAGGCTGGTGGGAGGCTCGGGCATGTTCAGGTGCAGCACCTGAAGCAAGGCAATGAGGCAATGAGGCAATGAGGCAAGGGAAGCACGCAGGACATGTAAGCGAGCGCGTGTTGAGTAACCAGGCGTGACGTGGCATGGCAGAGCAGAGTACGTGCTACTGCCAGACAGCAGTGCATGCATACCCAGATGCAACTGCAATGCAGCCATTCAAGCACGCACGTGCTTGAGCACTCAACAGGGGAAGCTGTGCCCAACGAGGCAGTCATTCGTCCCGTCATGTGCATACCCACACAACCCCCCCAAATTGCAACAGCCCAGCTGGGTGAGCTGGCAAAACTGCAACAGCCCACGCGCAGCTGTTAGATGGCACAAATGCAACACCCTTGTGGCGCCAATGCAACAGCCCACGCGCCAGCTGGGCAAGCTGGCACAAATGTCACGCCCATGTGCCTGGATGAGCTGGCGCAAATGCAACACCCGTGAATGCAACGCCCACGCAGCAGCCGGGTGAGCTGACACCAATGCAACACCCCACGAATGCAACACCCACGCACCAGCTGGGTGAGCTGGCGCATCTGCTCCACCGCCTCGGCCACGTCCACATTCACGGCATCAACATCTGGCTCGCCTACGCCCGGCTCCCCCAGAATGGCCAGAGAGCGCAGCCATGTGAGCTGCGACAGGCGTCAGGCTGCCGCCGGCGCTGCACGCCAGGATGACGGCGCACACGGTCATCGCGTGCTCGGCTAGCTCGCTGTCTAGCACCAGGGTCAGCTGCTGCACGTGGGGTGAGGCACGCCGCGTCAGCCACGTGCTCAGCAACTCGAGCGCCGGCACTGAGAGGTGGGAGATGGGCAGGGTCACCTCGCGCAGAAGCTGGGGGCTGTTGGCCACCTGCCACCAGCGGCGGCACACCAGCACCAGGTCATGCTGCCTGCAGTGGCACAAGGGGCATGGCCGTAAGAGTGCGGCGGCAAATGGTCGGAGGCGGCGGCGGCGGCAGCCCGCGGGCGCGGCAGCACTGGGGGGTGATGGGACAAGGGAGCAGGGCTGGGCCGCAGGCTCTGGGGTGCATCATATTGATTTCAATGTGCGGAAGGCGCGCACCGATTTCTCAAGGGCATGTCGAGCTGGGCGAAGAAGGCCGCGAGAAGCTCATCGGGAAGGGCGCCGATTGACGTCATACTGGCAGTAGACCGCCGAGGGAAGCAGCATAGCCTTCAGCACCGAATCGCCTTGCTCCAGGGCACCCTGAATCGCACTTGCTCCAGGGCACCCTGCTGCGGGTGCTGTTGCGGTGGGTGCGCTGGCGGCGGTGCAATCAGTCAATCAACAATAATCCATTCAAGTCCCCGGGAAGCCGCAGCTACCGGTACACTATTCGTGATACTCCTTTGATCGATGGCAGGCCTGTGGCCCTGCTGTGCCATGCGCCAGCAAACCCACTGACACTGCTTGCCCTGTGTCTCGACGCGAAGCGGGCGTAACATGGGTAGCATGGGCGAGATTTGAAGGCGGAGATAGTAGTGGGGAAATAGTGACGGGTGGATAGTGCAAAGGGGCAGGCGGTGCAGTGGGCCACGAAAGAATGCACGTTGGGTACAATGTGAGCGGGCACAGGCACAACGAATATGGGGTAGCGTCACATGAACAAGGCATAATCCCCCCTTACTCAGCTGCAGCACTGCCTAGTGCCGAATGCCGCCAGAGACGGGCACCTGCTGCATCCATATTCAGCCTTCCATGCAGCTGCGATCTGCCCACTCAGCTGGCTAGAGAATCAAGCGACGAGCTCCCGGCTGCCCAGCGGGCTGGCTAGCGGCCAGGCCAGCCGCTATCCGCTCGATTGGCTCAGCGAGCTCATCATGGCCACACATCCTAATCCTCATCCAGCCTTGGCCTTGAGCCGCAGGTGCTTGGGTGTGAGGAGGATGCGGTCCATCAGGGAGGCATCCCGCATGGGGGCGTGATACGCAATCTGCATCAGCATAGAAAGGAGGGCCCGCGGGGTAAAATTATCCGCGAGATTTTCGAGAGTGAGGTGGTGTCTAGGGACACCGGTTGATTTTGGGGGTGGGTGGATCTCCATCAGGATGAACGTCACACGTGGCAAGAGGTGGTGGTGATGCGGGGCCGTGCTAGGGTGTGTGATGGGCGGGGGGGCAAGGTGAGCCGAGTCAGGCCGGGCATATGCGGACCATTCTCAATTGCTGGGCAGCGGGCACGCAAGCGCGCGCTGCAGCGGCGGCGCAGCGCTGGCGCTCATCCACTGGCAGCTGCCTTTTCCCACTCCCACCGCCCGCCTCTGCCCACCAATCGAGCACAGCTCAGCAGCATGCGCTGTGCCACGCTCGCATGGAAGCAAGAACCCTGGCGTGCTGCTTGCTGTTGCGCACAAGCAACAGCGGCGGTGCCCATACCTCCGGTGTTCCCCCTCGCTGTTGCCCATCTGCTGCCAACCGCCCGCCCCCAGATCTGCTGCCAACCGCCCCCGCCCGCGCACCCACCCGGTAGTCTGCTATCCGCTTGTCTGCCTCTGCCAGCTTCTTCTGGATGGCGGCCTCGCTGCAAGGGTGGGGATGGGTGGGGAGGGTGTGCAGCAGCAGAGTGGGTCGGCATCTCGCCAGCCAGGTGCAAGGCAGGCGGCCTAAGGTCAGCATGCAGCGAACAGTCCGGAGCACCCTGCATGCTTGCCCCGCCCCAGCCACAGCCCATGTAGCACACACTTGCCCCCTGCCCACCTCGTCATTCACCCTCCTCATCATTCACCCACACACTGCAGAGCTTCTCTCGATCGTGCTCCCAGCCCCCGGCGTCCTTGGCTGCACATTTGCCCGTCCCAACCCACTGCCTGCCTAGCCCAGGTCTTCCCTCAGCCCTCATCACATCGCACGGCACCCCCCACTCACCGCATCGGCTTCTCCCGGTCATGCTTGTGTCCCTTGGGCTTGCGCCGCCGCACCACCGCCGCCGGCTTGTCGTGCGTCCACTCCTCGCCCGACCCCAGCGCCTCGCGCCGCAGCCGCGCCAGGTTCTTGGCGCTGATCAGCGGCTTGTTCCACACGCCTGAAAACCGACAGCAGCAGGGGTGGTCGATCAAGCAAAGCGAGAGGGCTGTGAAACTCAGGCGGCACGGGCAGGCGGCGGCTGGCGGCAGGTGGAGCCGCCTGCCCACTGCAAGCTCCGGCCAGCGAAGGGTGCACCCACCGCCGCATCGGATGCATGCATCGCAACATGCCTGCTCAATCCAACGAGCCCGCAGAATGGCGCAAGCAGGGCGGTGGCAGTCGAGCGCAACCGCAAGGCGGCACAGACCTTGTCCCACTTGGGTGAACTTGACCGCAGCGGTGCCTATTCTTTGCAGCAGCTCTTTGGCCGCCATTGTGCCACTGCCAAGCGACCGCCGCAAGCTCCCGGCCTGCTGCACGCTGCGGTCGATGTCCGTATCAAAGTAATCCTGGTGGTCAGCAGTAGCTACCAGCCATGCGCAGGGCCCTGGACAAGTTGGGTCGAGGCTCGGGGGTGCGGTACAATAGGCAGGACGACTCAGGCGGCTCAAGTCGGCCCTGCTGTGGGGCCCGTAAGCATGTCGTGAAGGCTGCTGCCATAACAGTGGCATCACTCCCCTCCCCCTCCCTTTGGCAGCTCAACTTTGCCCGCATGTCGTCGAGACCTGGCGTGGAGGAGGAGCTGCAGCGGCTCAAGGCCGAGAATGCGCAGTTGAAGGATGAACTGGAGCGACTGAGGGCAACACCGGGCGGCGGGCAGCCAGCACAAGAGCAGGCACGCGCCGCCGCCGCCGCCAGCGGTGCTGCCGCCAACGGCTGCTCCACCGCCAACGGCCATGCAACGCCCTCCTGGGACGGCCTGCAGCACGGGCTGAGCAAGGACCAGATTGCTCGCTACAGCCGCCAGATTGTGCTGCACAGCTTTGGCGTGCAAGGTGCGCCGCTGGGGTGGGTTCTGCCCTGCTCCGGAGGGGTGGCCTCTTTGTCTGCAAGTGGGGTGGCCCTCTCCCGGGCCAAGGGTGCCCGGCAGCACCCCACCTTTTCCACACCTCAGCCTCCTCCCGATCTCCCACGCTCCCCACTGCTCTGCCACACCCTGAACTCCCCCCTGGTCTAGTCTAGTCGTTACAGCTTTTCACACCCCCTGAAAGAGGATTCAACTTCAGGATTGAACTCCCCTCAATTGGCGCTCCCACAATCCTTACTGCCCCGCCTCTCGCCTGCAGCGCAAGCCCGCCTCTGCCGCGGATCTGTTCTGATCATCGGCGCCGGTGGGCTGGGCTCCCCGGCCGCCCTTTACCTGGCGGCCGCGGGTGTGGGGCGTTTGGGCTTGGTGGACAAAGACACGGTGGAGCTTTCCAACATACACCGCCAGGTCATTCACAGGTGGGGGGGAGGGGAGGGGAGGGGAGGGGCTTGTGAAGGATTTGCTGCACATTGGGAGGGGGGGCCTGTGAAGGCTTTGCGGCAGCACATGTTTAGCGGCAGACACAGGTAAGGCCAGGGGTTGGCTGCCCACCAAGGCTGCCGGGCAGCACTTGCTCTGCAGAGGTTGCAGATCGTTTGAGAGCAGGCGGGCAGGAGGGAGGTTTCCAACATGCAACGCCAGGTTTTTCATTTTCACAGGTGGAGGGAGGGGAGGGAGGGGCTGCTGTGGGCAACACATGTCTATACACCTTACACCTTACAGTGAGGGGATGGGAGGGGGTGGCTGCGGAGGGCTCTAGGTAACACGTGGTTTAATCAAACCACAGGTGAGGTGAGGTGAGGTGAGGTGAGGTGAGGTGAGGTGAGGGGCTGCTGTTGCCCACAGAGGGGTGTGGTTACCACCCACGTATCTGGTGAGTTTTGGGAACACTGAAGCAGGCCAGCCACCAACCTACCCTGCGCCCCTGCCTGCCGCCCGCGGCACGCGAGCAGCCCACCGCCAGCTCGCGCTCCCCAGTTCTGTGCAATCACCCGCTGGCACACAGGGTGCCCACCGTTGGAATTCACACCGTCACACCCCTCCACTCTGTGCTCCTCCCCAACCATGCAGGCAGGCCACTGGGGGTGCACAACAACAACAACAACAACAGCAGCCGCCTCTGCCCCCTGCTCCCCAGCCGCCTGCCGAGCCCCGTTCTTGGCTCTGCCGCCCTCCCACAACGCAGGGAAGTGTCCAACCTCACATAACAGCGGCACGCCTCTGCCCCCTGCCGAGCCCCGCTCCACCCCCCTCCCTCCCTCACCACGCAGGGAGGCCACTGTGGGTGTGCACAAGGCGCTGTCGGCGGCAGAGGTGTGCCGTGCGCTCAACAGCAGCATACGAGTGGAGACTCACCTGGAGGCACTCACGCCCGCCAATGCAGGTGTGCATACCTGGTTCCAAGACACTCTCCCCCTGCCATGTCCCATGAGGCCGTTGCTGCTCCCCGGGGAATTGCAATGTATTGATGGGTTGATTGATGGATTGATGGGGAGGGAGTGGGCTGGCTTGATGGGTGGTGGGATGCAGCGGCGGGGCGGGCAGGTGACGGGGGGTGGGGCGCGCCTCCCCGGCCGGCCTTTGCGGCCCGCCATGCTGCTCTTCTGCCACACAAATGCCTTTCACACCCACTGCTGTGAAAACCCTCGCACCCCTCAACCAGCATTCCCTGCATCCCGCTGGCTCACCTCTGTGCCTGCCTGCCCTGCTGTGACTGCCCTCCCTTGTGTGGCTGCAGTCGAGCTGGTGAGGCAGTACGACGTGGTACTGGATGCCTCTGACAACGCCCCCACACGCTACCTCATCAGGTG
>JTEE01000038.1:1998366-2009829 GCA_002896455.3 Chlorella sp. ArM0029B | reverse complement strand
CCCCACCCCACCCACTTGTCATTGATGTATTCGTTGTATACCACGGTGGCCGCGATGCGTGAGGAGGGGTGCGCCCGCCGCAGATGGTCCATGAACGTCTTTTCAAACTCCTCGCTATACCTGCAGGCACGTGATGGCGCGAGACGAGGCAGGGGCCCAGGGGCAGCAAGGGTCGGGGCGGGTCAGGTGAGACGAAGGCCACAAGCAGCAGGTGTTCCTCCAGGCTGCCTGCCCTCACGGCTGTAGAAAGCAAGTGTGACGAAGGCCAAAAGCAGCAGGTGTTTCTCCAGGCTGCCTGCCCACACGGCTGGAACCCCGCCTGGCTCAACCCCAGCCCCGCCCTTGCCCCATTCCAAGCGCTCCCCTTGCCTGCCTGCGCCCTTGCTCACATCTCCACCCCAACAACCAACTTCCCACCCCTGACGCACATCTCTACAATGCCAACTTCCGCCCCTGCCCCATCCCCACTACGCCGTGCCTCTGCATTTGCCCCCGAGGCACCCAACTCGTGTCTTGACACAAACTCAAGGGCCCTCCAGCTGGCAACCCTCGGGCAGCAGGCTGAGTTTTCTCTACAATGGCAACACAAACTTAACGATCCTCCAGCTGACAACCCTCCCGCAGCAGGCTGCACCCACCCGTCCACAATGCGCTCCGGGTTCTGCCCAAAAATCTCCATCTGCCGCTTGTGCCCCTCAGAGCTGAGGTGGCACTTGAACCCGTTTTCGTCGCGGCACTGCTTCTGGCACATCTGCTTGCAGGTCAGTGAGCGGGGTTGGGCGGGGGCCAGGGGGCGTGAGATCAAGCAGGGGTCCTGGCACAGCGGCACAAGCAGGGAAGCGCAGGAGCCGACGAGAAGGCAGCAGGTGCGGCAGGCAAGCAGGTTATGGAGTACGGCGCGTGGCAAACCATTAGGGTCATGGCCACTGGCGCGAAAGCACCACAACATTGTTCGCGGGCACGGCAACCTGTAGACGCCTTGTCGAGCAGCACCCACCTGGCAGAACCACCGCAGCTTCGACAGGCCCTTGGCCTTGATGCGGTTGCCAATCGCCTTTGGCGTCAGGAAGTCTGCAGGGCAGCCGCAGTAGGCACAATGCGGTAGGCACGCACGAGTGGGCCAGGCAGGCGGCAACCAAGACGCAACAATCAAAGCACAGCAGCCGGTGGCACTGGCAGCGGAGGCGGCGGCGGCGGCGGCGGCGGCGGCGGTAGGCTGCCCCAGCAGCTGCCGCAACCCTCGGCGCATGGCATGTGGTCATAGATGAGCTCCCTGCGTCCTTATAACGAGCCCGTGGGGGCTGAAACAGCGTGCACCCCAGCTCGGCGGCGAGTTCTCCGCTTCTTTGCCCGCGCACCGTTTTTGCCCATGTCGTTCCTGTTATGATCCCCTCAGCCGCGGCTAAACGACTGCCCCGATGCTTGACCAGCTCCCGAGACTTGCTTGCTGCCCCGAGCCTGGCTGGCTGAGCGCTTTGGTATCGTGGGAGCAACCTGTTGGAACCTGTTGGAAGCAGAGGTGAGGTGGCGAAGCGGTCAGCAGTGGCTTGGAGCTCTGGCCACCAGGTGCCACCAGCCGGTCTGCACCGTCACCGCCAGCCGGTTGCTGCCCACGCCTGGTGTGCGCTCAATCGCTGGGATTACATGCAGAGCGGTACAGTCGTCTCCTCAAAACTTCAGCGCATGTATGGTTTGGCTCTGCCAAAAGAGGGGGGTGGGTTTGACGAGCAAAACCAAGGTGGGAGGAAAACCGGTAGGGAGCAACCGCTGGGGCCGCCTTGCGTTAAATAGCGCAAGGGCACACGGGGCAGGGTGGACCACGAGGAAATGCATGTGCGGAGAATGAAAAACTCGGCTAGCCATATGTGGCCAAGAGTCAGTCCGTTGTGTCAGGCAGGGGAGGGATGGAGTGGGGGGGAAAGCAATCAGTCACCAGACGGCAGAGCGGGAGGCAGAGATGCGCTGAGAGAGCGGTGGGGGCCGGGGCGGAGGGTGTGGAAAGGTACTGTACAGGCATGAGGTAATGTAGAACCAGGGAGCCAGGAAGGGGGAAGAGGNGGGAGAGGGAGGGAAGAGGGGGGGAGGGGGACTTGTGGAAAACCCGATGAGGCTAGAGCATCAAATGAACTAGTATCCAGGTGGGTCGGGCAGATGAGATGAGAGTTGCGGATTAGTAACTAGTAAGCCGATGGCAGAGGGGAGGAGATAGCAGTACAGTGGCACGTGAAGGGCCGCAGGGTAGGGTGCATTCGATTGAGATGCGTGGTTGGCAGGTTGGCGGGCAAGGGGTTGGGTGCATCGGATCAGTCCATGAGTTCGTTTCCCCCGGGTGCGGGTGGATCTCAGAGAGGGCAGAAAGGGGATGAGTTGGGTGGGTGTGTGGGTGCGGGGGGCATGGCATGGTGCAAACGTTCAATCTTGGTGGTGGGAAAAGGAGAGGAGCGGGGCTGTTGCATTGCTGTGGGCGATCCCTGCCGCACCCCAGCAGGGAGGAGCGACTGCAGGGATGCTGGCGGGCCAGCAAGCGCCCTGTGCCAGAGAGGCCGCACGAGCAGGCCTGTCGGGCAGGATGGGAACAGTGGGCTTAAAAGCCTGTGTGCAGTGCCTGCAGGGCTTCAGGAGTTCCTTCAGCCCAGCGCTGCGTTTACTTAGCCCAGCAGGCTGGCCCACTTCTTGGGCTTGCCGGCGGCGGCGGCGGCCTTGGGGGATGAGGCGGCCATGGCGCCAGCGGTGGCCAAAACCTTGCCGTGCTCCTCCTGCAGCAAACAAGGCGAGAGGGGGCAGGGGAGGGGGAAGAAGGTCAGCACAGCTGGTGTAATGGCGCAGGCAGGTGGCAGAGCTGCCCAACCCGCATGTCAGGCCGTACGCCCCAATCCCCACGCCAACCTGCTGCTTGAAGGCGGTGGTAACGGGTCCACAGCACAGGTTGCGTCCCGCGCCACCCCAGCAGGCGCTCCCCGGCGCCCCAAAAACGACACATGCAGATACACACCACACACACACACCTGCTTCTTGGGTGCTGTTGCGGGGTCCAGCACCGCGGTGCCTGCGCCCCACTCCACGCGGACTGCCAGGTTGGAGGAGGTGGTAGAGTCTGGGATGAGGAGGACGTGGTTGGGGCCCACCTCCCACTCGCTGGTGCCGCTGGACGCCTTGACAGCCTGGAGGGAGGAAGGAGGAGGGTGGGCGGAGGGAGGTGGTGGGTGAAGGTTTTGAGCAGGCAGCGAGGGGAAGCGGGCACAGAGTGGCGGTGCACGGCTCTGAAGCTCCTTGTATAACACTATGCCATCTTGAGAAGGCATCATGGACAGCCCAGCTCTCGCCACATGGCCCCCCAAAGCACTTCCCCATCCCCAGCCCTGCAACAGCTTACCCTACATAGCACAGCACCCCTCCCCACCAACCCCGTAGAGAGCTTGGGCTCACCTTGAACTCGATGGCGGTGCTGATGGGCAGCGGCACCTCTGCCACCCACACGTGGCCGTCGCTCCAGGTCATGGTGAGACCGCGCGCCTCGTCCCACGCGCCCAGCGCAGGGTGGGAGCCCACAAGCTGCAGGCAGGCAGGCAGGGGCAGTAGGGGCAGGGCGAGCTGGTGGGTTAGATGGGAGAGTTGATGAGAAGAACGTGTGGGTGTGGACGCCTAAACTGCCTGGGAAGGGAGGAGCACCAGCACCCCTCACATCCCGCAAACTACCCCATATTCCAAGCATCAGCTTCCACAGCCTGCAGCCCTCCTGCCTGCCGGGCCCGGCAGGCACCCCACGCCACCACACAATATTGATTCCTGCCTCCCTGGGGCAGCAGGCACGTCACACCACCACACAATGTTGGTGCGTCCCTCCTCACCTTGAGGCTCTGCCCAAAGGGCAGCTCCATCTTCATTGTGAACTTGGCACGCACCGCGCGCCCGCTGCTGCCCAGCGCCTTGTTGGCTGACACGTCATACTTGCCGTTGAGGCTGTTGAAGGCAGAGCCGCTGCCGCTGCTGCTGCTGCTGGTGTACATGCTGCTGCTGGCAGGGGAGGGGGTCTTGCTGGGTGAGGAGTAGGGGGAGGAGGTGGAGGTGGGGGCGGAGGTGGCGCCGTTGCTGCTGCTGCTGCTGGTGGAGCGGGCGGCGGAGGCCGCCTGGCCAGTCAGAATCTCGTTCAGGGTGGGGCGCTTGGGCACGGGCACCTTGACCTGCCGGGAGGAGGGACGTGGAGGGATGCGGGAGAAGGGGTGCGGGAGGTGAGTGGTTTGTGGTGTGGGCACGTCAGTCGGCGCCCGGCCGCACACGCACACGCATGCCCGCTTGGTGTTGGCACCACCCCGCCCCCAGCTGCTCTGCGAAGTACGGCTGCCAAGCAAAGAGGCAGGAAAGGAGGGTGTGCAGCGGTGCCTCACGTCTTCCAGCCTCTTCTTCAGTGTGGCAGCCTCGTTTTTGGCCGCGTTCATGCGCTGCTCCATGCCAGACACCTCGCCCTCCAGCAGCAGGATGGTCTCACGCAGCGTGTCGCCTGCGGTGGGGGAAACGGGGGGGGACGGGGCAGAGGGAGGGAGGGGGGAGTTATTTCAGGGTCGGGATGCACGGCCAGCAAAGGCACAAGAGGATGCATCAGGGCGCGGCTGTGCAAGCCTGCAGAAAAAGGCCACGCCGCTCCGAATGTATCAACCCTGGGGCTGGTGCGGGCGCGGGCTGCAAGCCAGCACGCCGCAGGGCCAGCAGCTCAGCAAACCACATGGGCGAGCAGTGCCAAACCACACGGGCCAGCAGTGCCAGCAATAGAGAAGAGGGCGTAGGAAGAGGACTCACGCTGAGAGCGCTCCTGGTCCAGCTGTGACGTCAGCTTGGACACGGTTGTCTGCACACACACACACACACAAGAGGGCAGGACGGTGGTCAGTTTGTGAGCAGTTAATGCTGAGAAGGCCACGTAGGCAGGCAGGCATGCTGCGAGCGACGCAGCACATCCACAGGAGCAGCCTGGCGAGCAGACAGGCGTGTCATGAGCAGACGAACAGTCAGTTTGGTGGGCAGGCTGGTAGGCGGAGGCCAGAGCAGGGGCGTGCCCCCGCTGTGTGCCCCAAGTGTGCCGTGTGAGCAGGGGTAGGTGTGACAAACACACACCCTGCACCCGCCCTGCCTCACCTGCATCGAGTTGAGCTCGCGTGTGAGGCTGTCGCTGTCCTTCTTCAGCTGGTCGCTGTCCATCCGTGCCTGCTCTACAGCACGCAGAATGTCGTCCTTGCCCTCAACCTTGCTCCAGTCAATCTGCAGAGGCAGGCGGGGCGAGAAGGGAGCCGGGGAAGTTGAGATGATGGGCAGGCGTGGCAGGGTGTGTAGTGTGGGTGCGGGGCAGACGTCCGAGGAGCAGGCGGGCTGGCTGTCGTGGCGCGCAAGCACACAGGTTGCCTGTCGCACAGGCAGGTGAGCACTGAAACACTCGACCATTGTAGCAGGGGAAAAGGCGCACCCAGCTGCCCTGTATATCGTAGGTGGGGGATCGACCCCACCCCCCCCCTTTCCTGATACTAGTAGCCACCAGCTACAACCCTCTCCTCCCTGACGCCTACAGCTGCTGCCCACCCACCTCGTCAGCGGGGCCAGACTTCTTGGCCAGAGCCACAATGGCGGCCAGACCCCAGCCAGAGGCAGCGGCGATACCCAGGGGTGACTGCAGGGGCGCGCAGCACGGCACGGCAAGGGGCGGTGAGGTTGCGGCGGGCAGAAGGGGTGCACACAAGCGGGTGACCTCAAGGGCCTGAAAGCTGGCGACCTAGTTGACACATCGCACTGTGGGTGGGTGGGTGTGCCCCGCTTTCTGCGTGCACGCCTCGGGCAGACAGGCAGGCAGCCAAGCGGCCAGGCAGGCACACACAAGGCCGCCCTGCCAGGCGACCGTGTGTGGGGCCGGCGCACCTGCAGCGTCTTGAGCCCCGCTTGTCCACGCAGCGCCAGCTCAGCGGAGCGCGCCGCGGCCGCCGCCTCTGCCGCCTCCTTCTTGGCATTCTCTGCAGACTGCTTGGCAGACACCAGCAGGCCCTTCTCCTTCTCAACCTCCTTCTGCAGAAGCGGGGGGAGCCAGTGGGGAAGGCGGTGGCAGGCTCAGCTCTGGGTGTGGGCGCTCTGGCCGCTCCAAGAGGAGGGAGGCGCGCCAGCAGAGCGCCTGCCGCGCAGGACGTGCGGCGCGATTTGGTAAGATCAGGGGGGTGTGGTTGCCGGCAGAGCCTGCGTAAAGACGGCCCTCCCTGCTCCCTTGCACGTACCCAAACCTTGCACCGACCCGCCTGAGGGCCCACGCACCTGTGAGGAGTCGAGCTGTGACTTGGCAGAGCGCAGCTCCATCTGCAGCTGCAGCATGGCCGAGTGCTCTGCGGCCACCCGCTTCTGCAGGGCATCCACGCTCTTCAATGCCGCGGCGCGCGACGCCTCCAGCTCCCCCACAAACTGCTTCAGGTTGTCGGCGTTCTTCTTCTGCAGCTCGTCCACGCTCTTGAGAGCGGTGGCCTGGGAGGAGGAGAGGTCCGAGGCCAGGCGGGACAGGTCAGCGGCGTTGCGCTTCTCCAGCTCCGCCTGCATCTGCTCGGCTGACCTGGCGGTGGTGGGCTCCACGGTGGGCGCCTTGGGCGCAGTGGAAGTGGACGAGGCTGCCGCGGAGGTGACGTCGGCGGCAGAGGCGGCGCCGGCGTTCATGACCTGCAGGCGGCGGGAAGGCGAGTGGCGGGATGGGCGGCATCAGAAGGCTGCGGGGTGCGCGGTGGGCCAGGGTTCTTGGGAGCCAGGCGCCGCTCGCGTCCGTCGCGTGACCTCCCCAAAGAGACACCACCGTCACAAACGGCGCTAGTAAGCGCCCGCGAGCGCACCAGAGCCGAAGTGGCGAGGCCCGTGAACAGCATGGCCGCCCTGTCGCGCAGGGACGTTTTTGGCTCGATTTCGCCAGCCAGGTCGCCCTGCGAGGCCGAGGCGTGCATGGTGCGGGGCTTGGAGGCCCTCAGCAGGGCGGAGCGCGAGGCATGTGCGCCATGTGCCCCGCCGAGGCGCCGGGCCTGAGAAGGGGAGGGTGCAGTGACTGCCTGCATCGTAATGATCTTCGCACCGGGTTGAAGGTGCAGGGAATCAGCGCGGGAGCGGCTTGGGAGAGGGGTTGTAGGAAGCCCGAACCTCACACAGAGTGCTGGGGCTCGCGCAGCATGCGATGCAGATTTGGCCAGCGTTTCGCGTTTCGCGGCCTGGGGTGCACGAAAGAGGCAAGTAGTGTGTGGCTAAAAGGTGCTGCATGCGGGGGGACAGCGCCTGCGCTCTCCGAGCCCCGAGCGCGGTCTGTCTCAGCCCGGCGCCCCAGCGGCAGTGCGGTGCTTCAGCCAGCATTTGTGCCGGCATTGGCCACCTCCATCTTCAGCATCAGGTTCTTAGTTCCAGTGGTCAGGAATGCCTTAATCTGGCAATATACAAACTATTTTAGGGTCACGCAGCCCATCAATCGGTCAGCATGCCTGTGCTCGACAGCCACGCGCTGCCGGCGCCCTGCCTGCCGCCGCCCATATCTTTTCGGCCACGGCTGCCTCACAAAGTGGTATCTGTCTTAGACAACCGTTGGTCGCCATCTCACTGCGCCCGCAGGCCGTTACGTCTATTGTAACAACATGGGTTGGCTGACAACAAATGCTGAAGAATGTGCAGGTTACAATGGGTGGCAACGGCCGGCCAGTTTCAGGCCACGAATTTCCAGTGTGCCCAGCGATGTGCAAATGGCTCATTCCAGTGCTTTTCGGCTCCCCAAAAGCGCATGCTCAGTCCTTCTTCATTTACCCTCGCTTCTAAGGGTTCCTTGTCGTTCCCCTGCAGCTGTGTAGTCTACCCATGGTGCTGCCGCGTGTGGGCTGGAGCCCGCATCACACGGCATAGTAGGAGCCTGCAGGCGCCTTGCCCTTGTCCTTGCGAGCATCCTGTGAGACGGGGGCCGTGTGCACAGCTGTCACCAGGCTGTCCACCCCCACATGCTTGGAGCCAGACGTCTGCGTGCGACAGGAAAGCGGGGGCGGGAGTGTGGCACAGAGCCGCCTCAGTTGTGTGTGTTTTCTGCCACACTCGTCTTTTTCTTTGCTTCCAACTTCAATCCGATGCACCTACCCCGTCCCATGCAGGCCGTTGCTGGCTCCCCGTGCACTTGAAACCAGGGTGGTTGATTGTCAACAAGCTGTCTGGAAATGCGCACCAGGCAGCCCCCACCCGCTCCCTGCATGCCCCGGCCGCCCCCAACTTCTGCCCTGTTGGTCACGATCTCTGCCACGAGCAGCACCTCCCCTGGGGCATGCCCGCCTGCCCGCCTGCCCACCCACAGTGTCCCCTGCCACACGCACTCACACACACATGCATCTGTGCCCGAGCAAGAAGCGGCGGCTTACCTTGTCCCTGGCGTTGCGGCAGTCAACCGTGGCTAGCACCAGGGCCACCACCCAGGCGGCAGAGCCAATCGCCTCTCCGAAGATGTAGAGCGCCTGCAGGGAGTGGGGCGGGCAGGCAGGCTGGGCTAGTAAGCAGGTGGCCCTCTGTTTGTCTGTAGGCGGGTTGCACGCCTGTCAGGTTGGCGGGATGCTGGGGGGCAGGAGAGTGCGGCAGGCAAGCGGGCCGATAGCGGACGAGGGCGACTGACAGGCAAGCGGGCGGGCGGGCAGGAAGGCAGGGCAGGCAGACCGAGAGCTTTGCTGCGGCGCCCGAAGTGCGCGCGATCACTTACCTTGGTCCGGGGACCCCAGAGCTTGAAAAACTGAAAGATGTCGTTGTCATGCCAGTCGGCTGCACCAGGCGGGGCAAGGGTGGGGAGGGGAAGGGGCAGGATGTGCGGGGCCGGTGAGGAGGAGGGCCGAGGGCAAGGGAGGCAAATGTTTCCGGCAGATCTTTCTGGCTGCTGTTGCCGTGCTGTTGCCGTGCTGTGCGTGCCTGCAGACCCTGGAAGTCAAGTGGCTGCCGCCCCGGAAGCATCTACCCGTCTTCAACCCTGCCCAGTCCCTGCAACCCCAGCCACCCACGCATCTCACCCTTCCAGGCCCCTCCCCCACCCCCCAGCCATCAATTTGCCGGCCTGGCATGCAAGCCCAGCTGCACTGTCAGCACGCTGCACCGCACGCACCCGTGGTGCATGCCAGCAGGGTGAGGTGCGCCATGGTGCCGCCCAGCGTCGTCAGCAGCACAAACGTGGTGCGGGTCGTGGCAGAGCATGCACAAAAGCGGAACACCTGCGCCAGGGGGCGGGGCAAGCAAGTGGGGAAGAAGGGGGTGAGGAGCGGCCAAGGGGTGTTGCAGATTTGCACCAACCCACCGGGCTGTGCTCCGGCGTGTCCTCACAGCTTTCCTGGTGCACACGGCGGGACAGAGGCACCTGGGCTGACGTAGCATCAAGACGCAGGGCCCGGCTGCATTACACACCCCTCGCTGCCAGTTTGCGCCTCTTCCAACATACTCGAGCTGCCCGAACGTGCGTTTGAGCCTACCAAGTCCCGGACCGGCAATGCCGGGTGGGCGGCTGCCCAGAAGCCAGGTGCCCACAGAGAGTAGCACAGCACGGCACGGCACAGCACAACACAGCACGGCACAGCACAGCACAGCACAGCACAGCACAGCACAGCACAGCACAGCACAGCACAGCACAGCACAGCACAGCACAGCACAGCACAGNACAGCACAGCACAGCACAGCACAGCACAGCACAGCACAGCACAGCACAGCACAGCACAGCACAGCACAGCACAGCACAGCACAGCACAGCACGCACCTGCAGGCTGAGCGTGACGAGCGCGTAGATGATGGAGACTCCGCTGGCAATGACCAGCACATAGTTGAGCCAGTAGTCCAGCGTTATCTTGCCGTCGATGACGAGCGAGTCCAGGGTGAGACCTAGCACCGTGGCCGCCGCACCCAGCTGCATGGGGAGTGTGTGAAGGGAGCGGTTGAGGAGGCGGGAGGCAGCAGCACAGGTGGGCAGGTGGGGGCAGGCAGCACGCGGGCAGCGCTCCTCACCGCCACAAAGGTGGCCAAGGCGCCAAAGACCTTCACTGCCGAGCCCATTGTGGGTTGAGTTGCGGGTGGCCTGCAAGTCGGACGTGGAGGCCAGCATGTGAGAAACGAGCGAGCGGCGGCGCCGGGCGGCGCGGCAGGGTGAAAGGCGGCGGGGCGGCAGGTGGGATCGCTAAATGTAGAACCAAGGCCTGAATTACCGTTCAATTTGCTCAGCAGGGCGCTGGAACAAGTCGGCATGACCCTCGGGGACCGGAGTTGGGCTTTTGGTGGGCGGAGTGGAGGGTTGGGACCGGAACTGCGGTCTACAGACTCATCATTCAACTCACTGTTATCAAACGGCCGCCGAAAGGCACAGAGCGACGGTGCCGCGAGGCGGGGACTTGTGGTGCGAAGCCGCGCGCCAAGTGTCTGTTGGCACGACAAAATCTGAATCAATTCAATTGGTGCACTGGGAAGAAGTGGTGCCGTCTCAATTCAAGGTGGTGCCGTCTCAATTCAAGGAAGCCTCCTCCCCTCCTTCCACGCTGTCGCCAGCTGGCGGCTGGCGGCTGGTGGAAGCTGGCGGCGGCGCCTTGGCCTCGCTCTCTGCCTCTCTCTCTGTTGACCTGCATCTTTTACAAGATTGGACCCTCCTCCATTCCAGGATATGTGCGGTGTCATTTCACGATTATTCTGCGATTTCTCAGCCAGCGAGCTGGCAACTCCACCAGCAGGGCAGCCTTGTGGAGTCGGTGTGTGGCCGGCACGGTAGCAACTGCGAATGACTGCGGGCGCTGGTGCGCTGCTGCTCCGCTGCGTGTCTTCATCATGATCTGCCGTCAAGACATCTTTATATGGTCGGGTGCTGCACTGTGCTGGCAGTTTCGGGGAAGCAGAGGGTAATGCGCAAGGCACAGGGCGCACGCCGTACGGTGCTCTCACTGTTCTTTCCGAGCGTTTTGAAGTTGGTCTGGCGCTGTGCTGGTGTCAGCAGGCTGCCGACACCCCGCGGCCGCAAGTTGACTTTGGCCATGCATGCCATATGGCGGCGCCTGGCTGGAATTGATGGCTGGCCTGACTGTAAGGGGAGGCCGTCCGGGTGCGGCTTGTGCCTCGAACCGTTCCCACGGGCGGAGGCAGGCAGCCTGTATGCACATCCTGTTTCGATGGCAGAGTTGAGCAGCCCAAGGCTGTGGCATGTTCACAATTACACCGGGGGCACGGCATCCGGAAAAAGGTAGCCCGTTCTCCAACGGTCGGACTGGCGTTGGCTCCTCCCAACGGCCGGTCAACACCTCTCCAGCGTTGACCCGCCAGTGCTGGCTTCATGTTGACCCAACACCAACACTGCTCCAACGCCTAACCAACCTGGTGTTGGCCAGCTGCTGTCCATAGGCTTGCTGTGCCAATGCCAGCCAATGGTGGTTCAATACATGCTCTCTCAATGGCCTGCAGCCTCCTCCGCCCCCATCCCCCGCCCCCACC
>JTEE01000038.1:1982208-1998306 GCA_002896455.3 Chlorella sp. ArM0029B | reverse complement strand
TGTGGCCCCGACCCCTCCTACCCCCGTCCAGCTGTCCATAGACTTGCTGTGCCAATGCGAGCTAATGGTGGTTCAATAGATGCTCCCTCAATGGCCTGCAGCCTCCTCTTCGGACAATTTGGTCCCTCGTTCCTGGAGGAATGGGGCCCGTTCCTGGGGCCATTCCTGCGTTCCCGGGCCCGTTCCTAGGAACGAGCAACGGTGGCCAGACCCAGCCCCTGGCATTCGATTTAAAGGTGTCTAATGTAATAAATCGCAGCATGCTGTTGGAAAACAGGCCGGCGTGCTTTGCTCGTGCTGGACACAAAGCATGCTGCTCGGAGGCGCCAGCGACGGTTGCAGCACACATCTCGAACCCAACCAAACATTGGAAGGCAGCTTGCAGATCTAGCAGCAGCGCTGGGTCGTCGCTCGGGCACCGCTACCGCAACCGGCTTTCTCGGCTCTGCGGGCATTTTGCAGCGGCCTACGGACACACTGCGTTACTATGCACATCGCAGAAGTGCGGGCTCTGCAGGGGCAGAGCTGTCGCTCCATGATCGCGAATGGCGGCTTGCGGCCGCCCTGCGCTGGCTCGTAGCACCACAAAATGACCACCAACCGGCCTAGTTGCTGCCGGCAGGCTAAGCCGCGCAGACGCGGCACCTTCCTCTTCTGCCGCCGCCCCCGCCTGCCGCCACCCCTGCTGCCACTGGCTGGCGGCAGGAGGATGCCAGAAGCCAGGAGCCACGCTTCTCTACTATGTCCTAAGGTGGGTGCAGCTCTAATTGAGCTAGCTGGCGTGGGTCAGAAGATAATCATATGCATGGGGTCCACTGGCTTGCACTGGCCCGCCGCCCCGCGCTGGCCCAAACGGTCGGCTGTGTGGCGTGCCTCTCCGCAGCAGGTGCAAGGCTCTGCTCTGCATTGTTTGACCGAAGCCAAGAACCCCATTGTTGTTCTGCAGGATTTGAGACCCATGCACCACCGGGAGCGCGTACGTCACCTTGCCGCCTGAACTTTGAGGTGGGTGGTGTGGGTGGGGAGACGGGTGATTCAAGGGGGCACATGGCCTGAAGAGGAAGAGGCAGCCACCTGTGCATCCACAGCCAATACTGCAGGAGAGTTGCATATTGGTTCTTTCTTGTGTTCTGGCAACTTTCCGTTGCTGCGTGCAGGTGCGTGTCCGATCCCGACGGCCCACACCTCTTGCGTTAAGCGTGCACGCCCACCAAGGCGGGTGCCACTGCCGCGCACTGGCTGCAACCTTGCCCTTCAGCTGAGGCGGTTGGACCTGGCTGGGAGGCAGGCAGGCAAGCAAGCTGGCGAGCAGGCTGGCAGGTAGGGTGGCCATCAGTCTGGTTGCTGGAGGGCAAGGCTGGCAGGCAGGTAGGGGGCCGGGAGCGCGGCTCCCGAGCGTGTCTCAATCAATCCTGCTCACGCTGCCCCCTCGCGGCTTGTCCACATGCTTTCCCTGCAGGCAAGAAGTACCGCATCGGCAACGGCGACAACTTTGGTGGCGGCCTGATTCAGTTGGCGCTGAGCGTGGTGCCCGGCTACGTGTGGCTGCCCCACCCGGCTGATGAGGAGCGGCAAGGCCTGACTCCCAACGGCATGGCTCTGGTGTGCTTGGTGGTGAGTAATGCGCTGCTGTGCGTGCTCTGGTGTGCGTAAGGGTGGCGGCAGGCATGTGGGTTAAAAGCATGTGGAGGGCGCAGAATGACTCTGTGGCGCTCGTGCCGTGCGGGGCATTTTGTATGCATGCGGGCTCGGTACCCTTCCGCCCGTGCGTGCTCACCTTTGCATGCTGGCCTGCACTATCTTTCCTGCCTTCCCCCGCCTCCCCCACCTCCCCCCGCCTCACCCTGGCCTGCCTCCCTCTCCTGCTGCCAGGTGGAGCTGGCGCTGGAGGGCAAGTGGATCAAGGACATGAGCGACAAGGGGAAGATGGACCGGTACGACTCCATCCTGAACGAGATCAAAGAGGTGGAGAGCGAGTGGCTGGTGCTGGGCCACCCAGACTTTTTGAACGGCCCGCCCCCGGAGCACCAGTAGCAATAGCAGCAGCTCCGCTGATGCCGCAGCAGCTCCGCAGCAGAGCCTCCCCTCCACCGTACTGTGGTTGCCAATTGCGTGTCTGCCCTGCTGGGCGCGCTTTGCTAGCCCCACCAGTTTGCCCTGCCCCACCCGCTGCGGTTGCTTGCCAGTGCGGTGGTTGCCTCCGGCCCTGCTCTGCCTGCTCTTCAAGAATCGTCTTTCTCAAATCTGGGCTGCCTCTGGCTCTGCTCTGCCGCAAGGCGCTAGCCTGCCGCAAGCCGGCCTGTTGCTGCTGTCCCGCCAGCTGTGCGCCAGCTAGACCGTCCCTGCCGTTGCTTTGTGTGTTGCATGTTCATGTCAACTGATTCATGCCATGTGTTGGCATTGCTTTACATTGTAATACTGAACTGGTACTACATTTGAAGCTGACCAGCAGCTGCGGTGCGGGTGCCCGAGGCCTGCAGCCACCGAGGCATCGGGACAACATTGGTTAGCACGGGTACAATGCTGCTGCTGGGCGAACATGCACCCAACACAAACAGGCAATCAACACTGTATCAACAGCCCGTTGGCTGGGGGTTGGTATCATGGTGCGTTGGGCAGCTGTTGGCACAACACATGTTGTGCCAACGTCAGCCCAACACATGTTGTGCCAACGTGAGCTCAACGCTAGCATCAAAAGTCTACATAGGCCCAACGTTGGCATTGATCAAACATGAACCAGCATCATAACAACGGGCCTCCTTTTTCCGGATGACTGGCGGCAGGGCCGCGTGCGGCATGGGGTGCATAACCCTGGCCCAGGGGGTGGGGTCCTTGCTCCTGATCTGAGGCGCCTGGGTGGGCGTGGGGCCGGTTGGCTGGGCAGAGGAGGCAACCTGGGCGTGGCTGGCGCACAACTGTCAGAGAAGAGCTGTGAAATGTGTAACCCGCTGGCGGTAACGGCTCCAGGCACTGCATCCTTTCTGCCAGACCCCTGACGAATTGCCCCTTACCACTCTACCTGTAGCCCCCGTCTCAATTGCTAGACTTTGCCAGTGCTGGCAGGCAGATCTGCCAGCATGGGGAAGCCCTGTTGGCGTCGCCTCCTTTCTGCCAACGCCCTAGCCTTTAGCGCATTGTCAATCTGAAGGGCACCGTCTTTGGCAACATGCAAACCAGTGTTGCCAGATGTGCCAGTCTGGAGAACCTGCGCACGCTGATCCCTTCTGCCACATCACACATGGATATGGCTGCCACGAGCGCAGCTTGTAATCGGTACACGCACAGCCTCAGTTGTCTCGGTTGCTGCACAGCGTTGGCAGAGCAAGCAGGTGCGTGCACGCGTGGGGGCAGGACGTCGACCATAACCTTGCCTGCTACACTACTGCCAAGCCCGCCAACCACGCCAGTGCTGGTCGGGGTCATCATCGAACAGCGCGTAGTCTGCGGAGGCGTAGGCCGGTCTGCCGCCACTCCGGTCGCCGGGTTCTGCGCAGAACCACGCACCATGCACGGGTCACTTGCGGCCGAGCCCTGACTACCAGCGCTGCTGCTGTTCACTGCAGCATCGAGAGTTAGATCTGGAAGAAGCGAGCTGCCCGGCAAGGTGAGCTCCGGCCCTTGCTGGCACCAGGCAAGTGTGCCAGTGGCAGGCGCACAGTGCCACATGTGGCTAGGGTTCCCGCCTCTTACCCCAATGTAGAGCTGCAGGCAGTTGAGTGGTCCCGGAGCAGTCAATGAGTCAAGCGCGGCAGTCCCCTGATTCTTGCTGGACCGCTGGCAAAGCAGATGCTTGCAGCCGCGGCAGCAGCAGCGGGCGCCCCGCTGAGGTCGGGCCAGCGGCGCGTCCTGACCCCTGCGATGGGTCACATGTCTGACCCCTGCGATGTACTCATATGAATTATTGAACTGTGAGCTTAAAAGTTTCGCTGCCACTGCGCCCTGCAGGCTCCGACATGCATTTCATGAAATGGTTTGCAGGCCCTGCGGCTGCTGAGCAGGCAGGCCCTGCGGCTGCTGAGCAGGCAGGCCCTGCGGCTGCTGGGCAGGCAGACGCCGGGCCTAGCATGCCCGCTGTGGCCACCGTTGCCAGTGCCGCTGCACTTATGAAGAAGGCGTACGAGGCCTTGGAGCGGCCAGCCCAGATGCCTGGGGAGTCTGAGAAGCCTGCCAACAACCAGTGGAGACTGAGGCTGCATAGGCTTCACGACAAGCTGCAAGGCCAGGGCAAGGCAATGGTGGGTCCTTTTCCCCATGCACGCACGATGCATGTGGTCAATGTTGTGTGTACACAACTCAAGATGTTATGGCGGAGGCAGGCAAGGGACGCGCAAGTGAGGGGGCCCGTTGGGGGCTGGCAGGCGGGCGGGCGGGCACCAACACACAACACTGCTGGTAGCTGACTGGTGCTTTTGGCTTAATTTCCTCTCGGTTTCCTCTACATCGCACCCTCGGGATGTAATCCTCTTCTTCTTCTACTGCTGGCGGGCAGGGGCAAATGCGGCTTCCCAATTCTTGTTACATTGCCTTACAAGTAGTTCCCATGCCACACCCTACTGCAGACCAAGGAGCGGTGCACTGTGCTGCTGGAGTCTTGGGAGGTGCTGCCCAAGGACATGGCGGTGTACCACATCATCCCACCGGCCGCGGGGGGCGTGGACCACCCCCACAACTTCTGCATCCTGCCCTCCTACGTGCCCACCGATTACCACCTGAGGGGCAAGGCTGTGCTCCACCAGCTGCTGATGGTCGAGCTGCTGCCCAAGGATTACCTGACCAAGGCAGCGGCAGTGTGTGTGGGGCAAGCAAAGGCAGAAGCCAGCTTCTCAGAGATGCAGAGCGCTGTGACCAACATCAAGAAGGGCATGATGTCGTGTGCCACTGGTACCTCTGGTGGTGGCGGCGCCGCCGTGGCACCAGCCCACCCGGCACCCAGCGCTGAAAAGCCGGCCGCCAAGAGGAAGAAGGTCAAGCACACGCCGGCCACACCTGCTGAGGCTGCTGCCCCCCCCACCACCGGTGGCTCACCCCCGCAGTGATGGAGGCTCGAGTAAGCTTGCGCGACTGCGCACGGCCAAGCGGTACCGGCTACCCCTGCTGGCATCAACCGTTGACCGCCTGCTCTGAGCAAAACCCGGTGTATTATTGTTGCATGTAACCTGCCCTCCCGCACTCACATTGATTCCCATGTGTTGCGCATCTCGGCGCCTGAATGCATGCAGTGCCACTGCCACGCCATTGCTGCCATTGCTAGCAATGCCTGGTACCGTGAAATTGCTCCCACACTGCTTCCCATCTCCCTCGCGCAACCATCTTTGTTTCGTTATTTTGTTGTTTTCAACGTAAACATGTAGCAGGGACACGAGCAGGCAGGCAGGCAGAGAGTGGGTTGGAGGGCTGTGGATGCCGTTGTCCATGCATGGCCTGGGTGCTGCACTTGACGCTGTGCCGCAACTGCAGCATCTTGTGCTGTCTGGCGACCATGCAGTGGGTGCACAGCAGGCGGCGCGTGGCCTGCCAGCCCAGTTCCACTCCCGCCCGCGCTGGCTGGGCCTGGGCTGGCGGGTGCTCCTGCGCAACCCTCAGATGCTGGCTGCAGTCACCCAGCTGGAGTGTCTGCTCATGAAGGGCAGCTGCACGCAGCAGGAGTGCCAGTCTCGGTTGTGGGGTGTGCTGTGGGCGTGGGCAGAGCAGCAGGCGACGCATTGAGCTGCCCCATTGCAGTCTTGCCCCAGGCACAACACCCCTGGCGCCGTGCGTGCTGTTGCATGGCCTGGCAACTTTGCCGCCGTCTCCGCCCGCAGCTGCGCTGCACTGGCTTCAACTCAGAAAGCCCTTTGGGATGAGCTGTTTCTATGTGGAGCCATGAGCTGTTTTCAACAATTGTTTTGCTTTTGCAGCAGCGCGGTGTCCTATTCACCTGGCCAGGTCACCTACAGTGGCCATGGCTGCGTGAGCGTTCAAAAGTGATGCTTCCTTACACAGGGAGCGGGGGCACAGATCAGGGGGGAGGGGGAGAGAAAGACAGGCATACAGCCAGAAAAATGAGCACACACGTGAATGGTGCAGTTCTGGTGGGGGGGTCGCGTCAGCAGGGGTGCGCTCGAGTGTCGGGTCAACAGGGCACGCCTAGAAGCAAGGAGTGTGTCAAACAAGAGAGCGCGGGGGCGGGGGGGAGTTGGGTCGGTCGATCAGTCAGTCAGCCGGAAAAAGGGTTGTCGTTACTTGTTTGCCATGCTGTGGTGTGGTACGGTTCACGGGTCAGCAGCAGTCAGGAGCCAGAGCTGAGGTCAGGCGTGGGCGGCAGCAGCACCATGTGGTGGCCGCTAGTCACTGTGCGCTTCACACCGCCCGCTGCAGGAGCCAGGCGCGCATAGGGCGGCACTGCTACCTGCTGCTGCTGATGGTGCAGCGGCTGGTGGTAGTGGTGTTGCGAGAGCGGGATCGCGGCTGGCAAGGGGTGGCTGGGCGGGCCATTGGAGGCAACGCTGAGGCCATCAATCTCCTGCTGCAGGGCTGCATTGCGCGAGGTGAGGGCCGCTATGTCTGCTGCCACCTGTTGCAGCAGCGGGCCCCTGGCCGAGGTGCTGCCGAGGGTGCCGCTGCCAGTGCGCACGCCAGGTGGCGCCAGATCAGCGTGGCCAGCTGGCGAGGGCCCAGCTGGCGCCAGGTCATCAAACACATCTGACAGGGCGCCCCCGCTGTCGGCGTCATCCCACTCTGCTGCTGCGGCGGCGGTGGAAGTAGGCGTGGGCTGCATTGCAGGAGCTGGCGGCGTGAAGCCCCACAATGACTGCTGCTGCTGCTCATACTGCTGCTGCTGCTGCTGCTGCTCATACTGCTGCTGCTGCTGCTGCTGCTGCTGCTCACACTGCTGCTGCTGCTCGTGCCACTCCTCCTGCTGCTGCGGCTGCTGCTTTTCATGCCACTCCTGCTGCCCCTGCTGCTGCTCGTGATACTGATAGTTCTGGTGTTGCTGGTGGTGCTGCTGGTAGTGCTGCTGCTGGTGCGAGTGAGGCTGCTGCTGCTCCACCGCCCCCTCGCCGTCATCGCTGTCCAAAGCAGCCATGGCCTGCTGAAGCTCCGACAGCATGTCGCCCTCGCCTGCTGCCTGCCCCTGCAGTGTTGCGCCCTGGCTGTGCTGCGGCTGCTGCTGTCGCTGGTGCTGCTGGTGCTGCGGGTGGTGGTACTGCTGTTGCTGCTGCGGTTGCTGTTGCTGCTGTTGCTGGTGCTGGAACTGTTGCTGCTGTTGCTGCGGCTGCTGTTGCTGCTCCCCGTGCTGCCACCCAAAAGAGGCGCTCCCCAAGGGCACGCCACCGGTGCTGTGCTGGGGCGGAGCAAACGCCGGGGCGGCGGCGGGGCCGGCGGGCGCACTGGCGGCAGGCAGCTGTGCAAGGGGGGCAGCCAGGCCTGCTCCACTCAGCGCCGCCATGACCTGAGATGTGGGGAGATGGGGAGCAGGGGGCAAGGAGGCAGGCAGGCACAGGGTTGGCAGGCCTGCTCCCGGCACCCATGCCACCCCAGTCTGATGCGAAGTGGCCTCACGCATGTTGGCCCGCCAGCTAGGCAGCAGCTAGATAGGCAGCCAAGCACCGGCCAGTCAAATGCAGCGCCAGGCAACCAGGCTACCGCCAGCGCAGGCTGATTCAAGTGCCGCGCCAGGCAGGCAAGTGAACGCCAGTACCAGGCAGCCAAGCTGGCACAATCGCGAGCCAAGCCAGGAGCTGTACCAGGCAGCCAAGCAAAAGCCAAGCACACGCCCCCGCCGGCCAAGCCAAGCTCAGCGCCAGGCACGCACCTCGACCACCTGCACATGCAGCGCCCGCGCCTCCACCTGCTGCTGCTGCATCTGCCGCTGCGCCCGCCCCGCCTCCGCCTCCGCCTCCTCTAGCTGCATCCTCAGCGCAGCATTCTGGGCAGCCAGTCCGCTCAGCTCTTGATGCAGCACCAGGGCTCCCGCACCCGCAGGCTGCGCTACAAACGCCCCTGCCCCGGATGCAGGTACCAGAGCAGAGCCGCCGTCGCGGCCGCCAGGATCGCTGGGCAGCTGTGCTGACAGCTCTCGGTTGTGGCTTTGCAGCCGGCGCAGCGCTGCCGTCAGAGAAGTGACCTGTTCCTCCAAAAATTCGACCTGCCGGCCGCTGCCGCTGCTGCTGCCCCCGCCGCGGGCGCCGCGCTTGCTGTGCTGCAGCCGTGGGCTGGGGCTGCCGGCGCCACCGCTGCTGGGGGAGGGCGCCCGAGCCACTTTCGAGGCTGTCGTAAACAGGCGCTCCTCAGCCTCATCGGAAGAGCCGCTGTTGCTGCAGCTGCCCTCTTCCTGTTGCTTCTCCAGGGCATGGCCCCTGCCGCTGCCGCCCCGGCGACAGGGTTGCGCCGCGCTGCCCAGCGCGGCACCTGCTGCGGCAGCCAGCCCTGCCGCTGCCCCTGAAACCGGAGAGGGTGCAGCGCTGTCTGCATACGTACTGAGCCGCACCATGCGGCGCAGGCTGGCCGCCTCTGCCTCGGACTGCTGCAGACGCTCCTGCAGCCCTGCCTTGTCAGCGCTGAGCTGGCGGACTGCTGCCAACAGCTCAGCGTGCTCAGCATGACCTTCTGCCAGCTCAGACACCTGCACAAAGGAGCCAGATGGACAACATGGTTTGCGGGAGAGGGAGGCTTTAAACAAAATTGACAGGCACAAGCAGCTGAGGCTGCAGACACTGCCACAGGCATGGAGGCAGGGCATGGAGGCAGGCAGTGCATAGGCAGGCAGGCAGTACAAGGAGGCAGGCACAAGCAGTAGGGAGTGCCGCCCACAACCTTGCCTGCCACTCGGCTGCGCAGCCCAGCGGCCTCACTAATCCTTCCTCAAACGCTCACGGGCCCACCCACCTGTGCCTGTGCCAGCGCCAACTGCTCTGCCAGCTGTGCATTCTGCTCACACGCCCCTGCCAGCTGGCCAGCTGCGCTCCCTGCCTCCGCCTCTGCCTCTGCCGCCCGCTCCTCCAGCCGCTGGTTTTGCTCAGCCAGTGCAGCTGCAGCCGACCTCTGCTCCTCTGCCTCTGCTTGGAAGCCAGCAAGCAGCTGCTCTGCAGCTTCCGCTGCCGCCTCCATCTGCTGCCGCAACAAGGCCTGCGCCAGGCCGGCACTTGCCACCTCAGCATGCAGCTGTGCCACCTGGCGGCGGAGCTCAGCGCTGGCAGCAGCCCCCGCCTCAGCCCCCGCCTCGGCCTGCTGTTTCTCCGCTGACACCGCTGCCTCACGCTCACTGGCCGCCCCCAGCTGCTGCCTCAGCTCCTCCACAGCTGCCTCCAGCCTGCGCACCTCGCCCGCTGCCTGCTGCGCAGCCGCCTGCGCCTCCTGCTGTGCCGCTGCACTTGCTTGCCGCTGTGCTTTCAGGTCTTCCAACGCTGCTGCCTTCTCACGCAGCCGTGCCTCCAGCTCCTGCAGTGCTGCGGCGTGGGCTGCACCATCGCGCTGCCGCTGCCGGTCATGCGCTGCCAGCGTGGACTCCCGGCTGGCGACGTCGGCCAGGCTGGCGCTGAGCTGGCGCACGCGACCCTCCAGCCGTACCTTGTCCTGCTGCAGTGTCGACACGGCGCTGCGGGTGGCACGGCAGGGCGAAGCAAAGTGGGGGCAGGGGCAGGCAAGGAGGGGCAGGGGTGTCAAACAGATTGAGGGAAAGGACATGGAACTTTGAAGCAGCTGAGGGCAGCAGCTGGCAAACCCTCAGTGCTCTGTGGGTTCGACCATGTGAAATCGTCGCATTCTCCCACTGTGCCCACTACTGCACACGTCCGCCCAGAGTGCACTCAATAGGTAGCCCCTCCCTCCTCACCACCTTAATTTTCTTGATCAGCCGCGCAGCCCGCCCCTCCTCCCCCCCAGGGGCCCCTCCTCCCCCCCTCGCCGCACCTCTGCAGCGTGCTGACCGCCGCGGTGCGTGCCCGCGCCGCCGTGCGGTACGCCTGCGCCTCCGACCTCGCCAGCTTCACCTCGCACTCCTGCTCCACTAGCAGCGTGCCCAGCATCTGCTGCTGCCCCAGCGCCTGGCGGTGCAGCGACAGCAGCTGGTGCTGCAGCGCCGCCAGCTGGCGCCGGGCGCCCCGCAGGCCCTCCCGCAGCACATCCGCATCCCCCTGCACCAGCTGCGCTTGGTCTGCCAGGGTCAGCAGCTGGTCGGCCGCTGTCGGGGCTGCAGCTGCAGATGAGGGACCGCAGGCACGGCTGGCGGCTGGCGCAGACGCAGCACCCGCCGAGGCGGCTGCACGCGGCTCGATGCTGCGGGTGCTACGCTGGGCAGAGGTGCTGCTGGCCGCCCCTGCCCGCCTGGCGGCTTCTGTGGCTTCTCCCTCCCTCAGGGCTGCCAGGCGGTCGGCTGCCAGCTGCAGCGTGTGGCGCTGCGGGGAGGGCGATCCCTGCGGCCCGCCATCGCTGGCGGGCGAGCGGATGCCGCTGGGTGTTGCTTGGAGGCTGGCAGGCGTGGACGCCTCCGGGGTGCTCCCACGGCTGCCCTCCAGATTGATGGCCCCACTTCCCAGTTTGGGGGGATGAGGTGGCACTGTTGGAAGGCTGCAGGGAGCTCAACAGACGACAAAGAGGCGGCGCTGGCGGTGAGCGGGCGTGGCGCAGCAGTGGCGGCAGGCAGCGGCGGTGGTGGGTGGAGTGCTCAATGCATTGGAAGGGCACATAAACGCCGTTCGAGCAGCGCACATGGGCCAGGAAGCTGAGCAAGCTGCACCTGCAGCAAGCAAACGGCGGCAGCATGACCAGAAGCGCGACAGCAGTGGCTGCGAATCAAGTGCACTCACATTTATGCAAACAGAGCCCGCGGGAAAGCGCGATCGTTCAAGTAAGCGGGTCGCGTTGTTAAACTTTTGGCTCGCTTCCCGCTCGCCCTACCAGTGCAGGGGCACACGTAGCGCGGTGGGTAGTGATGGTCGCCTCGTTCGCCAGGCAGCCCAGCCCAGCTGTGTGCCGCCAGCGCCCGCCACGCTGGCGTCGGCAGCTTGTCGGGACAACCCGCACTTCCAGAGAGGTTAGTATGATTACAGTGTGCACTATCAAGATTCAATTCACCTAATATACCAATCAGAACAGTCTTCTTTGAGCAGGAACAATTCGTCGGGAAGGTCTTGCATAGGTCGGTGCAAACCAACAACCAACACTATGAGCGGCAGGCAGCGCTTGCGGAAGTTTGCGGCGGGTTGGCAGGTTTGCAACACGCTGTTCGGTGAGATACAGATGAGAAGCACAGGAAACATAAGCTGGCAATGGGAAGATAAACACTTACAAAAGCAAACCGTCCTGACCGCTGCCGGCTGCGCACCGGCGGGGGCAGGCCAGGGAGGAGGGCGGGGGCCTCTTCTTGGCTCACACGCACTGCGGGGGGCGGGGGCAGGCCAGGGAGGAGGGCGGCGTCGGCCGCGCCTCGCCGCTCAGCTGCAGCCGCCGCACCTCTCCAGGGGCAAAGGCGTAGATGTGGTGCGACCGCAGGTCCACTCCCAGCACACCTGCCTGCAGCACCGACAGGTTGTCCGAGTCGGGGGACACGATGACCTGCGGGGGAGTGGGGTTGTGTGGGGAGGCAGAGTGCAGGAGGGATGTGTGATGCAGGAGGGCCGGATTGCAGTTCGGAAGCGTGAGCCATGCCACGCCCATCGTGCCCAACATCATCGTGTCCCCCGCCAGGTTTGCGGCAGCCTTGCCTATCCTATCTCCCTCCCTCCATCACAACCTCCCCGCTGTGCGGAGCTCACAACGGAGCTCCCCACGTATTGCGTCTCCAAAAGGCTCATCAGCTGCCGAACCCGCACCAGCACGTCCGCGCTGCTCTCGTGCACCTGCACAGCAAGACCGGGATCAAAGCGAACAAAACAGGACAGCAAAGTGAATGAAGAAGGACAGCTGCAGCTGCTGGGCAGCTTCGTTTTGCACAGCATACTGCTGGGGATTCCCTAAGCACTACTGTTGATAAGCCTACAGAGTGCAGTGGGGCGCTCGTGGTCTGTATACTGGGTGAGGGTCGGCAATTCATAACAGCTCACAGACTCAACCTCAGCCCATGCCGCATATCGATGCAGCATACCAATGCAGCATACCAATGCAGCACGCATAGACTCGTCTGTGACAGCCACCTGTGACAGCCTGTCAACTCGGGTGGCTGGCTGACTGACATGGGGGGCTGCAACTCACCGTGCCGTCAAAGTTGCGTGCCGGTCGCCAGGTGGCTGCCAGCGCATCGCCCGCCGCCAGCGCAGCCGACACCTCGCTCGGCGGCAGCCGCTCCAGCTCCCCCACGCCACGCGCATCCAGGAAGGAGAATTCTGGGACGATGCGGGACCGGCCCACCCCCATGAGGGCCCCCAGGATTTCGGCTGTCATGTACCTGCGCTTGCAAGGCGGGCAGGCGGGTGAGGAGTGCATACATCAACGCATCAGAGTGCATATATCACGGCATGGAAGTGCATACATCAACACACGGGAGTACATCAAAACATGGGTGGCATCCTGCCGCCCCCATCTGCTGCATTACAGCAGCTGCTGTGCCATCACCCGTGCTGTTTGTGAGCTGTCCATTTGCATGCATGCCCCCACTGTGTGAAATCCTACGCAACCAACGTACGCGTTCTGTGTGATGGAGGGCCAGATCCAGTCTGGCGAGTCGACCCCCAGGTCTCGAAGCTGGCGCACTGTCGATTGGAAGACCTGCGGGGGGAAGGAGGGGTGGGTTGACGGTACAGGGGGCACTGCGGGCGCGGTGGACTGGTGGATGGAAGCAACAAGGCAAAAGGTCCTAAAGACAAGGCAGTTAGAGCGGTGATTGGCCTGCAACGGTGCAACTTGCATTACGCATGCGCTGGCCACCATGCACCACCTCTTGCCCCTTCCCCGTGTTGTGGGCATCATCATCACCCCCGCAAGCGCACCTGGCGCTTGCCGTTGCGTGACAGCCCCGACAGCATCGACGTCTTGGCGACTGCATAAGGGTTGTAGGCGGCAATGGCTTGCGCCGAGCTGAAAGGTAGGGGAAGTTCCTCAGGCACAATGCACGGGGTGGGGTTTGAGTCTCGTCTGCAGCCAGGCCACAGTGCCCACCACGCCAAATATGGCAGCATGCACCCCAGGCATGGCAGCAGCAGCCCGGGAGGCACGGCAGGCACCTGGGTTTGTGAGCACGTAGCCCTCTGCCTCCGCCTCGCTCTCTCCCGCCCGCACTAGGTAGTATGTGTTCTTCAGCTCCTCGGGCTCAACTGGGAACTGCAGCAGGCCGGAAGCTGTTGAGGGTGCGAGAGGGGAGCGGGCGGCAGTTGGGGGGGGGGGAAAGAGGATGCAGGAGGACTGAACATGTGCAATGACTGCGGTTTTGGAATGCAGCAGCGCATTGTAAACCTCCGTGCAAGGCCGGGAGGGCAGATGCAGGCAAGCGTGCACCTTACCCGCAGCTGGCCGGGGAGCGGCGGAGGAGCCTCCCACCGCCGCTGCCGCCGCCGCCAGCGATAGAAGCTGTCGGCGACTCACGTCGGCCCCCAGGAGCTGCCCCTGTTGCTGCTTCACAGCTGGCACATGCTGTTGGGCAGGCAAGGCTGCGTGAGGGCTCTGGGTGAGGGCCCTGTGCCGCAAAGCCCTACTCGCGGGGGGCTGAGTGGCAGTAAGAAATAGCGTGCACATCCCGTCGATTGTGATCCTGGCTCTGCAGGCGCGACGGGATCTGTACAAAGCACTGCTGTCTTGCGCGCGCCATGCTGAGCGTGAAAAGCAAGCTCGATTTCCCTGCCACGCTGCTCGGATTGGCTAGCAAACACAACTGCCTGCAAACCCACACCTTGGCGGAGCTTGGCGCCCACGAATGCCCTGACCGTCTCGCCGCTTGCACACTATGTTCTCCTGCTTCGGCGGGGGCAACAGGGACCCCGAGTGGGCGGCGCACGCACAGTATGGGGCGCACACGGTGAGAGGGGGCGCCAGCCTGCCCCTGCCTGCCACCAGCTGTCGACGAGGGCAGCTGTTGCTGTTGCTCCTCTCCACCACGCTTCCCCTGCTCATTCTGTAGACCAGCGCTCGGACGCGCGTGCTGGACGTGTTGGCAGAGGAGCTGGAGGAGCGGTTTGCGTCGCTGAGCCCCGCGGCGGCAGTGGCGGCGGGGCGGCACAGCACCACGCACAGCCAGGAGCTGCTGAGCCGCCGCCTGTATGGCGCCAACCTGCCCAGCGCTGAGCTCAGCCAGTGCCGCGACTTGCTGCGCAAGCTGGGGGCAATCGATGCAGCACGGGGTGCCGCTGAGTCGGTGAGTGCACGCCGGCGCCGTCGGCTTGCCGGCACCACCACAGACCACCGCTGCAGCACATGCTTGCAAGCCCGCCGGGTTCCTGCCTGCCTGGCCGTTTGCTATTCCCCCAAATGCCGCTGCCCCACTGCGTCCCGGTATCCTGTGCATGCATCACTGGCCGCCTGCAGGAGCTTCAGCAGCTCTCCGTCCAGTTCAAGGCTGCGGAGACAGCACACCGGCAGGCAGAGTTTGCGCGGGCGCGGGCGGAGGCCATTGCCACGGCCAGGTGGGTGCTGCTCAGGATGCAGCAAGGGGCATGCCGCAGGTGAATCGTCCCTGTTTTGAGTTGCATGGCCTGCTGTTAGTACACTTGGGCCGACTCCACGTCCTGTGCCCTGCCCCTCCTCACCTGGCGTTTCACTACTACTGTGCAGGGGAGAGGCGCTGATGCATGCCCAGCAGGCAACGCGCGAGATGGAGACGCAGAATGTGCAGCTTGTGGAGATGCTGCACCAGGTGCTGCCCCTGGTGGGCATTGAGGCGGAGCTCACGCCCTTCAAGGCCACCCCGCTGCCTGCGCCGCCAGCAGGTGGGTGGGAGGCAGCAGGAAGGCCGGGTCTGGGGCTAAGGGCATTTATGCACAGCAACTCTGCTATCTCGCTTCCGGGATGCCTGCTCAGCACTGCATGCCTGCAGGACCAGTTGATGGCCCCCGTAATCACATCGACCCTGCACCCTTGCCCAAACTCCTAAGCCTTCTCTTCTCGCGCTCGACCCTTTACAGGCGGCAGCAGTGGCGAGGCGGCGCACCCGGGCCGCCACAGCATCTATTCCAAGCAGCAGCTGGCCATGGTGGCAGCCAGCATCAGCGAGCTGCCGCGGCATTCCATTGCGGCGCTGCCCACCCATCGCTCTCAGCGGCAGTGGCAGGCGGAGCATGCAGAGCCGCCGCCAGCGGCGCACGCGCGGGAGCGGCAGCTGCAGCGGATGGCGCAGCAGGAGGAGCAGGAGGCGCAGAGATATCGCATCTCCCAGCAGGAGCAGGCCTGCCAGCAGGAGCGCCAGGTGGTCCAGGAGCAGGAGGCTGGTGAGCGCCGGCGGAGGCAGCGGCGGCAGAGCAGCAGCCGCCCCGGTTCGCGGCAGAGCAGCCGGGAGCGTGGCAGCCGTCGGGGCAGCCAAGAGGCTCCAGGGGAGCAGGCAGTGCGTGCCTCGCTGGATGCCGACCAGCTGTCTGGCTTCACGGTCTACACAAACGAGCTGGAGACGGCAGAGCAGGAGGACGTGGACGAGGGTGAGGTTTCACGGCCGCCGCCGGTGGTGCTGCCGCCGGTGCGGCGTGCCTCTGCCGGCCCCGAGCGCGACTCTCAGGGCAGCGGTGTGCAGTGGCGCAGCATCAGTTCTGCGGCGCTGTCCAGCCGGTCAGCCTCTGAGCTGGGGCATGGGGAGGCGGGGGAGGTGCACGCGCAGCGGGACCAGTGGCTGGAGCAGCAGGTGGCGGCGCATCACACGCAGGGCAGCCTGCGTGGCAGCCGCGGCAGCTCCCGTCAGCTGCAGGGCTCCCAGGAGCAGGCGGCGCAGGCAGATGCGGGGCAGCAGCCTAACAAACTGTACCGGCATGCTCGCCAGCTGTCAAAGCTGGTGCTGCCTGGTCTGGATGCCTCGCAGGTGAGCTGGGCTGGCAGGCAGGGGAGCTGGGCTGGCTGCACGGGGTGCAGTGCTGCGCTTGCATGATGCAGCCGCGTGTTGCAGCCTTATGCCGCCCTGTGCAGCTCCCATGGGCTCTTTGCCTGCCGGTATCCAACGTCATGCTGCATTGCATGCACCCACGTATTACTCACCAATTCCACCCCCCC
>JTEE01000038.1:1970607-1982158 GCA_002896455.3 Chlorella sp. ArM0029B | reverse complement strand
CCCCTCCATGCCCTGTCCCGCCGCCTGCAGCTGGACAGCCTCGTGCGCATTGGCGCCAGCATGCAGTCCCCCGACCCGCACGCACGTGCAGGCGGTGAGGGGCGGCAGCAGTCGCCGGTGGAGGTTGTGCAGCAGCTGCTGCCCGCGGGGCTGGAGGCGGCGGTGGCAGGTTTGGACAGCAGCATCAACCCGCTGCAGAGCAACGAAAACGCGCAGGCCTTTTTGTCTGAACTGCACGCGGAGCTGCAGCGGCAGGGGGGCAGCGGCGGTGACGTGACTGACCACGGCCACGATGCGGCGGGTTATGACTTTTACATGGGCACCAAGTTCCCGGGGGCGGGCACCTGGGTCAGGTGAGGGGCAGGGTGAGGGGCCCTTGGGTGGCCGGCTGCTGCGAAGAAGGCTGGTCGGGCAGGCTTGTGCCATTGCAGACGCTGTTGGCCCCTGCCTGTGCTCACCTGCACCAAGGGCAAGTACAAGGGCTCGGCACCATCGAAACTTCTTCACTCGTCGTCCAAACTACCCTTCCTGACAACCTGTGCACAGCCCTTCCTACTGCCCATATGAAGTACATTTGTGGCCCAACACCTGCGCATGCCTGTCATCTGCACCTGGCGCCCCCTTCTTCTCTTTGTTGTGCAGCCCCTCCCTGGCCGCCATGCTGGCGCACAAGAAGGGGTACAACCCGCTGCTGGATGGCGGGGAGCCCTCCCCCCCCTCCCACATCAAGGCCGTGTTTGGCACCACCGAGGACAAGGAGTTCTACGGGCCCATGGCGGGTGAGTGTGACCAGCGCCTGTGTGCCATCTGCTCTGCTTGGCGTGGCTGAACTAGCAGTGAGTAGCAGTGTGCATTGGCCGTTAGGAAAAGAGCAGGCGCTTGTTTGCCCCATGGTGAGTGAAGGGGTGTCTGGTCTGTTTGAAGACGCCTGTTGGGCTGCGCGTCATGCTGGTGCACCTGTTAAAACGTGTATGGATGTATCGGTGTGAGAGCGCATGCGGCATGGTGGCTGCCTGCCTGCTGGGAGCGCATGGCTCCGCGTTGGATGGGCATGCTGTGCTTGCAGCAATGCTCACAAGTGGCAGCAGGCCTGCTGGCCAGGTGGCCTGCCTGTGCTTCATGTGCTGGTCTGCAAGGAGGAGTGGTGGGGATATGCGTGGGCAACACTGGCGTCGCTTCCTGCTACACACTGCTGTCGTCTGCTGAACCTGCCTGCCCCGTGCCAACACACCGTGTGCAGCTCATCTGAACCGCCAGCCTGGCGCTGTGAAGGCGGCGCCACCCCCGGCCCGACTTCCGCCGGCCCGCCAGCCAGCCGCTGCCTCGGCAGAGAGCGTCCAGGGCCCCCAGCGCCAGCCTCCCAGCAACCGCAGCAGCTTTGATGCCGGCCACCGGTCTGCAGCCGACCGTGATTACCATCACCAGGTGGTGGCGGCGCGGCAGGCGCCTCTGACCCTGCCGGCTCCAGCGCCCGTGGGCAGCCTGCACCAGGGCTCTGTGGACCAACCGCCAGCACAGCAGCCACCGCAGCGTCGCCAGGCAGCCCTGCGCAGCGGCTTCCAGCCCATGGGCCAGCACGCCCAGGCGTCCATGGGCTTGTCGCAGCAGCTGCCAGGACTGGCTCAGCAGGCGCCGCCCCAGCCCCGGCGCAGCAGCGTGGCAGTCAGCCAGCTGGGCGGCGGCGGCAGCCATCTCAGCAGCGCCAGCTCTCTGGCTGACGAGAACCACCAGGCCGGAGCAGGCACGGGTGCAGGGCAGGGCTGCGGCGCTGCTGCAGGCCTGCCGCACCGCGTGTCCCAGCAGCAGCAGCAGCAGCAGCTACCCCCCACCAAGCGCAGCCTGGACTCAATGAGGGCCAGCGTGAGCGGCTCCGGCCCTGCAGCACAGAGCATCCAGGCCAGCCTGCATGCAGTGGATGCAGCCATGGCGGCCCTGCGCAACGCCAACCCCCACCTGTCGCGGGACCAGCAGCAGGCGCAGCAGCAGCGTGCAGCGCCGTCGCAGCCAGCACAGCAGGCACAGCAGCAGGAGCAGTATGGGCCGCCTGGGGGCGCCGCTGCAGCTGCTGCAGCTGCGGGCATGCCTGGCCACCGGGGCGGGGTGCCGCGCCCGGCGCACCATACCCGCACCCGCAGCCTGCCAGACGTGCCGGCACTGGACCTGCCACTGGCAGCGCAGGGCGAGGGGCAACGCCGCCAGCAGCAGCAGCACAAGGCAGCGCCAGCAGGGGCGGGCGGGCCTGGGCGGCGACCGCAGCCCCGGCACTAACTGTGCTGCGGGGGATAAAGTTGTCCAACCTATTGCTTTTGTTTCTTACTAACTCTCCAACTAGTTTGACGTCTCGATTCTTGTAATCAAGCGAGCACACAGCACATGAATGCACACGGTGCTGCTGGGCATCCTACCATGCACCTGCGGTCCCGGCAACTTGCCTTGGTCCCCTGCAGCTGTTTCACTTGGATGCACTGCCAGTGCCCCCTGCACTCCCCTGGCTGCTCGCCTGTCATGCCGTAGGTCCAAATTCCCACCCTACGACCTGTAACTTTTGTGTATTACACAGCTATTAGAAACCAGGCCGCACTGATGATCTGAACTACACAAAGTAAATAAGACCATTGGGTGAGGAAGTTGAGCACCAATGGGTGAGGGAGGTTGAGCAGGGGCATGCTGTGATCAAAGGGGGTGGGTACGCAGGCCGGTAGGTAAGTAATTAGCGTGCACAGGAGCATCTCTCAGCTCAGGGGAACACGGCAGAGGACAGAAGAAGCCGGGTGCATAATGGGTGGGGGTGAATGCAGAGAACTGGGCAAGCAGCGAGCATCTCTCAGCTCATTGGGCTGCCATGTTTAGTACCCGTGGGCTCTTTCAGCCACAGGGTGATGGGGCTCATGCACTTCACAGGCGGGTTTGAGTCGGCTTCTACA
The DNA here is from genome assembly GCA_002896455.3 of Chlorella sp. ArM0029B. Taxonomy (NCBI): domain Eukaryota; kingdom Viridiplantae; phylum Chlorophyta; class Trebouxiophyceae; order Chlorellales; family Chlorellaceae; genus Chlorella; species Chlorella sp. ArM0029B. The sequence goes on along the minus strand of JTEE01000038.1, from coordinate 1,979,234 downwards.
GGCGGAAGCGGCGGCTGCTACCCTTCACGGAGGCGCTGCCAGCGGAGAGCAGGAAGCGGGCGTGCAGTCTGTGGATGCCCGTCGCCATCTCCTGTTGGCTGTGGGGGTGCACCTTGCTGCTCTGGACCGTAGCCATTGTGAGCAGTAGCTTGCGACCAAGTGCAGAAGGCTGGGTGGCTCTGTACAGAGGGCAACAAATGGGCAGGGGAAGCTGCGGGGTCAGCGTGCGCACGCAAGAGACCTCCCCGCCGGTGGACCGTTGGCGGCGGGACTACGTTCGCGCGCGCCACTGCCTCGCTTGGATCTATGTCGCCTCACCTGACTGGGCGCATAAAAGACAGCGCGAGCAGGGCGCACAGAAGGAGCAGACGGGCGAAGCGCGCCATGGCTGAAGTGCACTTGTTTGGCTTGGACTGTTGGGGAACGTGTATGCGCAACTTGCTTGTGTATGTTGGTACGGAAAACAGGTGGACTTGAGGGCCGCGGGCGCGAGAAGAGTCGGGGTCGTGCGTCCGAGGTGCCCCATGGCCTCCCTTTGGGGGACACGTCAGCATTGTTCCGCCCCACCCACTGTCCCCGACCTTTCCGTTTAGGCACTATACATTCCGGTCCCAGCAGAGTCTAGCAGTCGTTGTGCAGTCTGCCTCGGGCTTGCAAAAGGGCGCAGTGCTGCAGTTGTGGCTTGCCTCGCAGTAGCGGGGTAGGTAGCGGAGCGGCGATGCCTCCACAGACAATGTACAGCAGACGCGAGGCTGGGGTGCCGCGGGAAAATAGCAAACACAGTGGCAGCAGCAGGAGCGAGGCAGGAAGCAGGAGGGACTGTAAGCGGACACAGCGTGCAGGCCGCAGTGCCCACGGCAGGCTGCCGCCGTGCTGTGCCTGCTGTCCATCCCCCAGGACCCACATTTGTTGGTTGTTGGCACTGTATCTATCTATCTGTTGACGTGTACGTCATGGGTGCAACGTGGTTTCGCACACCCGTCGCATGTGATGAGCCGCATGCGGTGGGCTAGATCACTCCAAGTCTGGCTGGTTGATGGCCGTCTTCAAGCGGTTCCACTGCCGTCCTGCAGCAGGAATTGGGGCGTTCGAGGGGCACACAAAGGTGGAGACAAAACGATGGAGAGCAGCTCCTGCCGCAGGTCCCCAGCGCCTGTACATTGCCCATGGGGGCGCACGCATGCCATGGCTGCGCGCTCAGCTTTGCACCACCCCCGCTCACCGCGTGGGTCGACTGTGCGTGGGAACTGGATGATTGTGGTGGTGGGCAGGAACACGTAGTGACTGCAGACACGGGGATTGTGTGTTTGGGGAGCAGGCAGGCGGGAGGAGAGGTGAACAAGCAGGGCAAGCTGCCTTGGCCGTGGCCTCGTATAGAGCGCTAAGCGCGTGCCGCCATGCTGGGCGCTGCTGGGCTGGCCAGTACCTGCTTGCACGCCGCAGCCGGCCGCACACTGGGCGCTGTCGTTTGATCTGTGTGGCACCCATGCCGAGGACGTGCCCACAGATTCCAGGACGTGCCACACTCCCCGTGCTGACCAGGCCACCATCGTGCCGGTGTTGTCCCACAAATGAACCCTGCCCACCCCCCTGCCCCAGCACCGCCCAGCCTGGTGCCCACCCCAGTGTGGCACCCCTCCCTGCTTGCACTCACGTGTTGACCAGGCCCACGGTGAAGTCTGTGTAGCCCGCGAAAGCGCCGTGCACCGCCCCCTGCCCCAGCACCTTGCAGTAGATGCGGTCGGTGGTGATGGTGGGGATGGAGCGAATCATGTAAGAGGGGTCTGGGGACACATGGCGAGGGGGGGAGCAGGGGGAGCAGGAGGCACAGAGGGGCGAATGTGAGGAAACAGGTTCGGTCGTGCTGCGGGTGGTGGGCCGGGCAGGAGGGCAGGAAGGGCGGTGGGGAGGGAAGAATGGTTGCAAGACTGCCACCCTGCCAGACGGCTCATCCACCGCACACCCCACATGCTCCGCTGCCTTGCCCGCTGCGGCCTCCTGCCCTCACAAGCCAGTCCATACATCCCGCTCCCTGCCTCCCCGCCCCTTCCCTCACCAATGTACTTGACGTCCACCCCCTTGAACCGCTGCTTGAAGACGTCGCGCAGGTGTGTACCAATGTCCTGCGGGAGAGGAGGTGTGGCGGCCCGGGTGACGCGCTGGTGGTGTGAATCTGTGCAAGACAGCTCGCGGCTTCTGTTCAGCGACACTCCCCACGTCTTGCACAAGCAAGCAGAACAGCCAGGGCCCATCGCGACAACCCAGCCATGTCCGGCGTAGAGCATGCCAGGCTTTGCAACAACGCTCCTCAACCGGCGCAGCATGCCAGCTGCAAACCCAGCCAGCAGCCCCACCTGCAGGATTGGGTTGCCGCTGGCGTCGGTGCCCTTGGGACCGCTGCTATCCATGATGTCCTGACCCGCGCCTGCACACAGCACAGCACGGCACAGCAGGGTGGAGGCACCGTGAGTGAGAGATTTGGAGGGGTGAAACAGCGATAGAATGCCATGGGCAGCGTCCCAGGCAGAGCCACAGTAGCAGCTGCAGATGCAGCAAACAAAAGCAGCAGCAGCCACTGCAGCAAGTGAGCCATATCAGCGGCATCAGAGCAGCCCCGCGCACTTTGCTGTAGCGGCACCACATGTAAAGCCAGCTCCAGCGACCATAGGCCGCAACAAGTTGCACACCGCAGCGCAGCGCAGCACACCGCAGCGCAGAGCAGCACAGCGCAGAGCAGCACAACGCAGCAGCGCGCACCCTCCGCAATGCAGAGTACGCAGTAGTCCTTGTTCTCCATGATTGACTGCACAAAGGCGCACAGCTTGTCCATGCTGAACCGGATCTCGGGGATGAGGCAGACATCCACCACGCCTGGGATGCAGGAGGTGAGGGGTGAGGGGAGCAGGATGCAATGTGTCTCGGCGGCAGGCTGGCTCGGGGTGAACTTGTGGAGAGCAGGAGGCAGGAGGCAGGAGGCCGGGGCGGGTGCCGTTGGAGGCAACGTGCTTTCTGAGGGGCACGCATGCAGGCAGGGCTGAAAGCTTGGCAGCACAAAGACACAACGGGGAAACAGGCAGCGGTCCGAGGCCATGACGTCGTTCATTGCAGCACACTCTGACGCTTGCCGCCCCGTGACCTTGACCGCGCACCACGCCGCTCCCTTCCAACCAGAGCTTCCAGTCCCGTGTTTGCCCACTCCACATCTGTATGTAGCTTTCTGTACAAAAAGCTTTCTGTACAAGTACCAGTTTGCTTTGTCTCCGGACGAACATCATCTCCCTGCCTACCCGAGGCCATGGAGGCATTCATGGCGATGAAGCCCGACTGCCGCCCCATGAGCTTCACCACGCTGATGCCGCCGGAGCTGCGCGCCTCCACCCGCGCCGAGATGAGCGACCGCTGCGCCTCCTCAACCGCCGTGTCAAACCCAAAGCAGCGGTCGATCTGCGGCGAGGCGGGGGGCAGGGCAGGGGCGGGGTTGGGTTGCGGTTGCTTGGACAGGACAAAGTGCAGTAAAGGAGGAAGAGGGGGCCCGGTAGTGGGGCGGTTGTGCGGTGGTTGGCAGGACACGGGCAGTTAGGGTGGGGTGAGCGCGGAGGTGGCGGGATGGGCGCTGCTCGGGGGCAACTCCCCCACAAAAAAAAGGTGCTCTGCCCAGCCCAGACTGTCCTGCCAGGCCCGTCCCACCCCGCTGCCTGGCCGCCCACCACAACTAGCCCGCCACCCAAACACGCCCCAGCAGGCGGCCAGCTTCCTCTGCATCAAATTCAGCAGCAGCCACCAGCGGCAGCTGCAGAGAAGCCATGAGAAACAGCACCCTCCCTCCCCACACTCCAGAGAAAGGAGAGGAAGATCACAGCCCCGGGGCGTGGGATTGAGGAACCCAACTGGCACAACCCCGCTTGGTGCAGCAGCTGCAGAGACACAGGCAATTGCAGGCACTAGCCAGCCACCTGCCCTCCCTTCACCATAAGAAGAGAGGAAGATCACAGCCCAAGGCTGTGGGATTGAGGAAGCCAAGAGGAGAAGCAGGCAAATGACAAGGCACACACAGCCAGCCAGCCACCCTCCCTCCCCTCCCATCCCTCACCAGCTGGATGTCGTTGTCAATCGACTTGGGCACCCCCACCACGTTGCACACCACCCCCTGCTCCTTGCACTCCTTGGCGATGGCGTGGGCCGCCGCGTTGCCGCCGTTGCCGCCAATCACGTACAGGTGGTTGACGCCCCACAGCCGCAGCCGCTCAACAATGGCGGGCATTTTGGCGTTCCCGCGGGAGGTGCCCTGCACGGGTGGGTGCGTGTGTGGGGCGGGTGGGCGCAACGTAAGCGGCAGGAAGGGGGCATGTCGGCAAGGCAGGAGGCAGCATGGGCGCAGCACAGGCTGGGGCAGCAGTCGAGAGGGCGAGCATGCACAGGCCAGCCGCTCCAACGGGGTCTTCTGCTCCAACAGGAGAGCCAGAAGCTGCTCTGCAGGTGCCTCCGCCCCTCCCCTCCCATGCAGAACACCCCTCTGCTCCCCGCCCCTCAACTCCTTCCGGGTGCGCAGGCACGGGCGTCTCTGTCCCTGCAGCGCGCTCCAAAGGTGCAGCTGGGGCCCAGCTGCAGCTGCCCGTGTTAACTCTTGTCCATCTGTTACAAGTATGTTTCGTCACCACCACATCCTTGCCCTTACCACACCCGTGCCACTGTGGACAAATCATGTGCCCTTACCACCACACCTCCCGCTCACCAGCACGGTGCCCCCCTTGAGCTGGATTCCGTCCACCTTGGAGCGAGACAGCTGCACCGGCTTGGAGTGGCGGTCCAAGAAGCCGCGCAGGCCGTAGCGGATGCCGAAAATCTGGTCTTCGGGCACCCCGTAGTCATCCTGATGAGGAGGCAGGCGGGCAGGCAGGCAGGCGGGGCGGCCAAGGCGGGGGTGGGGTTTGTGTGCGGAGGAGGGGGAGCGGCGGGCAAAGCATGATTTGTGTGTGCGTGGAATGGGCAAGAAGGCAGGCGGGAGAGGGTGCCGCCAACAAGGGCACAACAAAGGGTTTGCACCTGGCATCCTACGCGCGGGACAAAAACGGCCCCCAGCTGCCCTTCTCACCAGGGTGTAGACTATATTCTGGACAACATCGTTCAGCCCCGGGCACAGCCCGCCGCCTGCAGGGGCGCAAGCAACAACTTAAGATGAGAGATGTCTCAAACAACACGCCAATAGTGAACAACCTGTGGACGCTAGGGCACCAACGGCTGAGGACGGCATGGCCCGGCCACCTCGACTGGCAAGCATTTGCGGGCGCCGACGCCGTGACGGTGACGGCCGCCCAGTGTGCCGCTCTTGCCACACATCATGCTCTGCAGCTGCCCTCTGTATCAGCTAGCGAGCTGCTGTGCTCACACGTGACGATGGCTGCGGTCACGTCCTGCGCATTGTGGTAGATGGTGCGTCGGGGCCCCGAGCGCAGCGCAAAGTTGGGCAGCGGGATGGTTTCGTTCTTGGCGGGGTTGAACAGGGCGGCGCTCATCTGGGGCCCGTGGTCACGGTGGGAGCCTGCAGCAGCTAATAACGGGGACAAGGAGCGCAGCAGGGTGACAGGGGCTGAGCACCCAACATGCTTGCTGTGACTGAGGGGCACGCATGGAGACAGCAGCAGCGCACAGCAATCAAACGTCATCCCTGCCAGCGCCCAGCAATCAAACGACATCACTGCCAGCGCCCAGCAATCAAACGGCATCCCTGCCAGCACCCAGAGCCAGCACCCGGCATTATCAACCAGCACCAGCACCGCCAGGGGCAGCACCCACTCACCGCTGCTGTCCTCCGACTCATAGTTCATGATGGAAATACGCACCAGGTCCTTGTCACCCACTGCACGGGCACAGCACGGCACAGTCAGCATACAGCACAGCATGGCACAGTCAGCACACACGACAGCAATCGTCAAAAAACGTGAAGGCAGATTGGCGGCCTGGACGCATCAAGCGGGGCGGGCCAGCGGCAGCGTGCAGGGGCGGCAGCAGCGAGCTGCGACAAAGTGTGGGCACGCAGCCTATGCACACAGAGCAGCGGCAGCAGCAGCAGCATTCGACGGCAGCGAAGTTGGACAAGGCCATGCAGTGCAGCTTGAGCGTGCCAGTCGTACAGCTGCGAGCACGCACCAAAGCCTGCGCCGGCATTGTTGGTGGACACAAACGGCGAGTCCTGGCATGCTAGCTGCTCCCGCAGATGCCGGATCTCCAGGTACTCTGCACGGTGCACTGCCAGTTGGGTGGTGTGAGGTTTCCAAGGTGCGTGTTGTCGGGCGGCGGGGCGGGCAGGGGCAGCGGCGGCGGCTTACCCGCTCCGTCGTCACGGGTGATTACAGGGATGGAAGACATGCGGGTGAGCGTGGCGGTGGCCTTGGGAGGGGGTGCTGCTGGGGCCTCTGGTGCTGCTGCTGCTGTCGCGGCATCTTTGGGCGGGGCGGGAGGCGATGGCGAAGCCGGGGGCTTGCCAGCTTCTTGATCTTTCGCCATCGAGGTCACACGCACCCCGGATCGTGCCGAGCGGCGCTGCGCCGCGGGCCGGAGCCCTGCAAGTGGAACCCGAGCGTGCCCTACTGGCGCCGGGGCCAGGCAGGTCATAGACCAGAAATGGGGCCGCGCCCAAAGAGGATGCGCGACCACTGTGCGCTGCAGAGCCCTAGCAAGGTTGACTTGCAAGCTGGGGTCTCCAAGCGCGCTGGTTACGAGCTTTGGCGGCTCCAACAGGCTGGGTTCGGCGATCGAGTTGCGGGACACTGCGTGGGGGAGCAGTGGGCGGCTCTGCCGGCCAGCTGCTTTGCCCGCTGCCGCCGCCGCCGGTGATCCATGGTGCAGCGGAGCATCATGATGTCGATTTTGTGCAGGCTGCAGTCGCAGGCTGGTGACCCTGCACTGCGCGTGTGCTACAGCGGGCGCGCCATCGACTGGAGCGTCGTGGGCTGCTCCCCCGCACCACCTGCCGTCCCCCTGGGGGGTGAGCGGTACAGCAGGCGGCGCAGCTCCACTCATATGCTTACACTGGGGCAGGAGCATGCTGCCCACACAGCCATGCACATCAGCCCACTTTTGATGCCAGTCAAGCTGCTGCCCAATTTAAAGTTGTGCCCCCATCAAGAACTGTGCTACTCAACTAAAGCTTTGCACTGAAAAGTGTGCCACCCACGTAAAGATGCGCTCGTTGGATGCTGGCGCCTGAGCCCGCCCTGCCAACCTGGAGCGAGCCGCCCGTGCCCAGTGGTCTGTCTGTGCAGGACGAAGCCCATCCTGCCCCTCCTTGGCACGCACCCACAGGCAGCAATGTTGGCTTTGGATAAAGGCAGAAATATACGAGGCAGCAGGCAGGAGAGGGCAGCGGGTGCCCTCAAGGAAACATGCAGTTGGAGCGGCACACCCTTGCATGCAATCTCCATTCCTTCCACCCATCATTATGCCGACCGTGCCCTCCTTCAAATCCCCATACCCTGCAGCACTCACTCCTTTCCACCAAATTCTTCCCAAGCGTTAGCGCCCCCTCCTTACCCTGCACCTATTATCCTCCCATCGATGCACGTTTTGATTTCTATCTTTTTGTGCACTACCCCAACCTGCTGCCCCGAACCCCAAAACCCTTTAGTATCCAACTACAATAACCCCCCCCCCCTTCAAGCATCCCGCCGCCACTCCCCACCTCGCTCATTAACCCGTCAAGCAGCAAACCGCCACTCCTCACCTTTGCCTCACCCTGCCCCCTCCCCACGAGCGGCACTGTACCCCCATCTGTGTGTTTACAGTTTTCGTCCAGCCCACACACCTGTGCATTTCTCTCTTCCTACGTTTTCCAAGTCATTCCACGAATTATTTGCGGTATCCTTCGACCAAACTCTTCCAATAAACACTTCAACACAACTGGCTGACACAGCAGCGGAAGGGGGGCGCATCCGCATCTTAACTCGCATGGTGACTGACAACGCAACAGGTGTCCGCACAGGTGCCCGTGAGTCGCCCGCCACTCCTCGTTTCAGCATCCGCTAGCACCGACCTCTACCCTGCTGCCTCCTCCTCTGCTCGTCTGGCCTGCTGTGTGACTGCTGCCTCCGCATGCCCTTTGCTCTTGGTTTCAATTGGGTTGCCTGTACCCGTTCTGCCCCTCCACAGCACACAACCTATGCGTCTCGGGGCCTAGCAAGACAACCCACCACAGGGGAGGGCAACAAGCACCCCAAGCATCCACGCAGGTGCACAGGCAGGGCACCCAGGCAGCGGCAGGCGTGGGCATTGTTTCCATGGGAGAGGGGTGGTGTTGAATAACACCAGGTGGTTTAGGGTGGGGTGGACTGTGCGGGCCGGCAAGCTTAGGCCTCGGCCTTCTTGCCGGTCTTCTTGGGCAGCAGCACGGAGTGGATGTTGGGCAGCACACCGCCCTCGGCGATGGTCACGCCCGCTAGCAGCTTGGACAGCTCCTCATCGTTGCGCACCGCCAGCTGGATGTGACGGGGGACGATGCGGGTCTTCTTGTTGTCGCGGGCAGCGTTGCCCGCCAGCTCCAGCACCTCGGCGCACAGGTACTCCAGCACCGCCGCCAGGTAGACGGGGGCGCCGGCACCGATGCGCTCAGCGTAGCGGCCCTTCTTCAGGTA
>JTEE01000038.1:1927540-1964387 GCA_002896455.3 Chlorella sp. ArM0029B | reverse complement strand
TGGGTGGGGTGGCAGTGCCAGTGAGTGCGCCAAGTGGGCGTGGACGGTACCGGTGAAGCAACATTTTATCCAGGAAGGTGGGGTGGGTGTGTCATTGGGTGCGAAAGTGGGCGTAGGATGCTTGCAGCGAGGACCTGCCCGGTGGGGTGGGGAGGCAGAAGTAGGAGAGCAGTTGGGTGGAGGTGCAGTTGTCATGAAGACGCAGATGGGCGGGAGAGGCGGGCCCTTGTGTGTGCGGAAACCAGGTGTGTGGGGGGTGCAGTGCAGGCATGACTGGAACGTGGGGTGAGTGGGGTTGCATGTGGAGCGGGTGGGTGCAGGGTCCCATGTAGGGCTTGCTTGGGAGAGCAGGCTTGCCAAGTTGGGTGAAGAGCAGGGCCAAGTGGCGAGGTGCGCAGCCGGCCCGGCCAGGTCAGCACCCACCTAAGTCAAAATTATTTTAAATAGGACTTTGATTTTTGATTCTTTCTTTAATCTAAAATCTAAGTGTGCCCGCCTCCCGGTTCTGGCCTACCACCCGCCCTGCCCGCTTTCTGCCTCATTGTTCTGCCCTCCGCTTTCTGCTGCTGACCGTGTGGCCTGCTGCCGCCCCGCCCGCCTCCCCCTCCTCTCCTCCCATCTGGGCAGGTGCTAGCCAGCTATGGACACGTGCGCGACCTGCCCCCTAAGCCGGGGTCTGTGGTCCCCGCAGCAGGCAAGTCGCGCCACACAGCATGCGCATGGCCACTCCGCCGCCGCAGTCATTGGCTGGTGCTTTCCTGTGCACTGTCAACACTCGCCTTCCATGCGACCATGCACTCGCTTTTTTGTGGGACTGTTCCACGATGGTCAGCAGCTGTATTCACTTGACTGGCCGCCGCCCCGCGTCCTCCCCCTTTGTCGTTCCTCAGCACAACACAACCACCTGCCGGGGCTTACCCTGTTCCTGCAGGCTTCCAGATGATGTGGCAGCTGACCCAGGGGGCGGAGGAGCGGGTGGACGCCATTGCGGCGGCGGTGCAGGGCAGCCGCCGGCTGGTGCTGGCCACAGATCCAGACCGGGAGGGGGAGGCCATCAGCTGGCACCTGCTGCAGGAGCTCAAGGTGCGGTGCAAGCGATGACGTTGAATGCTGGTGGGAGGCGAGCGGGCACAGCTGGGGGTGTGGGCTTTCACCTCTACTTTCAGGGGATGACATTAGTTGGTGGTGGGAGGCGAGCGGGCACAGCTTGAGGTGCATGCAGTAACTTCAAGGCACGGCGGCACTGGCTATTGGGTGCTGGTGGGAGGCGAATGGGCACAGCTTGGGGTGCAGGCATTCACTTGGAGGTGTGGCGACTTTGGCGGCGTTGATTGCTGGTGGGAGGCGAGCGGGAATGGAATGGGATACAGGCATTACGAGGGCAGCTTGGCGGCAAAGGTGCTGTGGCTGGTGGCTAAGACAGTCACGGGGGAACACGCATGGCGCGCTTCTCTTGCTTTGCTAGCTGCCCGTGCATGCAAGCGCCCGACTGGTAGGCTGCCACCCGGCCCGTGCTTCTTCCCCTGCAGTCCCGGGGCTCCGTCACCGACGCCACCGTCACCGAGCGCATCACTTTCACCGAGGGTGGGTCGCCCAGTGCAATGGACTGTTTGACTTTAAGTGTGTCGCTTGCTCATAATGCCTTTCTCTGCACGTTGCGAAAGGCGCTGCCAAAGGGTATAATGCTGCTTGGAGCTGCTGCCAGCTGTGTGCTTGTGTTCCGCTGTAGCAGCCCTTTTGGTGAACCCGCCTGCGGTTTGAGCTTGCTAACTGTGTTTGCCCTTGCAAAAAGTCGCTCATTGTAAGTATTTGTCTTTGCCTCACCACCCCGTGCGATCGGCGGCCGCCCCCTGCAGTGACCAAGCGTGCCGTGCTGGAGGCGCTGACTCAGCCACGCCAGGTCAGCGATCAGCTGGTGCACGCCTACATGGCACGCAGGTGCGGCAGGGTGGGGCAGGGCGGGGTGCAGCGGGGGCACCTGCCTCGGGGCGGGGGCAGGGTGCGGTGGAGAAGGGGGCGGGGGGGAATGGGCCGCAGCAGGGGGTGGTGGCAGGCAGGGTTCCACGTGAGCAAGTGTGGGGTGCGCCTGAGGACGCCATGCTGCTGCAAGCGCAGGGGCCGCTGTGCCGTGACCGGGGCTTTCCTGGGTGCCAGTGTGGAGAGCATGTGTGCTGTGGCTTACTCCTCCCGTGACGATGCACACTGGCGTGTTTGCTGCCCCTCTTGAGTTCACACCAGCACCGTTCTTGCATTGGTGCACCTGCAGGGCGCTGGATCACCTGTACGGCTTCAACCTTCCCCCCTGCTGTCGCTCTTGATCGCAATACACCACGCACTTTTGTGCCTGCAGGGCGCTGGATTACCTGTACGGCTTCAACCTCTCCCCGCTGCTGTGGCGCAAGGTGCCGGGCGCGAGGTCCGCCGGGCGGGTGCAGTCGGTGGCGCTGCGCCTCGTGTGCGAGCGCGAGGCGGCGGTGGAGGCGTTCCAGGTGCAGCAGTACTACCGGGTGGCGGCTGACCTGGAGGTGCCAGGTGGCGGCACGCTGGAGGTGAGGCGGCAGGGGGTAGGGCTGCTGATGAGGGGGCGGCTGGGGCGGCTGTGCATGTCTTCCAATCAGAGACGCGTGCCTGGTTGCTGAGCAATGCCACACTGCCAGGGTTGTGATGCCAGCGCACAGCACATGAACGAATGGAGGGCCGCGCCGGAGCGCAGGGGTTGGCGCCGCCCCGCCTGGCGTGTCCTCGCCACCTGGTGCCCCGCATGCATGCGCGCACAACCGTACCAACCCAACCGCCCGCCCCTGCTGCTCCCCTGCAGGCACGGCTGTCATCCGTGGACGGCGCCCCGCCACCCCAGCCAGGGTTTGCTGACCAGGCGGAGGCTGACGCGGTGGCGCAGCGCGTGCGTGACTCTCAGTGGAGCGTGGTGGAGTCGAGCAGCCGGGAGCAGCAGCGCCAGCCGCCCACGCCCTTCACCACCAGCACGCTGCAGCAGGAGGCCAACAACAGGCTGGGCTTGAGTGAGGCATGGGCTGCTTTGCCTTTGACTGTCGCGCACTTGGGGGCTACCTTGAGACTGTCACGCACTTTCGGGCTGGCTGGTGGCTTGGTGAATCGCCTGCCTGCCCAGGCAGCCTGGGCACCAGGGGGCTGCCTGGTCGCTTGAATCGCCTGCCTGGGAAGTTGCACTGCATGCTGCAGCTGTGGGCGGTGGCTGCTTTGGTAGCAGCGGCACCTGGCAGACACCACTTGCCAGCCCAGGAGAGTGTGCCCGGCTTACGTGCCCCCCGGTCTCCCCTTCTGGCGCCCGCCCTGCCTGCATTTGTGTTGAACTGTCTGTCTGTGTGCATGTGTGGCGCAAGAGTGTGCCTGTGCGTGTGTGTGTGCAGGCGCCAGCCGTCCCGGCCCCCCTTCTGGCGCCCGCCCTGCCTGCAAGTGTTTTGAGCGCTAGAGTGTGCCTGTGTGTGTGTGTGTGCAGGCGCCAGCCGGACGATGCAGCTGGCGCAGCAGCTTTACGAGTCGGGTGAGCGCGGGGGGCGGTCAGCTGTGCAACATGTTCTTGGCTGGCCTTGAAGGGTGTGGGAGGAGAGGTGTCCCGCAGCCGGAAGCTTGCTTGCAAGGTTGCAAGTGAGTGCACGCAGTCCCCCTGCCGGTGCCCACCTCGGAGCGGCCCTGCCCCTCCTCCTCCAGCCCTTTTCAACTGCTGCCCATGCTGTCCCACACAACTGCACGTCTTGGCTACTGCATTGTCGCTCCCGCAGGGCACATCACGTATATGCGCACCGACGGCGTCAGCCTGGCGCCCACGGCTGTGGAGGCGCTGAGGGAGGCCATCCAGGTGTGGGCGTGGGGGGTGGGTGGGGGGTGGGGGTTGCTGCCCTGCATATTGCCGTTGCTACCACTGCCCTCCTCTGCAAGTCTGCCCCCAGACTGCGCTGCCCATGCGCTGCCCATGCGCTGCCTGGCAAGGCTGCCCCCTGAGCATGCATCAGCGTGCTGCACTTCTCTCTGTCCCCTGGCTATTAGCAAGTGTGTTGACTTTTCCTCTGTTCCCTGGCTACGAGGCCGTGAGATGAAGTTTCCTCTTGCACCAACATTCTGGCCCCTAGTCCTGCAGCCTGAAGCAAGCACTGCCCTGAACCAACCGCCTAGCCGGCTCCCTGTGCACACACCGCCCTCTGCTCAGCCTCCTCCTCCCCTACCCTCCCACCCTGCAGTCTGAGTTTGGGCGGGAGTTTGTGCCGGCCGAGCCGCGGGTGTACAAGGTCAAGAGCAAGAATGCGCAGGCAAGCCTTTGAGAGGGTTGGCCTCGTGTGGGCTCTTGTAAGGGTCGGTGCGCAAGAGGGGGGTACAATGAGGCACATGTAGAGGACAGCAGGCAATGCTGGCTGCTCCTGCGAACTGCACAGGCTCACAAGCACTACTGCTGCCAGCCTGCTCGGCCCCGGCCCTACCTGCGGGCACCACTTGGCCAGTCCTTAGTCGTCCCTGACATGCGCTGTTCTCTAGTCCGTCCCTTCCATGCCCTGTGCGTTCGCTTTTAACTTCCACACAATGGTGTCTACCCGCCCTTCTCACCTGCTGTGTGTGTGCTTGCGTGCTGGCTCCTCTGCCGGGTGCAGGAGGCGCACGAGGCAATTCGGCCCACCGACCCGCTGCTGACCGCTGAGCAGCTGGTGGGGAGTGGGGTGGAGCGGGTCACCGCAAAGCTATACGGGTGGGNGTGTTCCTTGAGAACGTGGTGCGCGACGCGGTGACCTACACCGAGCACGCCCGCCGCAAGACCGTGACCGCCTTTGACGTGGTCTACGCGCTCAAGCGCCAGGGCCGCACCCTGTACGGCTTCGGCGCATAAGCACCTGTGGCTGGCGCTCAAGCCCACCCCACCCACCCACAACAACCTGGTGTTTTTCAACACCACCCCTCCAATGGAAACAACGAAGAACCTTGCCTCTGCACTACACTGCCGGCTTGCTGGGAACCTTGCATTGCAGAAGTGGTTTGCTCGAGGTGTCGTTCAACACCACCCTCTGCTCTGCCTCCTGCTCTGCTGCCTGCACGCCTTCCGCCTGCCTGCCTCTCCTTGCGGCCCTGTCTGCTGTGCCCATCCCATCCTCTGTGGCCTGTTGGCCCAGCGCTGTGGCCCTGGATGCTTCGGCGATGCCCCTCCCAGAACCATATCTTGTCTCTGCTGCAGTGGTGCTCTTGTGGCTCAGCCTGCAGCCGCATGTGCCTATCGTCAAAGGCCTGCAGTCATAATGGGCAGGCAAGCTGGGCCCTAGGTGCTGGTACACCACGTTGCCGGGCAGCATGGTAAATCAGCTGGGCTGGAGCGCAGCGGCGGCGACGGGCGGGACAGCACTATACAGCTGGTCGACACCTTGCATGGGCACTGCTGTGCTGGGATGCTCGTCAGTCTGATGCCTGCCCCTCCTCGGTCGCCTGGCCCGTCCCCTGCCTCGTCTCCACACGGGTGGGGTAGGGCTGGGGCCTAATCCACTCTGGCAGCGCGCGAACCCGTTACTCTATCTATTTTAATTCGCGTTAGCTAATAGTGGCTCTCTAATTTAGACATTGTCGCCCTATACCGCCGAAGCAAGCCTAACCCGAAAATATAGATTATTATAGGCCTAAAGAATTCCTAAAGAACCAAAAAACATCACATCTAAGCACACCACCAGCAAGTGTAGCCATCTATAAGAACCAGCAAGTGTAGCCATCTATAAGAACATGAGGGCAACGGGGAGGGCAATACAGTGTTGCAGCTGCCGCCGCCGCCCTCGCCGCCACTGCCGCCGCTGCTGCCAGCGGGCGCTCAGCAGCCACTCTGCTGTGCCTATGTCACGCCTCAGGTGGTTGTCACGCAGCAGCCCCAATTAGATGGCTGGGGAGTGGCCAGCTGGCGCAATCCAATCGTTACCCAGCGCCTACGGACAGGGAAATCGTTCAGCCCAGGTGGCAGACCGCAGGGCTACCTAACTCATAATTATGGGTTCGCCAAGAATTATTTTATCGCTAATGCGGCCGGCCGGCGCGCCTAAGCCGTTACTCTATCTCATTCGATTAACTTGAGAAATTCGTATTCGTCTTAGGGTCCAGCCCTAGGGTGGGCAGCCGTGCTGTGCATGCTTTGGTTCATGCCCAGGTGCTAAGTGCTGCTGGCCCTCTGCTGGTGCGTGTGGTTGCCGCTGCTGACGCTTTACAGTGCTCCTTGCCCAGGCCTTCCGTGATGCTGTCCTCCCTGCTCATGCACTTGGTGCCCATGCACTGGCGCTACCCAGCCCCTCCCAAACGGCCCGCCCACCTTTTGCTGTTTGACAACGGCTTGTTTCCGTGACTTTGTTCCTTCGTTGTAGTACTGCCTTTCCTGCTCTCAGCCCCCAACCCACTGTGGTGTTGACACCAGCTGACATCAGCAGTGCAGCAGGCACTGCCCGCTGCCACCACTGGCCCTCCTCCTGCCTGCTGGCTGCTGTCTTCGACAAGCTCCTCGTTTGATGTCTGAGCGCTGAGTGAGCGGCGGCGTCGAAGGATGAGGGTGTGTGTATGTGAGGGCGTGTGCTCTCTTGTCAATATGCGGATGTCGCCGTGAGAAGCCCTGAGCCTACCTCCCTCAATTTGGTCCTGCTCCCTTGTGTGGCAGCGTCAATGCCAAAGCAGTGCCTGTGTATGTGCATCGTCCCGGCGCACGTCTGGGGAGGTATCCTATTCCCTCTGACTTCCTCCTTAGGGAGCATTCTGAATGCTTGTCTGCTACTTGGTGTGCCCATGTGTGTGTCAAGGATCAGGTCTTGGCGGTGCTGCCAGCACTGGCAGTGGTGCTGCCAGCAGTCTGCCAGCCTGGACGACCAAATGTGCAGATCCCTGCACACGCTCATGTCAACCGGTACACGCAAAGTCATTGACCTGTTGTTGCCGGCTAGGAGACCCCGCCTGCGCGCCGACACCAAACCCCAAGCCGAAGGTCGGTGAAGCTGCAGCAGCGCAGCGGTTCTTAACTCTTAACACCAAGGGCGAGACCAGTGTCCCGTATAACGCACCGTCTGAGCTTGAGCAAGCTATGACATGCACTCAGTGAAGAACGGTGCGCCGGGACAGCCAGGAGCGCTGAACAGCACCGGAGCAAGGAGAGAGGTGCGTTAGAATATTGCGATATGCTTGCAAGGGCATCGACACCAAGCGGGCTGAGCGCCGCCGCCGCCGCCGCTGCCTCTTGGTGCCGCCGCCTGGTGCCGGTGCCTGCCGAGCAGGAGGACGGCCCTCTGCTGTACTTGCTCAGCCCAATCGCCGCTTAGATGCTTTGTCTACGACCCACTGCAGCTCCCCATGTCTATGGTGGGCACGTTGCGGAGGCGGGGCGCTGCCTGGCTGCAGCAGCTGGCGCCACTCGCGGGCAGCCGGCTGCTGGGCAGCGGCGGCGCTTTTGCAGCCTTTGCAGGCAGCCGCCGCACTGTGACTGGCAGCAGCAGCGCCGCCCCTCGTGTCAAGGCAGCAGAGGTGGAGGCGGCAGCCTCGTCTGCCGCCAAGTCTGCCGGCAAAACCAAGGGCAGTGAGTCTGCAGCGCCCGCGGCAGCCGCTGAGGGTGCGCCCCGCCGGCGCGGCCGCCCCCGCAAGCACGACCCCGCCAGCCTTGCTCTGGCCACACAGGACGCGGCAGCCGTCACCCTTGCCTCTGACGCAGCGGCGGCAGGCATCCACCCTTCGGGGGCGTCGGCAGTGCGCCGCAGCGGGCGCCCACGCAAGGCGCTCCCATCAGCCAGCGCCGCCGCTGGGGCAGCAGCGGGGAAGGCTCCAGTGGACACAGTGCTGCTGGTGGAGTCCCCAGCCAAGGCGCGGAAGATCCAGGAGTTTCTGGGGTCAGNAAGAAGAAGGCCAAGAAGACCAAGGGCACCGAGAGCTACAAGCTCTACATCTTCAAGGTGCTCAAGCAGGTGCACCCCGACACCGGCATCTCCTCCAAGTCCATGGCCATCCTCAACTCGTTCATCGCCGACCAGTTTGAGAAGATCGCCGCCGCTGCCCAGCAGCTGAGCCGCGTGAACAAGAAGCCCACCCTGACCTCCCGCGAGATCCAGACCGCCGTGCGCCTGGTGCTACCTGGCGAGCTGGCCAAGCACGCCGTGAGCGAGGGCACCAAGGCCGTCACCAAGTTCACCTCCGCTTGAGCGTTGTGACTCCACGGCACGGTCACGTTCCCCCACCTACAAACACCTGGTGTTATTAAACACCACCCCAGCTCTTGGAAACCAACTCACGTTGCTCTTTTGGTCTTGCGTGCCCCTGCCTTGATGCCTGGGTGTCTGCTGGCCTCCTCCTGCACAATGATGAATTGCGTACTTGTGCTTGCTCGGTGCCTTCCCAGGCGCAGCATTGTTCACTGTGGCAGGTGCGAAAACCAAGTGGGCGGGGCCTGGGATGCAGCAGGTTTTGGGGGGTTCAGCCAGATCGGGTTGCGGGGGTGGGTTGCGTCCTGCTCAGCAGCGTCTGTGCGACGTTGGAGGCTTGCTGTTGCTGGCCTGCTGTGCCAACAGGCCTTGTTGTCGTGTTCCCTACTGCACTGGAGAGGCAGGATTCGTGGTGTTTCCAGCCTGTGCCACACGACACAACCATCAACTGTCATCAAGAAAGAGGGAAGAAGGAGGCGTACACCCTCCATGCAGCGCCCCAAGGCCGATGTCTGGAGCAGCCACTGGCATCGATTGCCCGGCACGCAAACGTGTCGGAAAGGCGGCTTTCAGCCACGGCAGACCGGGCCCCATGGTCCCATGCCATTCCTTGTCTTGAATCCGCCCTGTCCGCCTTTTCACCCATCCCGTTTTGCATCCTTGGGCCACACACACCCTGCTCGCCCCCCCCCCCAGTCAGACGCCCGCCCCACCCACCCCACCTTCTCACCCATCCCATTTGCATGCCAGGCCGCACTCCACCTCGCTTGGCGCCCCGCCTTGCCACCCGTCCCAACATGAGCCTCTCTTGCGTCGCGGCTGCACGCCAGGAAGAGGTGGCAGCAAAAGGGGTGACCTTGCACGCCGTGGTCCACTTCCCAAGTCGTGCACAGACTGCGCAGAACCCTGCTTCCTGCCGCTCCTTGCTGTCTTCCCTCGACCATCCTCCCGCAACAAACACTTCCAGCGCATCTGGCACCCCCACAAGCAACAGACAGCAGCCACCGTGGCCCGGGGCCGGACAGGGAGGCAATCCACCACAGAGGGGAGGGCACCACATGGAGGGCAAAACAGGTAAAGTGCGGGCAGGGGAGGTAGCACAAGGGGGCGACCATGTGGGGCGCAGCAGGTTGCGACACGGGGCAGGGTTGAGCAGGGGAGGCAGCGGCAAGTGCAACGGCAGGCACACTCCAAGGGCCACATGCAGCCAGCAGCAGAGCACAGGCAGCAACAGCCATGCGAGAGGAGGCGGACAGGCACCGCAGGAGGGGAACGTCAGACGGCACACAGACATCAACATAGGCGGGCAGAGGCAACAGCACCAAACAAGCAAGGCGGGCAGCATGGCACATGCCATTTTCCAGTGGGAGGGGTGGTGTTGAATAACACCGGTGGGATGTGTGGTTGTTGCGGAAGGGGGGCAGGCGCTCAAGCGCGCTCGCCCCGGATGCGGCGCGCCAGCTGGATGTCCTTGGGCATGATGGTGACGCGCTTGGCGTGGATGGCGCACAGGTTGGTGTCCTCAAACAGGCCCACCAGGTAGGCCTCGGCGGCCTCCTGCAGCGCCAGCACGGCGCTGGACTGGAAGCGCAGNGGCTGCGGCGCTTGCGGGCATGCAGCGGGGGCAGGTGGCGCAGTTGCTGGGGCCGGCGGTGAGCGCGCACGAGACGCGGCCGCCGGCGCGCTACACGGAAGGCGAGTCACGTGTGCTGCTCCCGCAACTGATTTGCCGTGATGTCTGCCTCGCCTGCCTGCTTGCCTGCCTGCCCGCCTGCCTGCCTGCCTGCCCGCCTGCCTGCCTGCCTGCCTACAGATTGCCCCGGCTCTGAAGTAGGCACCTTCACAGGCGCCCCACATTCTGCCTGATTCCTCTCAATCAACCACTTCAAAGGGCGCTTACGACAGCGCCCCACCCTGCCTGTCCCCCCTTCCTCCCAACTAACCAACGAACCAACCGCATGCATTCATCGCTGGTGCAGGCAGCCTGGTGAAGGCGCTGGAAGAGCTGGGCATTGGGCGTCCCGGCACGTATGCCCCCACCATGACGCTGCTGCAGACGCGGGGGTACATCCGGAAGGAGGGGCGGGCGCTGCACGCCCAGGCGCTGGGCCGCGTGCTCACCGCCTTCCTGCAGTCTTACTTCCCACAGGTGGGACCACAGCATGGCACAGCACAGCGTGTCACAGCGTGTCACATCGTGTCACATTGTGGCACAGCGTAGCGCGTCGTGGCATAGCGTGGCACACCATGCCTGACCGGCTGGGTGGGCAGCAGGAGCCTCACCGGCGCCACAGCGCGCGCTCGTCCCAGGGCTGCCGCTGCCTGCTGTGCTATGGTAGGAATTGGTTCCCCTTTTGATTGGTGTCCATTTGCCGGCCCGCAGCTGCAGGCAGCTTCTGTGCCCTGCGAACACGTCTCCGTGGCCCTGGGCTTAACTACGCATCTGCTGTGCCCTGCTGCGCCGTGCTGTGCCCTGCTGTGCAGTACGTGGACTTCGGCTTCACCAGCGGGGTGGAGGAGCAGCTTGATTCCATCACAGGTGGGCCATCCAGTTGACCTGCTGTCACTGCTTGTTCAAACCACCCAACACTAGACGAAGTGCTGCAACTGAATCGTCGTTTGCTGGAAGAAACCAATCAGCCAAGCAATGGAATGGCAGCTGCACTGGTTTGTGGCACAGTCAGCACACGCGCTCCATCTGTTTTGCCTGCCCCTGCCCATGCCATAGCTTTTCGCTGACCGTGCGCGCTGTGTCCCACGTATGCCACGCTCCCATGCTGCAGATGGCGACCGCCCCTGGCAGGAGCTGGTGGGAGAGTTTTGGACGCCCTTCAGCAAGGTGTTGGATGACATGGCAGGTGCCCGCTGCCCTTCCGCCTGCTTGCCTGCTTGGCCACCTCCTTGCTGCCTGCCAGCCTGCCCACTTCCGGCCCGCCCGCTTGGGCCATGTGCGGCTCTCTTCCCACCTCCTGCCTGCCGGCCGGCTCGCCTGCCTGATACCCTGCTCGACACCTCTTGCGCACTTGCCTGGCAGCCTGCATGGCTGGAGGCCAGCCGAGCGTGCCACTCTGCCCTGGCCTGCCTGCCTGCCTGCACGACCGCCTGCCTGCACGGCCTGCCTGGCTGCGTGGCCTGCCCGTCAGACCGACCCTCCCTGCTGCTCTGCCTGCGCTGCTCCGTGCTGCAGCGGTGCCTGTGGCCCAAGTCATCGATGCTTTGAATGCAGCGGTGGGGGACCAGCTCATTGGAAAGGTATGTGAGCCCCGCAGCCCACCCGCTTTGGCGCTCAGGGACATGATCGGCATGTTGGGCGGTTGCAGGCTGAGCAGGGGACAAGAAGCAAAGCCTGTGGCTGTGCTGTGCTGTGCTGTGCTATGCTGTGCTGTTGCTGCTCTTGGCATGCATCCCCAGCAGCATCAAAGCCTCGCCCAGTGGGGGACGGTGCACTTGCTGATGTGGCACACTTGTTCAGCTGCATGCCTGTGGGGCACCAAATGCTGGATACGCAGACCCGGCGAGCTCTTGCACGCCGCTCCCCGCCTTCCCGCACACCCGCTGCCTGCCTGCCCGCCTGCCTGCCCGCCCGCCCGGTGTGCAGGACCGGCGCTGCCCCTCCTGCGGCAGCCAGCTGTCCCTCAAGTTCAGCGGCAAACACAAGGGGCCACCCTTTGTGGGCTGCTCCTCATACCCAGGTGGGCGTGCCTGCCCGGCTCCCTGCCCCCGCCCTGCCCCGCCCCAAGGGCACCAGCGCGACACGCGTGCCCAGGTGGCGCGCCTGCCCTGCTCACTGCCCCTGCCCCTACAAATTATATCCAAGCATCACCTTATTTTGACCGATTTGATTATGTTTCTATGATGTGCCAAGAACACGCTTATTCTTGGGCAGTATAAAAACTTTTAGATTCACGGGTTCCCCAAGGGCACCAGCGCGACTTGCGTGCCCAGGTGGCGCGCCTGCCCTGTTCCTTGCTTGCCCTGCCCTCCCCCGCTTTGAACACCCGTGTGGGCCCTTGCCGCCACACCCACAGCAGGCGGCACGGCCCACTCTTGCGCTCCTTGCAGAGCTTACCCAGGCAATGCCTGGGAGAACGCCTTCCCAACCTCTCTCGTACTACCCTGCCCCCGCCCACACCTTGCACCTACCCCACCCAATGCTTGCAGACTGCACCTTCTTGCGGGCCATTGCCTCTCCTTGGACTCTGGACATCATGCCCGATGAAGGGAGCAGTGGGCAGGCGGGCCATGTGCATGGGCAGGAGGGAGGGGGGGTGGAGGGGCGCCTCGCGGCTGGCGGCGTGGCAGGCAGCGCGGACGCCGAGCACCTGTTGGTGCCGCCAGGCATGAAGGGTGAGCGAGGAGTGCTGGGGTGCGTGTTGCAGGCAGGGATGAGGTTGGAAGGCTGTTTTGTGAGGGGGGAAGGAGAGGCAGGTTGTGGTGCTGCCTGCACCTCCGTGAAGTACTGCCGTGAAGTGCAGCAGGCACAGCACAGCGAAAGCGGTGTGGGCGGGAAGTGCAGCTCAGGTTTGGGTGAATGCAACCGTCGATCGGGGCGCCGGATTGGGTTGCGCGCGCAATCCCGTATCTGATCGGCCTCCTCATCCGGCTTCTAAGTATGCATGCTTTCTACCTTCCAAGGGGTTCCCTGTCCTGCTCCACTCACTGCATGCATCGCTTCAACAGAGCTGCCGACCACCCATCCCTCCACGCGCCCCCTGCCCACCCCTTTGCTGCCTCAGGCCACGCACGGCTGCTGGGCACCTGCCCAGACACGGCGCTGCCCGTCTTTGTGCGTGTGGGCCTGTATGGTCCGTACGTGCAGCGCGGTTTGGATGGCGAGCCGCACTTCAGGCGCCAGGCGCTGGCACGGGTGGGAGGGTGGCTGGGTGGGAGGGTAGGCCGGCTGGGCCTTCTGTGGGACCCCAGCAGCGGTGGAAACGCTGCAGTGCTGCATGGGGGTGGGATAGAGCGGTGGCGGTGAGGGCAGGCAGCCCGGGGCAGGTGGATTGGGGGCAGGCCTGAGTGGCAGGCAGGATGGCAGGCATGGTTGTAGGGGGCAGAGCGAGTGCAGCGTGGGCGTCACCCCTCAGCCCCTGCACCACCCTGCCGCAGCACACCGTCATGTCGGAGCAGTTCCCCTCTGGCACAGAGGCTCCTGCCGCGAGGAGACGAGCATGCGTTTAGGGTAGAAAGACAGTACAGGGGGCGTCACAGTGGCTGTGTGAAGCCTAACGCCCCTGGGAATACTGGGAAAGCAGCAGGACTCGCCCAGCTCTCCCCCTCCCCTCTCTTTGTGCATCATAAAGAGGGGTTCTAATTCAAGCACGCTCGTGCACATGTGTTGTTGGTGCCTCTGCAGACTGCCAGCACTCGGACGGTCTCTCTTGTCACCGCCCTGGCTCTCCTGGCCCTTCCAAAGGAACTGGGGACCAACCCTGCAACCGGTGGGTGGGTGGGATGCTGGGATGCACCGGGGGGGAAGCTTGGGGAGGGCTTGACGCCAGAAAGGCATGCGGGTGACAACAACAACATGTTCTCGGCAACCTGCCCATGCCTTGCTGCCCGCACACTGCTGTTGCATAAGTTTCTGCTGCTGTGCTGCCCGCCCCCATGTTGCCCACACCGCTGCCGCGTCCTCACCACTCCACCACCACTGCTGCTGGTGCCTCCTACATGGCATGTGCAGGCGAGAGCATCATCGTTTCATCTGGCAAGTTTGGCCCTTTCCTGCGATGCGGCGCCCTCTCACGCGCAATTCCAAAGGTGGGTGACTGCCTGGCGGGCTCATGTCGCCTTAGCGCCCTGCTCAGTGTCGTGCTGCCTGCCCCGCTGAGGGCCAGGGTCGGAAGGCGCCTTGCGTGAGAGGGGGAACCGGGCCGGGCCGGCCGCCCCTCCCGGTGCCAAGCGCTCGCTGCAAGATGCTGCCTCGCCATTCGCCCCTCTGCCCATGTCTGTCCCTGCCGGCTCCTCGCCCCTGGGCCCTCTTCCCACCACCCTTGGGTGGCCTGCCTACCCATCCACCCAGCCTCTTATCACACCACACGCTGTGCTGCCCTCTGCCCTCCTTGCGCCCCTCCCCTCCCTCACATCCGCAGGACTACGACCCGGTGACCCTGACGCTGGCAGATGCCCTGCAGCTTCTGGCCACCAAAAAGCGGTGGGCTACGACCAAGAAAGACCGGCAGGGGGCGCAGGACCGTGCCGAGGCGGCCATCGTGGCCGAAGAGGCGGCGGTGAAAGCCAAGCACGCGGCCGAGCGAGCGGGGCGCACCGCGGTGCGTGCGGCGGCGACGGCAGCCAGGGCCGCGGACGGCCTGGCAGCCGAGGACGGAGGCGACCCCCCGCCCAAAAAGCGCACGGGGCGGCCCACCAAGGCGGCCACAGCGGAGCGTGCTGCTGCGGCGGCAGAAGCGGCGGTGGCAAACCAGCTGCGAGCGGAGGCCAAGGCGGTGGCGGCTGGGGAGCGGGCGGAGGAGTTGATAGAGAGGGATGAGGTCATGGGAGAGCTGACGGCGGAGGAGGCAGCGCTGGAGGCACGGCTGGCGCTGGATGCGGCTGCGGGGGTGGAGGTGGAGCGGCTGCAAGTGCGTGGGCGGTGTTGGTGGGACAGGGTCAGATTTTGAGAGAGGGGCATGGTGCTAGGGGTGGTTGGAGGTGGAGCGGCTGCAGGTGGGCGGAAGGGGGAGGCGGGTGGGAAGGTGCAGGCGTTGAGAGAGGGGGAAGGCTGCTAAGGGGCAGGTGGTGGAGCGGCTGTTGGTAGTGAGGGGCGTGACGGTGAGACGGGTAGAGGTTATGGGAGGTGGGGGTGGTTCTAGGGGCGTTTGGAGGTGGGGTGAGTGCAGGTAGTGTGGGTGGGTGACGATGCAATGGGTAGAGGTATTGAAAGGTGGGAGGAACGGCTGCGGGAGTGTCGGCGGAGTGGGCAGAGAGAAGAACATAATTCCTCGCCCCCGCCAGGGGTGGGGAATGGGAGGGGCAGGTACTGGGAGGCATGCCCCCGCTGCACGGCTGGTCCCACTTGCCTGGGCAGGCCACGTTGCACCTCTTCTTGTGCCTCTGCTGGGCCCACTCACCCTGCCTGCCTGCCTGCCTGCCTGCCTGCTGCCCACCCTCCGTGCTGTGCTGCGCAGGCGGTGCTGGGGCTAGAGAGCACGATAGGGCGGGGCAGGCCAGTGCCCTCAGGCTACGCGCTGTTTGTGCAAAGTGAGCCGGGACGGGCTGACCTGGTACTGCTCCCCTGTCCCTGCCATGTGTGTAGATTGACCATGTGCCGGTTGTGTGCGCAGATTGGGCGTGGCTGGGCGTGTGGGGCGTGCTGTGTGCGCTGGGCACCGGCACATGGCTGTTCATGCGGGGCATGCGGCCTGGGCATGCTGCCTTGTTTGGCTGTTGTGGCTGGACCGTTTGCTGGCTGGACCTGCCAGCCAAAGGTGCAGTGCAGCTGCCTGGCAGCTGCCGATGAGCCGCCTCAGGGCACACGCCTGATACATTTTCGAGTGTGCGAGGCAGGGAAGCGAAACCCGACTGCCACGACCGCCTCCCTCGCTGCCCCTGTCCCACCCTCGCTCCCTCATTCCCCATGGCCCTCAACCCGCCCCTCCTCTGTGCCTACTCACCTCCCACCTCGCCCAATCCTCTCCCTGCTCCCCTTGCCCGGGTGCAGCGGAGCTGGCGGAGGCTCGGCGGACGGGTGAGAAGACGTGGCAGGGTCCCATGGTCAAGGCGATGGGCGCCAAGTGGCGGGGGCTGGCCGATGAGGAGCGGGAGCGGCACAAGGCGCAGGCGGCCGACAAGAAGTGAGGGGGGCACCTGGGGGGCTGGGGCGTGCACGCTTTGGGGGACTTGCACACATTCGGGGGCTGGCGCTGAACAGCAGACGTGTTGCACCAGCGTTTCAGTTGGATGTTTGTCTGAGACGAGCTGGCAGTGGGTGCAGGGTGCTCGGGAGCTCATCAGAGACCTTAGGAAGGGCAGCGGTATGTAGCCATCTGCCTGCGGAGGTGTTCTCTCTCTATGTCGGCAGCCATCGAAGTGAAGATGCAGTGCAGGATGCAGGGGGCGGTGCTGCAGCGCACCTGCTGGGCGTTGTGGGAACAACCTGGCACCCGCTGTGCATGCTATGCCCCCTCTGCGGCACAGCACAGAGGCCGCGCATCTGCATATCGCACCTGGCACTGACTGACAGATGCCTGCTGCTGTGCGTGCTCTTTTCCCTCTTCCCTGCAGGTCCGAGGCAGCACGTTGTGCCTGCTGCCCGCCCTGCTGCCCGGCTGACAGATGCCTCCTGCTGTGCCTGCTGTGCCACCACCCCGGTGCAGGACGGAGGCTGCGATGCGTCACTGGAACCTGCTGGCGCCAGAGGAAACTTTGGATGGCCTGCCCAGGGAGCGGCGGCGGGCGGTGGAGGCTGAGCTGGCACAACAGGAGCTGGAGCATGGGCACTACAACGAGGCGGGGCACACGCCCACAGGTGAGCAGTGAGGGGTGATGATGAAGGGGATGGGGGCGGCGGCTGGCATGGCGGGCGGCAGGTGGAGGCTGCAGCGGGGGTGGAGCAACGAGGCGGGGCTCACACCCACAACTCGCCCTGCCCTGCCCTGCCCTTGATCAACCAATCCGTCAATCAATCAATCGATCAATCAATTACATCACCTCCCCCCAAGTTCAGGGGGAGCCAGCAAGGTCTCATGGGACCTTGAGCACGTCAACACCGCCTGCTGCTCACATCGCCCCTTCCAGCCTGGAATGGTTGCCTGTACCCGTCGTAGCCCACTGCCCGCCCCACCCTCTAGCATATTGTGAGCCCTGGCGGTGCCGTCACCCCCCGCCTGCCGCAGCCTCCCTGAAGCGCCCCCGCACCGCCTACAACCTCTTCTCGGATGCCCACCGGGCGGCGGTGCGCCAGGAAGTGGGGGGGAAGCCGAAAGCGACCGACGTTCTGCTGCGCCTGGCAGGTGTGCGGGTGCACGGGCTGTGCTGGTTGCTTGGTGGCAGGCTGGCAGGCGGGTGGGCGCGTGGTCTGTGCTGGTTGCTGGGTAGCAGGCTGGCAGGCGGGAGGGCGCGTGGTCTGTGCTGGTTGCTTGGTGTCAGGCTGGCAGGGTGGGCGACGCCACGGGGCATGGAGTGGGTGTGGAGGGCATGAGCTGGGTGGGAAGGTGGGTGCCTGACCTGAGCACGCTGGCACGCTGGCAGCCCTCCCCCAGTCTGTGCCGCCCGTGTGCTTTCGACCAGCTTCCCCAATGCGCCTCTCTTACCCTGTCTCTTACCCCGGCTCACCCACTTGCACATGCGCACCGCCTGCCCCCCCCTGCCGCCAAAACTGTTGTGGTGCAGAGATGTGGCGCAGCGCGCCGCAGCTAGAGCGCCACAAGTTCAAAATGGCGGCCATGCTGGAGAGGTGGGTTCTTTTTGACACCCAATTTGGAAATACAAAAGCAAATGGAGTTTTTGCAGTTCCTCGAACCGGCTGTGTGACATAGACACACGCAATGGAGTGGGGGCCTTGTAGGGGTCTAGCTGCCAGGTGGGGGGGCGCCCCTCTGCAAGCGGGTGGACCCTGTGCTTGCTTTCCTGCTGCCCAGGCCTCTATTGTTTGCTTCCGTGCGCACACCATGCGGTTGCAGGAAGCGGTACCACGACTCAAAGTCTGCGTTGAGCAAGCGGCAGCAGGAGGCGACGACAACAGCGCTGGCGGCAGGGCAGGACCCACTGTCAGCCGCACGGGCGGGCTTCGAGGCGGGGGCGGCCTTTCTGTCGGAGCTGACGCGAGGGCCGGCAGCCGGCGAGGAGCTGAGCGCAGCGGAGAAGAAGACGGCGCGGCGGAAAAAGAAGGAAGAGAAGGCGGCAGCAGCGGCAGCAGCAGCAGCAGCAGCGGGCGGAGCATGATTGATCAGCAACACCTGCAGCAGCATGCGTCACCGTGACCGTGTGCCTCACACCTGCACTGAAACCGACTGACAGCACTGTCCCATTTCATTGATTGACAGGCAGCCCGACATGTGACTGCTGCCCCTGCCCCTGTTAGCACACCACGGCGTGGCAAGAGTAGCCTATAGCCTTTAGCTAAACCCACTGAGCAGCGGGCATCAGGAAAGCAGATCACTACACCAGGGAGTGGCAATCGCAAGGGCTCGCCCAGCATGCGCCAGCTGGGGCAGCCGCGGCCCGGCGGCACTTCCCAGCAGCCATGATGCTGCCGTTGCTGCTTCCGTGCCTGATGGCGGCCGTGGTGCCCCTCATGGCCATGCTTCCTGCTCTGACTGATCAGCATAGCGCCCCGGCTGCCGACAGTGTTGGCAGCCCACGGCTCTCCCTGATCCGCTCATGAATCCATGTTTGGTGTAATCGCGAACCGCACATACACTACGAATTATGGGGGTGTTTTATGGGCATTAAGGGGTCCCATTCACTGAGTAATGGCCATTCCTGCCAGCCCCGGGAAGAATGGGCTTATACGGGGCCAACCTCCCCATTATCCAACCCGTTGCCAAAATGAGATCGTTAGTGTTGTGCACGGGAGGCAAATGGGACGGAATGGGTGGCACAGCGCCATCCTGCCCCGTAACTGGGCAGCAATTGGTAGCCACTGGAGTAATGGCTCAAGGACTCCTTCTCATTTGGTGCTTAGCTACCAATCACCAGATAACAAGCATGCAGACCGCGTGCACTAATATGGTCTGGAATGCAACGCATGCCCGTCTTACGTCTTCCGTCGGGAGCGGCAGCAAGGGGGGCAAGCGTGGGGCACAGCCCCCCTCAGCCACTGCATCAGCAGGGGGCAGTATGCGAGGCCGGTGCTCACAGAGTGTGGGCCCATAGCGCTGGTGGAGGCGCAGCACCCCGTGCTGGAGTGCCTGGAGGAGGGGGAGGGGTACCAGCCCAACGACACCTTCCTGGCGCTCAACTCCTCCTTCCACATCATCACGGGTCGGTGGGGTGGGACAGGAAGGGGGTGGGCAGTGTTTGGACAGAGGGGAACCTTTCCACATCATCTCGAGTCAGTCGGGAGTGGGAGGTGAGGCAGGACGGGGATGGGCAGTGTTTGGACAGAGGGGTCAGAGGGCGATAAAGGGATAACCCGCCCTCAGTCAGTCAGTCGAGTCAGTTAGATAAAGGGATAAAGGGATCAACCTTCCTCTGGCAGGGTGGCCCAGCCCAGAGTAAAACAGTAGACCCTCCAAGAATTCAGAAAGGTTGAGTTCAAGCTGACCATACCTGCTCGTACCAGCCACCCACTACCCTTGACCGACCCCATTTCCTGCTTGCTGGCCATCCGCTGCTCCCCGCTCGCTCTGCTTCCCTCCTGCCCTGCCTCACTCAGAGATCCAATGCTGTTCCTACCGCCCTCAGAGCCGTAGGGTGAATATAGGACGTATATAGGACGTCCTATTTATATAGGACATCCGTCCTACCATAGGTTACATAGGACAGATATAGGTACACAGGGGGAGTGGGGGAGGAGCGGGCACCCGGGATGGAAGGGTCGGGTGGGGCCGGGTGCCCGGTGGCATGAAGGGGGCACTGGCAGGGGTGCTCAGCAAACCACATTCTGATACACTCACCCCCCACCCTGTCCCATGAGACCTTGCTGGCTCCCTTGGACTTATAATGTAATTGATTGATTGATCAGCAGGGGTGCTCAGCAGGGGTGCTCAGCAGCTGGCGCAATGGCACAGGCGCCTGGGCGGCAGCTGCCTGGGCGGCAGCTGCCTGGCGCTGTGGTGGCTGCAGGGGCCAGCCGATCTCAGACCGCTGCCAGCTGGCAGCGGCAGCCACTCACCGCCCCCTCCAGATGCTTGCCCAGCGTGCCCGTCCCACGCTCCATGCGGCTCCCCATGCGACCAAAACCCTGCACACACCAACAGAGCAGGGTACAGTCGCCCCGCGGGAACTTGGGAATGAGAGGCAGCAGCATGCACCGCAGCATGCCCGATTCGCCCTCACGGCAGCAGGCCGCAGCCTGTCTGTCTGCACAGCACACATGCTGCACTGGTGAGCCAGGTAACCCGCAGGTGCACAAACAGTGCCGGGCACTTCGGGTGAGTCACACACTCAATCAGGTGCCCCCCCTTGCCTTGTAGATCATATACCCGGCGGCATTGGTCTTCTCTGCACAATGGTGCAGCCGGGCAGAGGGTGGCGGCGTGYCTCAACTGGCAAGGAGGTCAGTCCAGGGCGCGCAAAGCGTGGTGAGCAGCAGGCCCTCACGGGGCTATAGAGGCAACCTTCCCTGTCCGCCTGCAAACAGCGTGTGTCCCTGCCCCCACTCTCTTTCCCGACCTCCCTGCCCCCACTCCCCTTCCCTTCCTGGCCCACCTCCATAGGGCCTGAACATCGCCTCGATCTTCCGGTTCAGCCAGGGCTTCTTGTGGTGGTGGGGGCGCTTGCCGGACCTGTCCCCAACTGAACCGCCAGCGGTGGCAGAGGTCTCGCCAGGAGCAGCACCCCCGGCCATCAGAGTAGCACCCGACAGCACCTGCAGCGGCACCGGTGCAAAGACAGGGCCAGGCCCACGGCAGCTGCTTTTGAAAGCAGGCAACCCTTGTTCCGTCCCTTGCCCCAAGCAAGGGAAACTGCTTCTAGGGTCGCCAAACGTGGCCGCCTTCAGCAGCACAGCCCGTCTGCAGCCGCCCGCCGGCCTTTCTACTGCAGCAAACACACTCACCCCACCCTGTCCCATGAGACCGTTGCTGGATCCCTGCTGGACTTGAAATGTGATTGATTGATTGACAAGGGAAAGAGCAGCAGGCAGAAGGAGGGGCAGCTGGGTGCCTGCTCACCTCYTTCTCCTCCCGGTCAGCCGCCAGCTCAGCCAGCGAGTCGGGCAGCACAGCATCCGCCACGCTGGACTGCTGACCTGGCAGCGTGTGCATAGCAC
Organism: Chlorella sp. ArM0029B; assembly: GCA_002896455.3. Taxonomy (NCBI): domain Eukaryota; kingdom Viridiplantae; phylum Chlorophyta; class Trebouxiophyceae; order Chlorellales; family Chlorellaceae; genus Chlorella; species Chlorella sp. ArM0029B. The sequence goes on along the minus strand of JTEE01000038.1, from coordinate 1,943,348 downwards.
TGGCGGTGACAGGGCCAGGGCGGGGACGGGCCGGAGGCACAGCGGGGGTGAGCGGGGCGGGGGCTGCGGCGGGCTGCACAGCTGAGCTGCCTTTGGCGGCTGGCTCTGCAGGCACATCAATCGGGGCGGACTCCTCGCTGCCCCAGATTGACCTGCAAAATAGGATGGACCCCAGCAAGTGTGGAGCAAGAACAGCAATTCTGAGTTAGTAAGGGTGGAAAGCGTTTGGGCCCTGCTCCCGCTGGGAAAAGATTGGGGTCCGAGAGGCAGGCACCCAGCAAGAAGGTGAGCAGGCACCCAGCATCCTTTGCCGAGCGGGCCAGCACCCACCACAGCCGTGCACCCTTCAGAAGCATCCCTGCCATTGCTATCAGCCCCACTTGCTGACCAAAACCAGCTCTGCTGCCGGGAAGATGGAAGCGGTGCCTCTTGAGGCCGGCAGGCCTGCTGAGCCCCTTTCAGCTGCCAACGCACAGCCGTGCCCAGCCGTGAGGAGGAAGCAAGGAGCGGACCATGCAGGGCGCACCAAGGCAGCCTGCTGAGCCTACCAGTCTTCAATGCTGTCGGAGGAGGCGGTGCTGGGGGCCGGGGAGGGCGGCAGCTGGCGTGCGTCGTGCGCCCTCAGCGCGGTGCTGCTCAGCCCGCTGCCGCTGCCGCTGCCTGTGGCCCCTTGGTGAGAGCGCCGGCCGCGCCTGCGGGGGCCCTTGGACGGCTCGCGCCCGCCCTCCTCGATGATTCGGATCCACGCGGCGCCCAAGAGCACGGCGTACACACCCAGGCGGAGCAGCCAGAAAGCCGTGTGGAGTGCGGCCCAGGCCCAGGCCCACACCCAGGGGAACAGCACAGCCGCCCAGCTCCAGGCGAGCTGCAGGGGCGCAGCAGACTGCATGGCGACCGCGTGTTGACCGAAATATGGCCTCGGGATGCAGCGGGTTGGGGTCCAAGTTCAGGGCCAGGCTGGCGGGTGCTGGCATCTGCGGCGCTGGGAGGCCAAGAGGCAGTCTTTGCCGTTTCTGTAGGGATGAACGCCATGCCGTTGCACGGTGCATGCTGTGTCATTGGTGTAACATGCCAGCAGCTCTTGTGACTGCCCTAGCTCTCTGCTGCACATCCCTGCTGATGTTTACGGGGTGCCGCCCATGGGTGGTGCTATACCGTATCGCCCCTGCCATTGCCCACGCCCCCTACACTGCCTTGCGCCCCACCTCCCTGCCCCCCCTCCGCGTGGTCTTCCCGTACACGTCTCCTCCCTCCCCCTACCTCTCTATCTGGCACCCATTTTCCATCCTTCTCGCTGCACTCCTGTCCCGCCGCAAACAGCCGCTGGCTCAAATATAACCGTTGGTCCACCACTCCGCTCCCCGCATTGCAACTCCTCCCTGTGCTGCCTCTCCTGCTACGCTGCCAAGTTGCCCTGCTGCACTTGTACCCGATGCAGCCTGACCACAGCAATGTGCTTTACCACCGGCCTGTTGCTGCCAGTCGAGAGCAAGTGGCTGCTGGCATGGAAAAGTTACAACAGCAAAACAAGCAGGCAAAATGTGAACAGAACTGAAAAAGTGGTGGCCAAAAAGCTGCTGCTGCCAGTGGTGGCTGCAGGACCAGTGTGCACCTCAGCCAGAAAGCGGCGCCTCCCAGAGGCAGCAGGGCGCCGCTGGCGCTGGCCGCGCTGCTGGCTGCCTCGAGGCGGAGGAAGGGCTTTGAGGCGGAGGAACCTGATGGGTGAGGCAGGCCAGTGAGCAGCCAAGAACACTCGCCCGGCTGGCCCACCGGCGGCGGGCGAACAACAGGACGCTGTCGCCCGGCGCTCAAAAGCAGTCTCGCCCGCCCCCCGGCCGCGCGGCAGCCCCGCCTGCAAACCAGTTGGCAAACCAGTTGGCAAACCAGTTGGCAAACCAGCTGCCCCTGCTGCCGGCGTCGACGCCACTCAGGCCCAACCCAGTTGTGCTGGCCAGCGCGAGGCGCTGTGCCGCCGCCTGTGCCGTGCTGCAAGCCGAGATGCCGGCGGCGCCGACACAACCCCACAACCGCTGCTGCTGGCATTGCCAGCGCCGGCAGCAGCCGCTGCCAGCATCTCCCTTTCAGATTGAGCAGCTCGGGCTTCGGCACCGCTCCCCTGAAGCTGCGGAGAAGGTGCACGCTGCCGCTGGCTGCCACGGCCCCTGTCCTTGCGTTGCCGAGCCCCATGCCACCCTGCCCCTTCCTGCGCCCCAGCCCAGCCAAGCAGCCATGCCATCCGCCTGGCCATGCCCACCTTTGCAATGGCGGACCGGCACACGTTTGTCCCTCCCATGGCTTGCATGATGCCAGAGGTTGCAGAGGACACAAAGGAAGCCAGCAACAGAGTGGAGGGGAAGGGCTTGTGCATTTACAGTAGAGGAACGCAGGTTGTCACAGGCATGGGGGCTGAGCAGTGCAGGAAATTGATGGGTGATGCAAGAAGCATGGAGCTGGCAAAGGGACGGAGAGGAGCGCGTCGGGTCCGACAAAACGAAGGGAGGCGGGGAGATGCGGGAGCTGAACACACAAACAAAGGGGAGATGCAACAGTGGGGGAGCCAGGCGAGCAAAACAAAAACAGCATGGAAACATTGGGRTGGAGGTGTGGCACTGGCAGGCACGTCATGAGGCGGCCTGCTGCTGCGCATGCCTGTGCCGGGCGTGCAGGTGCGGAGTGGGTGCCTGCCCGGCAGCGGCGCCGGCTGTCGTGCTGCCAGGCCCCCGCAGCTCCACACCCACTCCTGCAGGCACCTCTGCATCCTGTGAAGAAGATGCGCTGCTCCCTGCTGGCAACCAGCCGGGAAGCAAGCACTGCAGCCAGCTGGGCAGCCATCCCTGCAGCCAAGCACGGCAGCAGAGGAGCACTGGCAATCAGCGGCGGAGCGGGCTGCCTGTGCTTGCCCACGTTCCAGCTTGCGCGCTCACCGACCCGCCATTCATCCAGCCAGCCTTTCATCAGGCCTGCCTGCCTGCCTGCCTGCTCATGCATGCATGCACTAGCCTGCCTGCTGCGTGAATCAAATCCCGCCTGCCCGCACTTGCCGCCTCCCAATGCCCGCCAGCAAGCCACGAGCCCTCTCACCTGTGACGGGAATTCATCCCAAACTGGGTACATCCCATTTCGGCCATGCCGCCGCAGCTCGTTTTTCAGTGCCACCGTGCGGTCCAAGTAGCCTCTGTCCTCCTCTGCATGCACGCAAGAGCGCAGGACAGAGCAGCTTGCAGGTCACGTCCCAGGCCACCGCTGCTGCTGCCTCCTTGTCCCACCTCTGCCGCGCCTGCAGTCTGGCGCTCTGCAATATGCTGATGTGGCGCGAGGGCAAGGCGCTTGCACAGGCGATGCCCCATCTGGCCCCCCATCTGGCGGGAGTGAGGGAGCCAGAGGAGTGGAGCCGGCAGGGTTTTGGGCCGCCCTCTGCGCAGCTGGAGGCCCTGGCAGCCGCACGCCGGTGTGCCAACCTGCGGTGCACCAACCTGAAGGGTGCCAGCGAGGCAGAGCTGCCGAGCAAGAGGTGCTCGAGGTGCCGCCTGGCCCGATACTGCTTGCCCGCCTGCGCCAGCGCGGCCTGGCGGCAGCACAAGGTGACGTGCCGCCAGCTGGCGGCGCAGCAGCAGGCGCTCGGGGATGCCGCCAGCAGAGCAGGGCGAGCACCGTGCTTGCAGCGTATAATATGCAGGCTGGCAGGCAGGCCCCAAGCACAGAACCCCAAACAGCTGGGCCGACCGTCGGCCCGTCACCGCCCACTGCTGTACCTGGGGTCTGCTGGCGCATCTCCTCCGCGCGCTGCCGCCTCGCGGCAGCGTCCCTCCGGATGGAGGCTAGCTTCTGTTGCAACAGCACCACCTCGGGAGAGTCGGGGGCCTCCTGCAGCTGCGCATTTAGCTCTTGCTCCGCGTCATACGCCTCCCTGCGCAGCTCATCCATGCGAGCGTGCTCAGCCGCAATGGCGGCCGCTACGGCGCCCACATCGGCGTCGAGGCGCACGTCCTCGGGCTGTGTCAGCGACGAGGAGCACTGCAGGGCTGGCGAGGTTGCAGGCAACATGCAGAAGACACTGCGAGTGCGGGTTCTGTCATTCTGTAAGCGCAGGGCACCAGGTGCGGTGGCCCGCCATGTGGCCGCCAGCTCAGCTCACCGCCTCAGGGTTCATCCAGCCAATCATTGCTTCTGTGGCTTACAAATACACACTTTTCGAAAGCCTGTCGGAGCGGTGCAACAAACCAAGCGTAATCTAGAGAGCAGGCGGGCAAAGGAAGGGCTCGTGCTGGTACCAGGCAGGTGCGGAGCGGGCGACCGGAGGGCTGGGAATTGGAGTTGGGTGGTACAGCAAGTAGCGGGGCACAGGCAGGGGGCAGAATTGGCATGATGTGAGGGAGAGCAGGCACACCTGGCTTGATCTGAGGATGGTGAATAGGTTCGACAGCAAGCCGGGAACGGAGCAATGTTGAGCGAGGAGGCCGGAGTGAATAGACAATGGTTTCGACAGCAGCGGCCGTGCCGTGCCGTGCCTGCCAACGCGCTATTAGGCGACGCCTGCCGCTGCATGAATTTGTTGGCCTTGCTGAAGTCAGCGCCCCTGCCGAGCACACCTGCCAGAAGTCCTTCAGGTGCGCCATCAGGCCGTCCCCGTTGATGTCCTGGACGATCTCGTACACAGCGGCTGCCCCCACGAAGAGCAAAGTGGGGGCGCCGAGGTAGTAAAATACCTCCAGCCGCGCGCTGCAGGCGGTAGGAGAGGCAGGCTGGGAGGCAGGGAAGCAGTGAGTGTGTGTGTTAGAGTCGCCCCGCAGTAGGCCTGGTGGACCGGGACGGGGGGCGGATGGGCTTCGGCAGGACGTTTGAAGCAAGGGGAGAGGTACGAGGGGGCAGAGGCAATACAGACCACAGCAGCAGAGCAAGGGGATGAGATGGAAAGCGCCACTGCTGGGAGCACTTTGCGCCAGGCAGAATGACGAGAGGGCGAAAGCGCAGGGGACCTGAGCGCCCCACTCGGCCAGCATGGGAAGTGAGGAGGGAAGGCTGAGCGTTATGCCCGCTGGCCTCTGCCCTCTGCCCCCTCCACACGGCGCCACTCACTCGGGCGTCTCGGCGTGCGTGTTGTTGAACAGCCAGTTGAAAAACAACATCTGCAAGAATGGGAAGACAAGTTCCCACAGCCATAGTCAGGCTCGCTGGCTACAGGAGCACGCCGGCAAAGTGCTGTGCAGAGTGCGTTGCATTGCAGAAAGGCTGCAGCCAGCTGGAGTGTAGGCGGGCGAGGCCAGGGGGCAGCGCTCCCCTTGCTGCGCGGGCCCCCTCAGCCACTCGGCTGTCTGCATACCTTGAAGGGCCGCACGTGCAGCGCCGACTCCATCATGTCGTCGCGCCGCGTTTGCATCTCCGGGTCCTCATGGTCTGCAGGACAGGAGGGGCAGCCAGGAGGGCGAGAGCTGGGGTGGGGTGCAGCGCCCGCCTGCCGCCAGTAGGGTGCCGCTGCACCACACGCCCCTCCCTGTGCACTGCCTCGCTGATCCTGATTGTGCCGTCAACCGTGCCGACTGCACTGCCGCAGCGCCTACACTCCCTGTCCCTGTACTGTGCTACTGCCTGATCTTCGCACCCGCCCCCAGCAACCACCCGTGCTGGCGAGTGACCAAACCTCCCACCTCCCACCCACCATCCAGATTGACGGGCCGCTGCCCGATGGCCGGAATGATGCTCGCCATTCTCTGGTGTCTGTGTTCCGGCAGGGATGTTGACGGCAGGGAATGCAGGGCGTTGGGCAGTGCGAGCTAGGGGCATTTGGTGCCGGGCGGGTGCCGGGCGGGTGCGGCAGCGGCGGCGGCGGCGGCGGCAGGGGTAGGCTCCACCCGGCCAGCAGGAGCCAGCCCCAATCCTGTCCACAGCACGACTGCTCGACTGCTGATTCCAAGGACTCTCGTCGTGGGCGTTGTGCGGGGCAAGCAGCCAGGAGGCCGGCGCAAGGTGCCGCTGCCTCCTGCAACCGTGATAGGCTCTGAAGCCGAGCAGGCACTACCTCCACTATCCAACCCAGGAGGGACTGCCCGAGCCTGCGTGTAGGCAGGAGGCAGGCACGCAGCCCACCTGGTCTCCGTCTGCTGAGAAGCTTGTACCAATAGGAGGCTCACTTGGAGCACGCTGGCGCAACAGGCTTGGAAGAGCGGGCTGGGAGAGGATGGCGGAGAGACACGCCAGATTGGAGGCTAACCGGGGTCGCGCTGCGGCGGCGCACAGCGTGCGGCTGCTTGTGACGCGCATTGGCACCTCCCCTCCCGTGCATGAAGTTTATAGTTTCAGAAAGGTTGAGTTCAAGCTGACCATACCTGCTCGTACCAGCCACCCACTACCCTTGACCGACCCCATTTCCTGCTTGCTGGCTAACCGCTGCTCCCCGCTCGCTCTGCTTCCCTCCTGCCCTGCCTCACTCAGAGATCCAATGCTGTTCCTACCGCCCTCAGAGCCGTAGGGTGAATATAGGACGTATATAGGACGTCCTATTTATATAGGACATCCGTCCTACCATAGGTTACATAGGACAGATATAGGTACACAGGGGGAGTGGGGGAGGAGCGGGCACCCGGGATGGAAGGGTCGGGTGGGGCCGGGTGCCCGGTGGCATGAAGGGGGCACTGGCAGGGGTGCTCAGCAAACCACATTCTGATACACTCACCCCCCACCCTGTCCCATGAGACCTTGCTGGCTCCCTTGGACTTATAATGTAATTGATTGATTGATCAGCAGGGGTGCTCAGCAGGGGTGCTCAGCAGCTGGCGCAATGGCACAGGCGCCTGGGCGGCAGCTGCCTGGGCGGCAGCTGCCTGGCGCTGTGGTGGCTGCAGGGGCCAGCCGATCTCAGACCGCTGCCAGCTGGCAGCGGCAGCCACTCACCGCCCCCTCCAGATGCTTGCCCAGCGTGCCCGTCCCACGCTCCATGCGGCTCCCCATGCGACCAAAACCCTGCACACACCAACAGAGCAGGGTACAGTCGCCCCGCGGGAACTTGGGAATGAGAGGCAGCAGCATGCACCGCAGCATGCCCGATTCGCCCTCACGGCAGCAGGCCGCAGCCTGTCTGTCTGCACAGCACACATGCTGCACTGGTGAGCCAGGTAACCCGCAGGTGCACAAACAGTGCCGGGCACTTCGGGTGAGTCACACACTCAATCAGGTGCCCCCCCTTGCCTTGTAGATCATATACCCGGCGGCATTGGTCTTCTCTGCACAATGGTGCAGCCGGGCAGAGGGTGGCGGCGTGYCTCAACTGGCAAGGAGGTCAGTCCAGGGCGCGCAAAGCGTGGTGAGCAGCAGGCCCTCACGGGGCTATAGAGGCAACCTTCCCTGTCCGCCTGCAAACAGCGTGTGTCCCTGCCCCCACTCTCTTTCCCGACCTCCCTGCCCCCACTCCCCTTCCCTTCCTGGCCCACCTCCATAGGGCCTGAACATCGCCTCGATCTTCCGGTTCAGCCAGGGCTTCTTGTGGTGGTGGGGGCGCTTGCCGGACCTGTCCCCAACTGAACCGCCAGCGGTGGCAGAGGTCTCGCCAGGAGCAGCACCCCCGGCCATCAGAGTAGCACCCGACAGCACCTGCAGCGGCACCGGTGCAAAGACAGGGCCAGGCCCACGGCAGCTGCTTTTGAAAGCAGGCAACCCTTGTTCCGTCCCTTGCCCCAAGCAAGGGAAACTGCTTCTAGGGTCGCCAAACGTGGCCGCCTTCAGCAGCACAGCCCGTCTGCAGCCGCCCGCCGGCCTTTCTACTGCAGCAAACACACTCACCCCACCCTGTCCCATGAGACCGTTGCTGGATCCCTGCTGGACTTGAAATGTGATTGATTGATTGACAAGGGAAAGAGCAGCAGGCAGAAGGAGGGGCAGCTGGGTGCCTGCTCACCTCYTTCTCCTCCCGGTCAGCCGCCAGCTCAGCCAGCGAGTCGGGCAGCACAGCATCCGCCACGCTGGACTGCTGACCTGGCAGCGTGTGCATAGCACTGGCGGTGACAGGGCCAGGGCGGGGACGGGCCGGAGGCACAGCGGGGGTGAGCGGGGCGGGGGCTGCGGCGGGCTGCACAGCTGAGCTGCCTTTGGCGGCTGGCTCTGCAGGCACATCAATCGGGGCGGACTCCTCGCTGCCCCAGATTGACCTGCAAAATAGGATGGACCCCAGCAAGTGTGGAGCAAGAACAGCAATTCTGAGTTAGTAAGGGTGGAAAGCGTTTGGGCCCTGCTCCCGCTGGGAAAAGATTGGGGTCCGAGAGGCAGGCACCCAGCAAGAAGGTGAGCAGGCACCCAGCATCCTTTGCCGAGCGGGCCAGCACCCACCACAGCCGTGCACCCTTCAGAAGCATCCCTGCCATTGCTATCAGCCCCACTTGCTGACCAAAACCAGCTCTGCTGCCGGGAAGATGGAAGCGGTGCCTCTTGAGGCCGGCAGGCCTGCTGAGCCCCTTTCAGCTGCCAACGCACAGCCGTGCCCAGCCGTGAGGAGGAAGCAAGGAGCGGACCATGCAGGGCGCACCAAGGCAGCCTGCTGAGCCTACCAGTCTTCAATGCTGTCGGAGGAGGCGGTGCTGGGGGCCGGGGAGGGCGGCAGCTGGCGTGCGTCGTGCGCCCTCAGCGCGGTGCTGCTCAGCCCGCTGCCGCTGCCGCTGCCTGTGGCCCCTTGGTGAGAGCGCCGGCCGCGCCTGCGGGGGCCCTTGGACGGCTCGCGCCCGCCCTCCTCGATGATTCGGATCCACGCGGCGCCCAAGAGCACGGCGTACACACCCAGGCGGAGCAGCCAGAAAGCCGTGTGGAGTGCGGCCCAGGCCCAGGCCCACACCCAGGGGAACAGCACAGCCGCCCAGCTCCAGGCGAGCTGCAGGGGCGCAGCAGACTGCATGGCGACCGCGTGTTGACCGAAATATGGCCTCGGGATGCAGCGGGTTGGGGTCCAAGTTCAGGGCCAGGCTGGCGGGTGCTGGCATCTGCGGCGCTGGGAGGCCAAGAGGCAGTCTTTGCCGTTTCTGTAGGGATGAACGCCATGCCGTTGCACGGTGCATGCTGTGTCATTGGTGTAACATGCCAGCAGCTCTTGTGACTGCCCTAGCTCTCTGCTGCACATCCCTGCTGATGTTTACGGGGTGCCGCCCATGGGTGGTGCTATACCGTATCGCCCCTGCCATTGCCCACGCCCCCTACACTGCCTTGCGCCCCACCTCCCTGCCCCCCCTCCGCGTGGTCTTCCCGTACACGTCTCCTCCCTCCCCCTACCTCTCTATCTGGCACCCATTTTCCATCCTTCTCGCTGCACTCCTGTCCCGCCGCAAACAGCCGCTGGCTCAAATATAACCGTTGGTCCACCACTCCGCTCCCCGCATTGCAACTCCTCCCTGTGCTGCCTCTCCTGCTACGCTGCCAAGTTGCCCTGCTGCACTTGTACCCGATGCAGCCTGACCACAGCAATGTGCTTTACCACCGGCCTGTTGCTGCCAGTCGAGAGCAAGTGGCTGCTGGCATGGAAAAGTTACAACAGCAAAACAAGCAGGCAAAATGTGAACAGAACTGAAAAAGTGGTGGCCAAAAAGCTGCTGCTGCCAGTGGTGGCTGCAGGACCAGTGTGCACCTCAGCCAGAAAGCGGCGCCTCCCAGAGGCAGCAGGGCGCCGCTGGCGCTGGCCGCGCTGCTGGCTGCCTCGAGGCGGAGGAAGGGCTTTGAGGCGGAGGAACCTGATGGGTGAGGCAGGCCAGTGAGCAGCCAAGAACACTCGCCCGGCTGGCCCACCGGCGGCGGGCGAACAACAGGACGCTGTCGCCCGGCGCTCAAAAGCAGTCTCGCCCGCCCCCCGGCCGCGCGGCAGCCCCGCCTGCAAACCAGTTGGCAAACCAGTTGGCAAACCAGTTGGCAAACCAGCTGCCCCTGCTGCCGGCGTCGACGCCACTCAGGCCCAACCCAGTTGTGCTGGCCAGCGCGAGGCGCTGTGCCGCCGCCTGTGCCGTGCTGCAAGCCGAGATGCCGGCGGCGCCGACACAACCCCACAACCGCTGCTGCTGGCATTGCCAGCGCCGGCAGCAGCCGCTGCCAGCATCTCCCTTTCAGATTGAGCAGCTCGGGCTTCGGCACCGCTCCCCTGAAGCTGCGGAGAAGGTGCACGCTGCCGCTGGCTGCCACGGCCCCTGTCCTTGCGTTGCCGAGCCCCATGCCACCCTGCCCCTTCCTGCGCCCCAGCCCAGCCAAGCAGCCATGCCATCCGCCTGGCCATGCCCACCTTTGCAATGGCGGACCGGCACACGTTTGTCCCTCCCATGGCTTGCATGATGCCAGAGGTTGCAGAGGACACAAAGGAAGCCAGCAACAGAGTGGAGGGGAAGGGCTTGTGCATTTACAGTAGAGGAACGCAGGTTGTCACAGGCATGGGGGCTGAGCAGTGCAGGAAATTGATGGGTGATGCAAGAAGCATGGAGCTGGCAAAGGGACGGAGAGGAGCGCGTCGGGTCCGACAAAACGAAGGGAGGCGGGGAGATGCGGGAGCTGAACACACAAACAAAGGGGAGATGCAACAGTGGGGGAGCCAGGCGAGCAAAACAAAAACAGCATGGAAACATTGGGRTGGAGGTGTGGCACTGGCAGGCACGTCATGAGGCGGCCTGCTGCTGCGCATGCCTGTGCCGGGCGTGCAGGTGCGGAGTGGGTGCCTGCCCGGCAGCGGCGCCGGCTGTCGTGCTGCCAGGCCCCCGCAGCTCCACACCCACTCCTGCAGGCACCTCTGCATCCTGTGAAGAAGATGCGCTGCTCCCTGCTGGCAACCAGCCGGGAAGCAAGCACTGCAGCCAGCTGGGCAGCCATCCCTGCAGCCAAGCACGGCAGCAGAGGAGCACTGGCAATCAGCGGCGGAGCGGGCTGCCTGTGCTTGCCCACGTTCCAGCTTGCGCGCTCACCGACCCGCCATTCATCCAGCCAGCCTTTCATCAGGCCTGCCTGCCTGCCTGCCTGCTCACGCATGCATGCACTAGCCTGCCTGCTGCGTGAATCAAATCCCGCCTGCCCGCACATGCCGCCTCCCAATGCCCGACCAGCAAGCCACGAGCCCTCTCACCTGTGACGGGAATTCATCCCAAACTGGGTACATCCCATTTCGGCCATGCCGCCGCAGCTCGTCTTTTAGTTTCACCATGCGGTCCAAGTAGCCTCTGTCCTCCTCTGCATGCACGCAAGAGCGCAGGACAGAGCAGCTTGCAGGTCACGTCCCAGGCCACCGCTGCTGCTGCCTCCTTGTCCCACCTCTGCCGCGCCTGCAGTCTGGCGCTCTGCAATATGCTGATGTGGCGCGAGGGCAAGGCGCTTGCACAGGCGATGCCCCATCTGGCCCCCCATCTGGCGGGAGTGAGGGAGCCAGAGGAGTGGAGCCGGCAGGGTTTTGGGCCGCCCTCTGCGCAGCTGGAGGCCCTGGCAGCCGCACGCCGGTGTGCCAACCTGCGGTGCACCAACCTGAAGGGTGCCAGCGAGGCAGAGCTGCCGAGCAAGAGGTGCTCGAGGTGCCGCCTGGCCCGATACTGCTTGCCCGCCTGCGCCAGCGCGGCCTGGCGGCAGCACAAGGTGACGTGCCGCCAGCTGGCGGCGCAGCAGCAGGCGCTCGGGGATGCCGCCAGCCTGGGTGGCTGAGTAGTGCTTTTGTGAGCGCGCTTACTGTCAGTTAGGCATGCCTAACCATGATCGTGCACCTTTTGACTCGCATTATAAGAGCCTGCCCGTGGAAACAAGGCATGCAAGTTGCCGAGTCAGCACTCTGCCGCCACTGGGCACGCAGTGCAGCACACTAGTGACCAAGAAATCCGGCAATGCCCTAGCTGGATGATGCCACGTTGGGAGGCAATCTGACTGTAGGCATTGGCAGGCAGAGGCAAGTCATGTTGCCACCGCACGCCGACACCCTGCTGGCACCAGCATGGCGCCTTGCATGCGCTCCAAGCCACCCTACTGATAACCGCCCTGTCCGGTGTACGGTCGCATTGCGCAGCCTTAGACAGCAAGTGGCAAGCGGAAGGCTAAGGCCCGGCTGCAAGGGCTTTGTCTGGGGAGGGCTTTGCACGCGATGGCGCGCAACCTTCCGACAGTCCTACTTTTCATCGCATGTAGTAGCTTCTTCGAGGCTTTGGCTGACCGGGGTGAGCAGGCGGGGCTGGGTGGGATGCCCAGTGCTGCCGCTAGCGCCGCCACCGCTGCCTGCCAAGCCGAAAGGGGCTCCCTCATGCTGTGCTCTATCCGCCTACTGTGAAGGCACAAAATTTGCTGAGACATGCAACTGTTCATGTGCATGGTGCCGGCATGTGCTGCGTGTTTCGGGCACCTGCGCATGGCAGCACATCATTCATTGTGCCCCGCCTGTGCCCCCGCTCCTGCTCTGGCCCTTGCCACCTGCAGCGGTGCCCCATGGCGGCAGCAGCAGCCCCCGCAACGCAAGCCATGTGTATGACGTTGTCGTGGTGGGAGGTGGCGTCTCCGGCCTGACAGCCGCCCGCAACCTGCTGCGTGCCGGCAAGCGTGTGGCGCTGCTTGAAGCGCGCCCCGAGGTGGGCGGGCGCAGCGAGCGGCGGGCGGTGACGCATTCCGACGGCACGCCCCTCGAGTGCGCCCTCCCCCAGTGCACCCGCCCCGACGGCAAGGTGGACAGTAAATGGTGGTACGACCTGGGAGGCATGTGGCTGGGTCGCACCCACGAGCGATTCCTGGCAATGGCCGAAGAGTATGGCGTGCAGGTGGGGGCACGCTGTGCATGCTGTGCATGCTGTGTTTTGCCTAAATTCGCCCGGATCGTCTCCGCCATCCCCGGTTTGAAATTGCCAGGTACATGCAGCCGCACATTGTGCCGCAGCAGCCAAGCGCCGCTCGCTCCCTCTTTGCGATGCACCCGTGCCCTCGCCCCCGGCACCCCTCACCCTGCCCCTTGATGCTCCCATCCACCCGCCCTCCTCCCCACCTGCCTGTACTGCCTGTACTGCCTGCAGTATTATGACGCCGCCCAGGTGCAGGGGCAGTTGAAGCTGTACATCAACGGCCTGCCCGCCATCATCTCCCCCGGCCTGCTGGAGGGCGCTGAGGCGTCAGAGGAAGACCTGCGCCAGCTGTCACCCGGCCAGCTGGCATCCCTCAAGGAGTTCAATCGACTGGCCGGCGAGCTGATGAAAGTGTGCCTGCAGGGAAAAGGGCTTGCCTGGGCCACTCAGTTGCGCGCAGTCTAGCAGCCACGGGCGTGCATAACCCTGCGGGGCACCACAGTGTGCAGCTGTATCCTGGGTTGGCGGGGCAGCATCATGCAGTGCACCCCTCTGCCCCTGCCCCCACACTGCGCAGGTGGCCAAGGCACACAAGTGAAGGATCATGTGCTTGCCTCGCTGATGGCATGTTCTTGCCCACCGTGTGCCCCACGTCTACTACGGCCTCCCCCTCCCTCCCCCCGCCCCCGCCCTGCGCAGGTGGTCGACGTCACCGATGTAGATGAACCCTGGAATACGCCTGGAGCCCGGCAGCTGGATTCTCTGACCTTTGAGACCTGGTGAGAATCAGTGAGCGGGCACCTCTGCTTGCAGGGCAGCAGACTTGTGAGGAAGGGGGCGCCTGAGCTTGTGGGGCAGCAGAGATGCACTGAGGGGTGTCGTGGACGCATCTGCAGCACACTTTTGTGTTGCTGCGGCGCTGTACATGAATGATTGAATGGGGTGTCGTGGAGGGGTGGGTTTGGGGCGCTTGTGTGCGGCCCTGCGTAGAACAGCAGCTGCTGCCAGAGCTGCTGCTGCTGCTGGTTGTGGTAGGGAGGGCCGTGTGTGCCTGCTCGCCTCCCTGCCCGTGCCTGCTAGGGCTGCTGCATACCGATGTTCCATCCCTTCTCCCGCTGCCACCATATTGCCGTTCCATCCCACCCCTCGCTGCCAGCGCAGGCTGCACCAGAACTCGGACGACCGGTTTGCAAAGGACATGCTCACCTGGCTGTGTGAGTGCCGGCCGGGCAAGGGCGGCCCACAGCCGGGCACATGGCGGGGGCAACATTCGTCACTACTCCGCAGGGTAGTTAGGGGTCAACCATGCTGCCCACTCACTCCATCCCCTGCCCCCTGCTCTCATGCGCATGCCCCTCTGCTCTGCAACTCATGCATGCCCTGCTCCCCTGCTCTCAAGACATGGGTATCGCATTGTGCACGCCCCGTTTATTGTTACATGCAGACCCGCTGAACCACGGGCTGGCTGGCGGCCTGAAGCCGTCGTGGGTGTCGGTGCTGGGCGCTGCCCGCCTGCTCAAGACGGGGCCGCTGGAGGACTCGGAGAAGTGGCTGTTCTGGGGGGCGGCCGGGCAGGTGTGTGTGCCTACCCATACGTATGGTTCACTCTTCACTGTGGCTGAGGAAGACGACTCGGGTGGGGTGCTGCTGGACAGCCGTGCCATGCTGCGCCCGCACCCTAGGAAGGAAGAAGGAAGAAACGTGATTGGCGGTGCCGGGGCAGAGTCACGAGGAGGAGGGGCCGAGCTGGGGCAGGGCTTTTGTCTTGCGGCTCTTGAGTATTCCCGGCTGTGTGCCGCACCGGGAACCGTCGCTTTTGTTGAGACGCCCACGGTGCAACAGGAAGGAAGGAAGGGGCAGGGGCAGCCTGAACAATGCTGTCGAGGGGCAGTCCTCTGGCCAGGCAGGACCACACCTCACTGTGTGCCCCTCCCCTGCCCCCCATCCCCTCTCCTGCCTGCAGTTTGTGGAGCACTTGTCCGAGGTTCGGCACGAAGGGCAGGGCAAGCGGGCAGGGAGGCTGCTGCTGTGGGGCATGGGGCGGAGCCAGGGCATGTGCATCACGCCCCTGCTTCCTACCTGCTCAGCATTCCCCACTGCCTTCCCAGCCCTTGCTTCATTGTCAATCTTTCCCTTCGTCCTTGGCCTCTGAATCCCGTGCAGGAGGTGGACCAGCGGGGCGGCCACATCCAAGTCAGCTCACCAGTGCGACACATCGCGCAGGGGCCGGAGGGCGTGACGGTGCACTCCGACGGCGGCATGTGAGCACCTTGCTGCCCGTCTTGCACTTCCTGTCTCGACCGCAGACTGCAGCTGGGCGCGGGTGCAAGGGAGACGTGCCCTCTGGCCCATGCCGCGTGCCGCGGGGAAACACACGACCCCTATGGCGCCTCGTGTAGGGTTGTCCAACCAACCTCCAACTTTGCAACCTCCCTCTGCTGCCCACCAACCCAGCCCTGCCGCCTCCCGCCATGTGTGCAGCTTCCGCGCCCAGTACGCAATCCTGGCGATGCCGCCCCACCTGACGGGTCGCATCACGTACGACCCCCCCCCGCCAGCCAGGCGCAGCCAGCTGGCGCAACGTGCCGCCATGGGCAGCGTCGTAAAAATGCTGGCCTTCTACGCCTCACCCTTTTGGCGTGGCGGCAAGGGCGTGGCCGAGGGGGTGACCACGGGGATCAACCCCGACCCTGACAGGCCCGTCAGCATGGTGTTTGATGCATCACCGCCGTTTGAGGGCGCCCCCGGGGTGCTGGCCGGCTTCCTGTTTGCAGACCACGCCCTCGACATCCCAGCAAAGGTGGGGCGGGCGCCGGCGGGGCGGGTGGCCGGTGGCACAATGTTGCCACGGTGGGCACCAGGGGGCGGCCGCTGTGTGCGGTAGGCTTGGCACGTTGCTGGCAGGTGGCAGGCCAGTGAAGCGCGCTGCTGGCGTACTCTCAGCCGAGCCCTGCCTGGGCCCTGCCCACCGCTGCCTGCCCTCCCCTGCCTGCCCTCCCCTGCCTGCTCGTCCGCCCACGCCCATCTGCTCCCAGTCATGCCCGCCCCTGCTTGTTTGCCCG
>JTEE01000038.1:1885028-1927500 GCA_002896455.3 Chlorella sp. ArM0029B | reverse complement strand
CATGCCTGCACCACACTGCTCCCTGCTCGCCCGCAGGGCCCCGAGGCAGTTCGTGAGGCGGCCCTGAGCGCCTTTGCAGAGTATCTGGGAGACCCAGCTGTGGCCCACCCCCTCAACTTTGCTTACGTCGACTGGAACTCGGAGCAATGGACGGGGGGCGCGTATGCCGCCTTTCTCCCGCCTGGAGGCCTCACCTCGTTTGCCCAGGCGTTGTGGGAGCCGATGGGGCGCATCCACTGGTGGGTGGCTGCATCTTCCTGGCCGGTGCCCCTGCCCTGCCCGCCTGGGTGCGCCTGCCTGCCTGGCTGGTGCGCCTCATGTGTCTGCCATTCCTGGAGAGTTGTGCAAAAGTGCGCCTGCCTTACCTGGGCGAGTGCCCCTGTAGTATGCTTGCCTTACCTGAGTTTGGTTCTCGCGGTGGGAAGCGCGCTTGGTGCCTGGACGACCTGGTGCATCCACACTGGTGTCCGCTCGTCTCCCCCCTACTGTTGCCAGCTTGTCAGCACAACTGCCGCTGCTCCCTCCTCCCCATGCACCCCTGAGCAGGGCCGGCACTGAGACCGCAAAGATGTGGACGGGCTACTACGAAGGTGCCATCACCTCTGGGGAGGCTGCTGCTGCAGCGGTGTCACACCTTTTGAACAAGAGGTAAGGGTGCTGTGAACCAGTTGTAAGGGCAAGGGTGCTGTGAACCAGTTGTGCCCGCTTGCCTGCCGGCACATGAAGCAGCAGGCACCACCCAGTGCAGTGCACCTCTGCTGCATCAGCAGCCTGCTCACTTTCAAGCTGCTTGCTTGGGTGTTTCGATCCCTGCTTTCAAGTGCCCCTCAGCCAGTGCCTCCAGCTATGTTTGAACCACCTAAACCAGCTCTCGTGTTTTCCCTCCCCGGTGGCCATGCAGGCAAGAGTGCCAAGCCTGACTGCAAGCACGGGCAACCCCACATGCCTTCCTACCCATCCGCTCGGTTGAACTGCTCAGGCCGCGCAAAGCGCCCGGTATTCCCGCCTGTGGAAATGCAGAACCAGCTGAGTGCTGAGTGCTGGTATCTCTCATGGAGCAGAGAGCGTGCGTCGCCCAAGCAGCCAAGCAGTCATGACCCAAGCAACCTCATTTCGGTCTGCATGTTTCTATATATATGCTGTGTACTGATGGAATTTTGTGTTAATTATGAAGCTTTCCAATGGGACAGTGCAGAGCAAAGGGGCGCCAGGAGCCCGCCGGTAGGTGCCGAGTGCAGTTGATTCGCACATGGGCACCTCCGCCTGGCCTCCGCCGTGCATCTGCTTTGCGTGATACACGTTGTGCACCACTTCACAAATGTCTAGCAGGGGCAGATCCTGGTGCAGGACGGTGGGCGCGGGGATGGGCGCCGGCGAGTGGTGAATACAAGGGCAGGTAGTGGGCACAGCAGGCCGGCGGCTTGCTTGCCAGGAGCAAGCAGCCAGCGTGCTTTTTGCAGAGCGCAGAGTGGCGCAACGCCATCCAGCCACTGCCGGGAGCAATGCAGGAAGTGCAGCACCAGGCGGATGCCAGAGCACGCTGACGTGGGTGCTGCTGGCAGCGTTGCAAGCACCGAAACACTGCTCATCCCGGGCCCGCGCGCACGCTTGTCCCCTGCCTTGCCTCACCTGGTCAACCGTCGCCTGCCCAGGCTTGCGCAGGACGTGAACACAAGGTTCTTGGCCAGCTCGTGGCCGGCCTTTGGTGCGTTGCCGGCCTGCAGGCGGCAAACAAGCGGGCAGCAGCCATCTGGACTGAGCTCCAGCGCTGGGGATGCTGGTCAACGCTAATGCTGGGCCCAGCACTGGCCAGCTCTGATCCTGCTTCCTTGACGGCAGCGACAACCACAGCGGGCGCAGCGGCGAGCAAGGCATCTCATTGGCAGAAGCACTCAGGGCGGAGGGATGGACAGTGGAAGCAGAGCCACACATCATCCCAATTGGCAAATGCGGCACAGTGTACAAGCACGGCTTGAAGGCGCTGGAGCGGCTTGGACTMACGGCAGAGGCAGGGAAGCGGCTGATGACAAAGATACACCTGATGACAATCACGGCACTGCGGGACACAGCGGCAGTGCGGCGCCAGCTCGACGGATGGATGGGACGGCACGGGGTCAGCTGACCCAAACCCCCACTTTCCACTTAATTGCATGGTAGCTGGCTGGTGCCCCTGGCTTAATTCCCTGTCGGTTTCCTCAACACCACGCCCTCGGGCTGCAATCTTCTTCTTCTTCTTCTTCTTCTTCTTCCTGCTTCCGTGACGAGGCACTGGCGCTTCCCTTGGGCACCAATTCAGCAGCATGGTGGCATCGTTACAGGTGGCACCAGGTCAGCCAGCATGGGCATGTTGACTGTGCTGGTTGTCTGCGGCAGTGCGGGAGTCAGCAGCTGGGCAGTTGCTGCCCTCGGTCCTGACTTCGGGTCTTCATCGACCCCTGGGCTGTGCTTGCGACAATCAAAGGCATGCGCAGCTGAGGATGCAGGCACCGCAGCGGCCTCCCCATGGCTGTCAAATCGGAAGCACCATTCATGGCACCGTTGCCGCCCCGTCAGCCATGGCGCCCTGTTGACATCAGCCATCCCGTCAGCTGGCCAAACTAGCAGCACGCAGTAATGGCTGGATTCCACGGTTCACAAGCACACATGCAAGGAAGAACCCGCTTCACGCATCACAACAACGTCAAAACGTGGTCCTTCGGTGCTTTTGGTACTGCTGCTGCCTACAGTTGTGGACGGCCCATCAGGCTGGCTCTTGTGGACGGCTGGAGCTGGAGCCTGGACGCAGCTACTCACACCAAGCGCGACACTGCGGTGGGCCTCAGCCGCTGATGGCAGAGTGGTTCATCTTCTGCACCAACAGGTAGAGGCCGCCTGCCATGGCGCCGCCAAAGAAGGGCGCAGTGAAGGGGATCCATGCATAGAACCACTCGCTGGGGCCCTTGCCTGCAATGCAGAAGGCAGGATGGCGCAGCACAGCATGTCTCAGCAAGACAGCTCACGACAAGCCAGCCAGCATGGTCAGCCCTGGCGCCGGCATGCAGGGCGCAAGCACGCTTGCTATACCGCTCTGCACCCTTTGAATCCCCCGCCCGCCCGCCGGGCCCGGCACATGACGCCGCCATCCCGCCACCCACACCCTACCTGCGATGGGCAGCAGCGCGTGTGCCAGGCGCGGAGCAAAGTCGCGGGCCGGGTTGGCGGCGATGCCTGTGGGTCCTCCCAGCCCCAGGATGCACACAAACACAAAGATGCCGATGGCCAGGCCTGTGGGGAGGGGGTGGCGGCATGGGCGGCGGAGGTGAGCAGGCATGGGGGTGTGGGGCAGATCAATCAATCAATTACATTTCAAGTCCAGGGGGAGCCAGCAAGGTCTGATGGGACAGGGTGGGGGGTGAGTGTATCAGAATGTAGTTTGTAGCAAAGAAAAAGGAAATGTGCGATGCGGGCACTGGCGGGCTGCGCCAGCCAGGCCGTGGGTGTGGAGATGGAGGGTGGGAAGAGTTCTGTGAACTGTGTACGAAGGGTGGTGCAGAGGGCGAACGGCATCGGGACACAGCGTGCATCCATCAACAGCATCCCCAGGAATCGCAAACGAACACTGTCTAGGCAGCCTCGGCAGCATGCGAAATAGCACAGCAGGCAGGCCTTGCTTCGCCCTCCACGGACTGCAAGAGCGTGCGCAACAGCATTTTATTCTTTTCTTAGCATTGGTGCCAGCAGAAGAACCTATGTGGGCTCAGCAGCCTCAGCAGCCTGAGCAGGTCAGGCCCAACCGCCCGCCTTGCGCATGCGCAACAACAGCATTGTCATTGGCGGCATCAGCAGCGTCAACAGCGGCATCAGCAAGAGCACCACCGCCTGCCTCACCCTCCATGGACTGGAAGAGCATGCGGAGCTCCCCGGTCAGCAGGTCGCGGCGAGCGTACATCATCAGCGCGCCAAAGATAAGGGCACACGTGCACATAGCCTCGCAAATGAAGTTGAACACCTGCGGTCCGGGGGAGGGTAACACAGGGCGCGAGCGCATGCTCAACATGAGGCAGCATTGGCGTCGCATCTGGTATACTCGTTTCGCGCAAGCAGGCAGGCAGGCAGACAAGGCCAGGCCAGGGCAGTCTGGCAAATGGCAAATGGGACTGACAAGCAGGCAGGTCAAAGAGCAGCAGGCAGACGGGCCGGGGCCAGTGGGCGTGCGGTTTGGCGGGCAGGCGAAGCAGGCATCCTCACTGGCGTGTAGATGGCGGGGCGGGTGGCAAAGATAGACAGCTTGGCATTCTGGTCGGCCACCACGGCTGCACGGGCGGGGCAGGCGGGCAGGTAGGGCGGCAGAGCAGAAGATGTGAGGGGAGGCAAGACCTGCAGTCCGGGGCCTCTGCAGAACCCCAGCACTTTCCAGAGCAGCGGTAATACTGCACCTGGCCACCTCCACACTTGGACCCAGGCCCAACATGTCTCACGCACCCCACCTCCCGTGCCTGCCGCGCCACCAGATCGCGCGCGGCCCCCACCTGCCGCACTAGCAGCCGTCTGACTCCCCCCCTCCGCCGGCGCCCCGCCCCCAACCNGCCACCCGCCGCACCCGCATCGTACAGAGCGCTCTGCTTTTCCCCAAACCGCTCCACGTGGCGGTGGTAAGCCTCCCGGAAGGTCTTGGCCGTGGAGGCAATCTGCGGCAGAAGAAGAAGGAGATTGCAGCCCCCGAGGGCGTGGGGTTGAGGAACCCGACAGGGAATCAAGTCGAGGGCACCAGTCAGCTACTACCGAGGCCAATCGATTCTGCAGCACGACTGGAACAGGGAACCGCAGGTGGGCGGGGGCGTCGGCGCGCCGCTGGCAGTGCTCAGCCGGCCAGAGTCGGCTGCGCTGCTCTGAAACAGGGAGCCTCCAGGCCACACTTGATGCTAGCAGATGTCAGCACCACATCCCGATTGTGTGCGTCGACAAAGTGTCCCGCCTGTGCGCCCACCTGGTTCCCTACAGTCTCCATCCCCTCGGTCGACAGAAAGCGGCGGCTGGGCTTGGCCGCCGCCTGCCCATCCTGGTCAGCAGCCGCGAATGCCGAGGCACGCTGCTCCCAGCCCTGCTGCGCCAACGCATCTGCGCCTCCCTCGCTGACGTGGCTGATGCCCTTGGCTGCTGACTTGGCGCCCTCTGCTGCGGACAGGGCGTGGTCCAGCTCTCCAAGGTTGATGGAAGCAGCGCGGGGCAGGCCCCCGCCAGCGGTGGTCTGCAGGTGCAGCTTCTCCTTGAACTCCTGCACACAGGCAGGGCGGGCGGGGCAGGAAGGGAGGGGGGGCACGGGCAGGTGCACTTGACAGGCAGCGCATGGAAGGTACAGCCGGAGGGCCGACGCGTGTGCACAGCGGGGCGGGGCAGGAAGGGAGGGGGGGCACGGGCAGGCTTGCTTGGCAGGCAGCGCATGGAGGGTACAGCCGCAGGGCGTTCGCGTGTGACCAGCAGGGTGGACGGAGCAGGAAGGGGCGGGGCAGGTGGTGTTCATCGTGGTGGGCGTGTGAACCCTGTGTGTGTGCATGCGTGCGCTGCCTAGGAGGCGTGCGCTGCAAGGCTGTGCGCCTTCCGCAAAGGCTCATGTCCTTCAGCCACACCAACAGCTCTGTCATAATGCATGGCGCTGTGTCGCAGCAGTGGTGACCCTACTGCACACACCCTGTTGCACACAGCCAAGCTAGGCCAAGCCATCCCCCTCACCTCCAAGCTCATGTCCTTCAGCCGGCGGTGCACGTCACACACTTGCACGCTGCGCCGGCGCAGCTTGTTCACCGCCTCTGCCGCGCCTCCCTTGGCCGCCTCTGGCCCCAGTGCCTGCACAGCCGAGCAGCAGCAGCAGCGGGCGCATGGGTGAGATATGGTGGGTGGCGCCACGTGGGTGGGCAGGCGGGCAGCTAAGCAGAAGGGTTGGATGCCCGAGAAACGTGTGTGCACGCTGCAGGGGCTCATCTCAGCTTGCAGCAAGAGCAGGAGCAAGGGTGGCAGCAGGTGGCGGGCGGCGCTAAGCTTGGTGGCAGGCTTGCTACAAAGGGGTGGCAGCAGGGGGCAGGGGGCAGGCGGCGGGCATGCAGGCAAGTAGAGGCAAGACTAGGCTGGCAGCAGGCGACAGAGGTTGCAGGCTATGAAGGCAGCGCTGGGGTGGCAGCAAGTGGCAGGCATGCAGGCTAGTGCAGGCAGCAGGGGGCAGGCGGCGGGCATGCAGGCAAGTGGAGGCAAGCCTGGGTTGGCAGCAGGCAGCAGGGGATGCAGGCAAGTGGAGGCAAGCCTGGGTTGGCAGCAGTCGACAGAGGTTGCAGGCTAGTGAAGGCAGCGCCGGGCTGGCAGCAGGAGGCAGGCATGCAGGCTAGTGGAGGCAGCAGGAGGCAGGCGGCAGGGGGGCTCACCACTTCCACCAGCTCCCTGTGCTCCTGAGGCGCCTCGTGAGTCTCGGCAAAATAGTACCTGTGAACAGTGATAGGAAGAGGCAAGAGCGGTGGTGAGTTGAGGGGTGGGGGAGGGCAAGAGTGGGACGGCGGGTGGCACCACGTGTTCACTCCCCGCTCCGGTCAGGCGCGCCGATGTGAGGAAGTTGTGCAGGTGGACTGGCACAGATGCACGAGTGGAAAGAGCTTTGCGCCCCCGTAGCCTGCTCCCCTGCGGCCTGCCTGTCTGCATACCTGCATGCCTGCCTGCCCGGCTGATATGCTTGACGACTGAATTGGGGCTCTCGGAAGCTCACACCCAGGCACGGGTGCACTCCACTTCCCTGGCCGCACGCAAGGCTCACTGGCTCATTTCCCGCTCACTCGCTCACAGATTCGTTAGCCAACCACTCACTTGATGTCGCGAATAGCCTGGCCCACGCCGCTCACGACGCCGGTGTGGCCGCCGCTGCGCAGCTTGTCGTGCTGGCGGGTGTCGTAAGAGGCCATGGCCAGGGCCTCCGGGGAGAGGGCATCACGGCTGCACAGGGGGGCACACAGGGGGGGCAGAGGGAACAGGGGCATGATGGTGCTGTTGAGCGTCGCATGGAAGCATGCGCAGTGCTCCATGGCTGCAGGCGTTCAGGGGACGAACCGAACAGGCGCACTGGGGGGTGTTGCATGGCACGATGGCCAGGGACGCAATCTTCACAGGGACGGCATGGGCTGGGGGTGCCGGGAAGATGAGCGGGCAGGCCCCAGCGAGGAGCCAGAGGGTGAGCACTGGCGCGCTGGGCAGGGGCGGGGGCAACCGTGCTTATCCATGCAGCTTCTGCACGCACACACCACAGCTTTCCGCCAGCCGTGGTGATGCTCGCGGTCAGCAGCCCCCAGGCGCGCACCCCAGCTCCAGCACGCAATGCAGAGACAGAAGGCATCACAGGCACACATGGGGCCGCCTCCAAAGTGCGTCTGAAACACTCTTGCTCCCCTTCAGTGCCCCTCCCCACATGCCTGCGCAGCAGCATTTCGTCCCCAGAGGTTGCCATCGGCTCTGGGACCGTCTTGAAGTGGGGCAGGAAGTGGAGGAAGACGAGGCAGGCGCCGAGGAAGGCGCCGGCAAACTCGGCGGCCGACAGCGCCAGGAAGTGGGTGAACGAAATCTGCCGGGGGGTGGAAGGGTGGGGACGAGCAGAGAAGAGCGGAGCCGGATGGTCGGCATGCTGCGCTTGTGCGACAGGGTGGAAAGCGTGGGCGTGGCAGGGTGGAGACAGGGTGGGCGCAACAGGGTGGGTGGGGCGGGGTATCATGCGGCTGAGGGAGGCGGGAACTGGGCCGAGGGGAGTGCGAGGAGCAGAGCAGGGCGGAGCCAGGCTGGTCAGGATGAATGAGGCACCGTGCAATGCGGCAGAGGGCGGCATGGCGTGCTGCGGGGCAGCGGCAGCGACAGTCGGCTCCGCAAATATGGTTGGCATGCTGCGCTGAGTGCGCTGTGCAGCGCCGCACCTTGCCAATCACCCACAGTGCCAGGCACGTGGCGGGGTTGAGGTGGGCCGAGATGTAGCTGCAGCAGGGGCAGGGAGGGGCATTTTGTTGCAGCGACAGGCAAGAGCAAGAGCAAGGGCGAGAAGCAGGTGCAGGGCATCGACACACATGCAGTGCATGCCGTGCGCTGCGCATCCATGCCACGTGGCGGCTGCCACCCACCCACCCCAGCATCCAAATGGGGGCACATGGCAGCAGAGGCAGGGCGTCCTGCGTTCTGCGGCAGGTTGCACACATGCCCCGGAGCGTGACACGCACGCAGCTGCTGCATACCACACATCCACGTCAGCGCAGCTGCCACCCGCCCACCCACCCCAGCATCCAAATGGACACCCCGAAGGAGAGTCCAAAGCCCAGGGCCACGGCCAGCCAGCCCATGCGGGCGCCCTGGAGGGGTCAGCGGGCAGGGGGCACCAAAGGGGGTCAGCGTCAGTCGGGCAAGGGCAGGGACCAGCTCGTGCACTTGGTGGGCCGGGCGTCCCCGCAACGTTAAGCTGTCACCTACGGCGTCCCCCAGTTTCAAAACAAACGGCCCTGTCTGGCAGAGACGCTTCTCAAGCACCCCTCGCGCTCCGATCCCGTGGCACCCTCCCGCCGTCGCTGCCCCACCTTTGTCTTGCTGAGCAACTCATTGGCGATGATCGACTCTCCCAGGTAGATGGTCAGGGCGGTGGCAATGATTTCGGAGCCGCACTGGGCAGCCAGCGAGTAGGATGCATCAACCACTGTTTCGCCACTCATGCTGCGGCACGCTGTCTGCGTTCGCCTGTGATGGCTGGAGTGGGAGCAGAGGAATGCGGTGGGTTGCTGGGAGAGAAGGCGGCAGCACTGGAGCTTGACAAGTAGTGGTGCAGACGAAATCTAAGCGCCAGGAGAGGGAGCGGGGAGAAATGATGGCGGGTTGGGCATGCGGCGGCAGCGGCGGCGGCGGCAAAACTTCAGAAAGAGGCCGCACTATTGCGAGCACCGTTTGAAGGATAGCAGTGCTAGCTCCTTAGGGTGAATTGCACGGCGTGCGAGCCGACGCTAAAGGCCGCTGAAACTCAACCCTACCTCCGCCGTTTGTGCGGCCAGCCGCGGCGCTCCAAAACTATCTAGATCGACCGACTAAAGACTGAGCGGCACGCTCGCGAATCTGGCATGAGGCCACGTGCACCTGGCGGCGGAATGCAGATGCCCTCGTGGCGGCAGTGGGAGGTGTGAACCTTGCACTTGCACACATCCTCTCCAGTATACATGCTAGTTTCCAGTAGTTCTGAATTTCATTTCAATCAACTGTTCATGGAAGCACACATCAGTGAAAATGGGCTGCACTTGAAACAACCACATTATTTGAATGGACGTTTTGCAGTGCTGGATTCCTGCGACTCTTAGCGCAGAAGCTGCCCGCGTGTGTGTATGTTCCAGGCAGATGCAGTTGCTGCATCAGGGACGCTGCATGTTGATCCCTGAGCTCTGCGCGCTTTTGCACAAACATGCACTTTTGGCTGTGCACGGCACACTAGCCGTGACCCGCAATGTGCCGCTTCACTGCCGCTCTAGGTCTTGCTCCAAAGCAGGGGCCTCCAACCCATCCTCGCAATCCTCCCAGGCCGCAGCCTCCAGGTGCCGCATCATCTGCACCGGAGCCGAAATGGAGTGGTGCAGGTAGCCGGTGCCGCCAGCTTCCACCGCCGCAGCAAGCCTGCCGGCCTCCTCCTCCACACAGCTTCCCGCCAGCAGTGGCTCAGTCATGCCAGCCTCCGCCGTGTCCACCGCACCCACAGCCGCTGCACCGCCCGCCTGCCCCTGCCGTCCCCGCTGCAAACCAGCAGGGCTCTGCTGCCCTCGGTTGCCGTCTCCAACGCCGGGGCCTCCGCCGCTGCCCCCAGCCGTGCCGCCGCCAGCCGTGCCGCCAGCCGTGCCGCCCTGTGCTTCTTTCATCATCTCTGAGGGCAGGCGGGGCGAGAGGTGCTGCTGCAGGGCCACCACCAGTCGGCGTGCGGGGATGGCGAGGGAGCGCACAAAGCTGCTGCTGCTGTTTTCTGGGGATAGCATGCTGGTGCTGGCGGGGCTGCCGCCCTCGGGGCCGCCGGTGAGAGGGGACTGGTGTGGGGTGGGCGCGATGCTGGTGGCTCTGCAGGGGACGGGCGATGGGCAATGAAGGACGCAAGGGTGGAGGGGTCAGATGGAGGGAGTGAGGCAGCAGCCAGTGGTTATCAGTGGGGAAGGGAGCAGAGGCTACTGCCCTCTGTGCTGAAGTGGCAGTGTGCACCTTTTGCCCTGTGCACGTGACCCCCACACCAGCTTGCAGCAGCAGCCCAAGGTGGAAAGCTTAGCCTGACCGCTGTGTTCTGCCAGCCGCACCCATCCCAGCCCGGGGTCGTTCCGGGTGCTCGCTCACCTCCACCACCCGCTGCCTGCCGCATGGTCCAGATCCTTTCTCGTGATGATGCCCACACACCGGCAGCGGCTGTCCAAGACACACAGGTGGCGCAGCGACAGCGAGAGGAAGAGGTGGTGCACTGCACGGGGGTGGCAATAGGGGGCAGGAAGTCAGGGCGGAGGTGGCGGTGGGGGTGGCGGGGCGATCGTGGGGTGGGAGGGCGATAGTAGGGTTACGCCGGTTTTGGCTGGTGGCAAGCATGCAGCCTGGACATGCATCCTGACGTCACCCTTTAGAAAGCCGAGCATCCACCCTGGCACTGTGGCAGTTGAGAGGGCACGCTGCCCTCCGCCCCAGCATTGCCCACGCGGTGGCCCCGCACCTGTGGAGGCTGGTGTGTGTGGCCGCACGGTCATGGGGGCGAGGTGCATGAAGGGGCGGAGGTTGAGGAACGCGCCGCTGTCTCCCCGCCGCGCCTGCTCCGCCGCCGCATCTGCTGCAGCATCCAGCACTGCAGACTCCCGCACACTGCTGGCACCCCGGCTGGCATCCAGGGTGGGGAACCCCACGCCCGCCAGGCCCAAACTGGTTGCCGGCCCCAGCCGGCCCAGCATGCCGGGCGGCGCCGCGCCGCCACCGCCGCCCCGCCGGTAGCCTGAGCTGCTGGCCTGTGCAGCCGCCTGCATCTCAAAAGCAAGCGCCTCCTCAAAGGCGCCTGCCGCCTGCCGTGCTAGCGAGCACAGGTAGCGGCCGCGTGTGTCGCAGAAGGCGCCGTGGCGGAGGAGCACCAGCAGCTGCGGGAGGCGCCATGGAAGGTGAGGAGGCACGGGGGCATGGGCGTGGCGCGAGTGAGGGGCTAGGCAAGTACACACTTTTAAGGCAGGCTTGCCAATGCCTACCAGCAACCGATGCCTACCAGCAGCAAATGCCTACCAGCAGCCAATGCCTACCAGCAGGTTTCACATGCGGTGCACGTACCGGCCTTGAGGCACGGGCTGGGACCCCGCTACCGCCCGCCTGAACACGCCCCCTGACCCCGCCCCTGTCCCCACCCCGTGTTCACCTGGCTGCGCAGCACAAAGCCCTGCAGCCTGCCCACAGACCTCCCGCCGCCCGCCGAGCACAATCCATTGTCGGCGTCGCCCCCCCAGATGCCGTCCCCCACGCCGGGCCGCATGCTGCTGCCGCCGTTGTTGGTGAGATGGCAGGGGGCCATGATTGGGAAGCCGTTGTGCGTCGTGCGCCTCAGCACGCGCAGCACGGAGCTGACGGGCACCACGCCGTCCAGCCCCACCACAGGGCTTGCCATCACAGATTCTGCCGACTGGCTGCGCAGCGCGTGGGGCGGCTCCTGCGGGAGGCGGGCGGGCACGGGCAGGCGGTTGGGGGGGAAGATGAGGAAAGCGCACGTGCTTGCGGGGCAGGAGGCAGGAAGCAGGAGGCCTGGCTGGCGGGCCACCTAGTGTGCGCACGAAGGCAGGTGAGCTGAGTGCGACTGCCTGGAACAGGTGCCAGCAGCATGCCTCCTTGGCATCCCCAGCTCAGGCCTGCGGAGTGTGCTGGCAGCGGCACAGGCGCAGCCGGAGGTGGAGCGACCAGCCAGCGGCAGCTGCACCAGCCGCCCTGCCGCAGGCAGAGGGCAACCTTCTTGTGCCCTGGGGCCCACAAACAGCCAAGAGGGCCATGGCGCTTGTGCAGATTGCCTGCTGCAGCTGTTGACATCATCTCTGACCCATGCACATCCCTGGCCGGCCAGCCCACCTGCCGCAGGCAGGCGCACTCCTCCCACGCCGGCACCATGAAGAATGCAGAGCCTGGAATGCCCTCGGCTCACAATGCATGAACCGCAGCAGCCCACCGGACGCAGGTAGAGAGGCACTCCTCCCTGTGCCCTTTGACCACCATTTGCACACACCGAGTAACACGCGCTTGCACCCTTGACACCCCACTTGTCATGGCTCATCCCACCTGCCGCAGGTAGAAGCACTCCTCTCACACCAGCCCTTGGGTTTGTGAGTGATGCGATTGAACCCCAGCAAGTCCCCCGCCCCCCGCCCAGCCCACCTGTCGCAGGTAGATGCACTCCTCCCTGTGCCCTCGTGTCCCCAAACCACACAGAGCGCTGTGCACTCTGCACAATCACACCTGCGGCTGCCATCCCTAGCCCACGCACGCCACCCCCAGCCCAGCCCACCTGCCGCAGGTAGAAGCACTCCTCCCCTGTGTCGCCGTCCAGCTCAGCCTCGTACAGGCCATCCGGGTGCACGTGGTGTGCCACCCAGTTGCTCACGATGACGGCCAGGATCACGCCAAACATAAGCTCTGGGGGAGGGAGAGAGGGGGAGGAGGAGAAAAGAGGCAAGGGGGGCGGGTGGGGTAGAGGTTGGGTTGTGGTTGGTGGGGGGCAGAGGGGGGCGGCAGGGGTGGGCCGAGGGAGGAGCAAAGAACAGAGAGAAGCAGACTAGGTGACAGGCGCCAGCAGGCTTGGATGCAGCGAGTGAACAGCGGGGTGGGTGCGTAAGCGGGGTGAGCGAGAAAGCTGCTGCACTTCCACCGGCGGCCAGGACGAGCTGTCAGCCCATGCCCCGCCGGCACTGAGCTGCCCATCCTTGGGCTCTGCAGCCGGACCTCTTTGAGGCGGCGCTCAGTGTTCTATTCTTGACTACACACCGATGTCCCCCAAACCTCTTTTTTGCAGCTGGACTAAATGGGCCCAATGGAACGCTCGACCACCACTCGCCATGTCCCCGGTCCCTCGATTTGCGACCCGAAGCCCTGTTGAAGTGTCACTCCCGACGTCCACTCACCGATGCCCCGCGTCCCCTCCACCACAATGACCACCAGAGAGATGCTGCTGCGGAACACAGCGCCCAGCATGGCGGTGGCGCAGACGACCGCAAACACTCCTGCAGAGGCGGGAGCACATGAGGGGGTGCAGTCAGGCAATGGGGGTGCAGTGAGGCCGGTTTGCCGTCGCTACACGGCCACAGCAGGCTGGCTCGAGGTTGCAGCAGGGCACGGTGCGTAAACTACGGCAAACACCCCTGCAGAGCATGAAGCATATGCAGGGGCGTGGTGAGGCAGCCGGGTGCCGTTGCTACATGGTCAAGGTTGCTTGCAGGCTTGCTCAAGATTGCTGCAGGCCACGGCGGCGGGTTGGGTGGGGCGCCATCCAAAGTGCTGCCGCTGCACACATTTGTTGCACACTTACGCCCACAAGTCAGCTTTCACAATGCAGCTCTAAGGCCTCCGCCTGGCTGTATCACCGTTCTCCCCCACTGCCGCTTTTTGCCCCCTTACCTGGCTGTATCTCCAGCTCCGGCGGCGTCACCTCCAGCAGCAGCAGCGCCAGCAGGGCACCAAAGGCGCTGCCTATGAGGATGCAGGGCCTGCGGGCGGGCAGGCGGGCGGGCAGGCGGGGGGTGGGGACAGTGCACTGCTTGCCAGCAGCCAAATACGAAGGCACAGGTGCAAGGAGCAAAGCAGCCCACCTCCTGGCAAGCATCCACATCCTCCATAACAAAGTTATGAACGAGAGCGGTAAGGGTCAAGCCTCACCGCCACACCACAAACCTTCGCCCTCTGCGAACAAGCCGTAGCCTGCCCTTACCCCAACCCCTGCCTATCGCTTACTCACATGAACAGGCCACCTGCAGGTGGGAGGGGAGGGGGCAGTGGTAAGGGGGACAGAGGTGGCCGTGGAGTCAGTCAGCGGTGCAAGCAGTTGGCAGAGCAGAGAGTTTGCAAGAGGCAGAGAGGCAGGAAAGGCGGAGAGAGCAGTAGGGAGCAGGGGGTGCACATCAATTGGCTGGGCGCCACGCGATTACCCCCCGCCGGGCCCGTCACCCTGTCCCCGTTCTGCCCAGGCATGTCCCCACCCAGCTCTCTCAGCTGCCCGGGCGTCTCCCACCCCACTAATGCCTGCCCAAAACCCACCTGGGACAATGAGGTTGGATGCCAGGAAGAAGAGGGTGAGGTAGGTGACCACCAGCACGGCCAGCGAGCCGGCGGTGTAGTAGCAGGGCTGCGCCAGGCTGCACAGCTGCGGGGAGGGGGCGGTGCATGGGGGAGGCATGGGAGGCGAGTGAGACGGGCAGGCAGCCACCAAACTGGGACCATTGCAGTCGCGTCCACCGGTGTGGCAGGCATGAAGGGTGGGCAGAGCTCTCAGGTCTCCCAAGGCAGTTGTTGCTGTGCCAAGCTGTTGAGAGATGTTGTTGCTGTGCCAAGCTGTTGAGAGATGTTGTTGCTGTGCCAAGCTGTTGAGAGATGTNGTTGTTGCTGTGCCAAGCTGTTGAGAGATGTTGTTGCTGTGCCAAGCTGTTGAGAGATGTTGTTGCTGTGCCAAGCTGTTGAGAGATGTGCTGCCTGCCTCTCTTCCTGTGCTGCCCACCCACCCATCAGGCCCAGCCCATGCTGCCACCCGCCCAACACGCAATGCACGGCCTGTGCAGGACTGCCCAGCGCCGCTGCCTCCCAGCCTCTGCCACATTCCCGATAAGCAGCAACCTGCCCACCCGCCCAACTCATCCAGCCGCCCCACCTCAACCCACCCTGCAAACCCGAGCCCACCATCAACAGCAACCCACCGCATTGTTCACGGGCTCCGCGTCGCTGCCCAGCGCCAGCAGGGAGCGGATGACCCAGACTGCGCTGCCCATGAGGCCGGTGGCAAGGTCGTTGTATTGGCCCTCGGGGCAGGTGTAGCGCACAACATCGGCGGCATTCCACTGCTCGGGCAGCTGCAGATGGCAAGACGCAGGACACAGGAGGGAGATGGGTGAAGAGAGGCCGGCACGCAGGGGCCGGTGGCACGGGCAGGCAAGACAACTACAGGCCTGGCAAACATTACGGGATCACAAGGGGGTTTCACTGCTCGGACAGCTGCACATCAGAGAGCCGCCAGCAATGGAGAGGGCCGGGGGCGTCCGTCGGCGTGCGAGCCCGCTTGTGGAAAGCTGTGTGCGCAACCGACTGCTGCCAGGCATCCCCTGACCCCCCAGCAAGCAACCCAGCCCAAAAGCCCGGCCCCCCTTCTCCAACTCCCCCTCCTTGCCTGCAGGCAGGTGCCCAGCAGGGCGGGCAGGCCCACCAGCGCCCCAGCGGTGGCAGCCACCACCACCACCGCCTCTGCCAGTCGCCAGCCGACGCCGGGGCGCCGCCGCTTCCAGGTGCGTGCCTTCCGCTTCATGACGTTGAAGGCGCTGCCCAGCAGGCCGCCGCAGGCGGAGGCAAGCACCAGCAGCGGGCCCTGGATCAGCCACTGGTAGGGGCGGGGGATGCGGGGGGGAAAGGCGGGGCGGGATGGGGCAAGTGGGGCCTGGACAGGCAGAGCATCGGAGAAATGTGCTGCCAAGAGGGCCGCCAGCCGTTGCAGACGCCCTGCCAACCCACCAGCTGCCTGAAACGAGGGACACATACGCCATGTGTGCTCCCCTCCCTACCTGCAGGTTTGTGATGCGGTTGGTGCTGCTGCAGCACAGGGCAGGCAGGGATGGGCGGGGCAGGAGGTTAGGCTCAGGAGAGTCGACAGCAGCAGGCGGCACCGGATGGGGGGCAGCAGCTTGCAGTGTAGCGTGGCCGGGTGGCCCACAGTACTGGCGTGCTGCAACTTTTTGGTGATTAGGGATGCCTTCACCTACCCTAGTCACCACAAACACCAGCTGGGCTACCAAGACACCTGCAAGCGCTGCGCCCGCAACCCATCGCTTGCACCCACAGGGTTGCCTTTGCCAACTCATGTGACCGCAAAGACCTGCCAGCCCAGCACACGGTGCGCCTGCGTGCTGCCCCTGCTGTGGTTGGTCACCTGAAGCTCAGCATGCCGTCAGTCACGCGTGGGTGCAGCTGTGCCATGGTGAAGCAGGCCACAGAGGCGCACAGGAAGCAGCGCCAGGCCAGCTTGCGGGACCACACGCTGGTGGCCTCCTCAAGAGCAAACAGCACGCCTGCATGGCCGGGCGGGGCGGGTGGGTGGGCATTCAAGTACCAGGGAGGCAAGTGGAGGGCAGCAGCGGGCACGTGGCGGGGCAGCGGCACGGTTTGGGGGAGTGTGTGCTGGAGAATCTGCCTGCATTGGCATGACTGGAACTTTGTATGATCACCTGGCATGCCAGCGCTCCTGCCTCTGCCTACCACCCAAACATGCCCACTCGTACCCACCTCCAATGGGTGCCCCGAAGGCAGCAGCCAGCCCCGCAGCTGCGCCTGCGGACACCAACTCTCGGTGGTCTGCATTGCTGAACAGAAAGTCCTCGGCCCCCTCGGGCACCAGCCCTGCGGCCAGGGCCTCCCGCTCCAGCTTGCCCAGCGGGCCACGTCGGTGCAGGTTGAGCCAGCGGTACAGGACTGGGGAAGGGGGGGCGGATAGGGTGGGGTGGGTGCAGGTTTAGCCAGCGGTACAGGACTGGGGAAGGCGGGGCAGNAGGGGGGTGGGTGGGGTGGGGTGGGTGTAGTTTGAGCCAGCGGTAGATGTCTAGTGGTGGGGAGTGGGTTGAGATTTGGGGGCAGGAGCCGGAGATGAGGGGAAGGTGGCAAGACGGGAGGCAGGGTTAGGGTTGCCAGCAGGAAGGTGCAGGCAGGGGAACGAGGAGCAGGCACGACGACGGCTGAATGTGGGCAGGCTCTCGAGCACGCCCCTGCCTGGCCCTACAAGCCGTGGTACAAGCCATGGTACAAGCCTTGGCACAAGCCGTGGCAAAAGGCGTGGGACAAGCCGTGGCACAAGCCGTGGCACAAGCCGTGGCACAAGGCGTGGCACAAGCCGTGGCAGTAAGCTCACCGTGCTCTCCGTGGCACACAATGCTTGCCACCGACGCTCCCAGGTGGATCATGGGGCCTGCGGGTGGGACACAGAAGGGCCACACAGGGAAGGCGTGCGGGCGGGCAAGCATGAGTGCAGCAGGGGCAGAAGAGGAGGCACACTGGGGGCACAGGCAGGCAGGCAGGCAGGCGCAACCGTATTCTGTGCATACGGCCCCCCAGGCAGGCAGTGTGGTGTGTGGTCACAGCTATCAGCAGCCTTTTGAAGGAGCTGCAAGGGCGCAGCGAGGCAGCAGGCAGAGGTGCAAACAAGAGCAGAGCAAACGAGAGCGGCTCACCCTCCACGCCAAGCGCCAGCCCCGCCATTCGTGAGGCGGCTGTGCCCAGCAGCTTTGTCACATACACCCGCCCAGACAGCAGGTCCGGGATGGCATTGCCGTTCAGAAAGGCCATGACCTGTGGGGGCAGGGGCGGGGAACACACAGATGATGCGGTACATTGGGGTTGAGAGGGCGGCGTGCGTCGCAGAGACGGCAGGGCCGGACCCGCGCCTCTGAGAAGCTCTGGCTTTCTGGGGGAAGAAGAGATCATGAGGTCACCCAGCAGCAGTTACCCAGCCACAGCATGGCAGCATGGCAGGTTCATCTGCCGCCCCTGCACCCCGAATCTCGGCAGAGCAGCTCCTGCCCTGCCCCTGTCCCTGCTCCTGCACCCACCATCGCCACGCCGCCGCCGGCTGCCTTGGGCGCCCAAAAGTAGACGGCAAGGGAGGTGGCCAGCACGGCTGCCAGGCTGAGGCCCAGCATGACGCAGAAGGCAAAGAGCAGGGGGCGTGCGGCGGCGGCCAGCGGGGGCGCTGCCAGCAGGGCATCTATCAGCCGGTTGCGGTGGTGACTCAGCAGGTCGACCAGAAGCTGCAGGGCAGCTGCCGTAAGGCCGATGGCCAGGCCGGAGGCCAGCGTGGCGGCAACCTTGGTGGCTGTGGAGCCAGAGTAGCTGCAGGGGCACGGATGTATCAGACAGAGTTGCGGTGGTGGAGGGGGCAGAGGGATTGTAGTGTTGGCATCAAACAGGGAGGATAACAGGTGGCGGGGAAGGCACCTGGGCGCGGCAGCAGGAGGCTAGAGATCTGCTGCAGGCGGAAGGCGCAGCAGTAGAGGCGTGGGTTTGTGTCGCAAGCTTCTGTGCGGGCAAACAGACTGCAAGCCCCAAACGGCCAAGTGCACAAGGGTCAAGTGGCAGGGAAGAGGTGCGCCCCTCACCCGTACAAATGGCGCCGCTCCCGCTCCGCATCCTGCTGCTGCTTCTTGGCTAGGCTGACGTTGTTGACGGGCAGCTCATAGTCCAGAGACTCGGCAGTGTGGTGCACGCCTGTGAGAGAAGAGGAACACGCAGGTGCGGAGGGAGGGATTGCATCTGCTTTAGCTTGGTGCCAGCAGCAGGGCGCCGCCGAGCCCGCTGCCACCGCTGCCACCGCTGCCGCCGACGCCGCCGCTGCAGCCGTCCCGGTGCGCACCCGCCTGCGAATCCCGATCACGACAGTGCAGTAATGCGCTCTTAACCGCCCGCTCCTCGGTGGTCTTGAAAGACCTAGCGCCCTGACGGCCTCACCAGCTGGGAGAGAAACCCGGCGCGGCCGCAAAGGCACCAACAGCGAACCCCAGCGTGACGGAAGCTGGCTCTCCGCCCGCTCCATTCGAGTAGACTGCACCAGCTGCCCAGACGCTCGAAGTCGAGTCCTGCGCAGCGAGCACTCTGTGCATCAGGGCCAGGCCTTTCAGTCTGCCAATACGGATGATCACAGGACATACCGCGGGCAACCACATGCGTTGTCTGAAGATGGGTGCTGGCACCGCCCATGTGGCCGACCGCCGCCGCGGCTTCCTGGCAGCCTCCAGGAGGGATCCATTGCAGACATTTGCAGAGTGCCTGCAGCAGTAAGCGGTCTGAGCCGAGCATATGCGGCACGCTGGCAGAGAGCATGGGAAAGCTAGGAGAGCGCCGTGTCCGCCGTGTTGCTATCTTCAGGCGCCCGTCACGCGGGCTGCTCCTGCTGCTCCTGCTGGCTGACGCTGACGGTCGTTTGCGCCAGGCTCGCGCATGCACCACGCTGCCAATGCTAGCATTACACAGTGATCATTGCTGTGCACCAGCAAATGACGTCGCCATCCTTCCCCTCCGCTCCGCTCTACACATGTGTCACTCTGCTTGCCTAGCGCCCAACTCAAGACACGACAGCTGGCTTGCTACCAGCCCTTTCACATTGTACCCGTATGCCCGAACGCCGCCCATCGTCAACCAGCAGCCGCACTGAAAGCCGCACTTGAAGCTCCACCGCAGCCCCAGGTGCCCACAGCAACATCTGCCTATCCTCACACCCCACACCGGTGGTACCATCACATGGCAGCGCGTTCCATATAATGGATACACATTGACCAGTTAGGAATTTAAACCGGTGGGACGATGATGTGGGCGGGGTGGGGCGAGGCTGCTGGTCCACAGTCAGACTGGGATGTGCAGGCGGGATGGGCAGGGGAGAGGCGCTGCGCCCAAGGTGGGAAGGGGGTGCGGGTGCTATGGGCGGGGCACAGCATGATATTTACAAGGTGCCTCTCCGAGGATCTCCTCGATGCATCTGCGGCGCACGCCCATGTGCCGCCACAGCGTTGTCAAAAACAAAATGTGCTGGGGGACCTTTGCTTGCGCCTCTGCCCTCCCCTTGCTCCATTTCAGCCCGCTGCATCGGTCCAGCCTGCTGTGTTCCCCCTGATCCTCCTCCCGGCTTGAAATCCTGGCGGTCCCCCACTGTCCAGGCGTCTGTGTCGCACTTGTTTGCTTGTACGGCCATCCTCTGACCCTGTTGAGCTGACCGCTGGCAGTGTGGATTGTGTGGGCCGGGGCCGTGGGGCTTTGTGTGGCAGTGACGACAGCTGATCTCAACCTGGATTGAAAGGTGATCACGTGACTGGCCGACAAAGCAAGTGACTTGTGAAGGATCGACCCCTCCAGCCAGGCCTTGAGGAACAGCTGCATATTCTGCGGCCCGCCGCCTCGTCATGGGCGCGTCGGCCGCCAGCGCTGGCCAGCGGGCCATGTCTGGTACCTCGACGTGGCTTGGGTGGCTCATTGGGCTGGTTTCAGGCCAGCCGGCGCCCGGCAGCCCGAGGCTTGGCTGGAGCAGCGCCGCGTTGGGGCTCTGCTAGACAAAGAACTAAACAAGCCTCCGGGGGAGGAAGACGTGGAGCTCGTGCACAGGCTGCGCGTTGCCTATCGCAAGCAACAGCTGGAGAACGAACGGGTGGGCCCTTCCTCGGTGGGCTCGCGGCGGCGCCGCCAAAACACTGAGCTGAGCTGATCTCAGAGCTGCATCTCTGACCTGAGCTGCATCCTGCATGCAGCATATCACCTGAGTGCCTGCACACCTGCGTTCCGCCTTGCAGGCCAAGGCGGATAAGTTTGCCCACAGTGCCGCCTACTTTGAGCACGGCGGCACCGACGAGTGCTGCGCTGCGAATGGATGGATGCGGCAGCGTGTGGCTGCATCGTACTGGGCTCTGCACGACTATAGCTGCCAGTTAATCCAACAGGTGGGGCATGGGGTGGTGAAGCGCTGGCAGGGGTTGCCCCGCCGTTCTTCATCTGCTGCACAGCCGCTGCCACTTCCGCTTGGGTGAGCAGCGGCTATGCTGCCTCGTTTGGCTGGCATGGGAGGGTGTGTGCAGGGGGCAAGGGCGGGTGCTGGCGAGGGGGCGGGGGTGGGGTGCAAGTGAAATGTGCGGGATTGGGCGCTGGCTTCAACTGTCGCTGCCACCGCCTGCTCTGCTGCCACCCACCTCCTCCTCCGCTGGACCGTGCTCTGCTCCCACTGCCTGTCCTCTGCTGCCTCCTCCGCTGCCACTACCTCCTCCGCTGCCATCCTCCCTGCACTGCTGGCTGCTGCTGCAGTTCTCGTGCCACCGCCGCTGGAAAGCGCAGCTGCACCTCTAGCTCCTGCGGCGCACGCTGAAGGGTTGCCTGCCTGCTCCTGCCCTCCTGCCCGTCTGTCTGCACCGTCTTGCTCCCACCCTGCCCATCTTCCCCTTTCATCCGCAGCCTTATCATTTGTACGTTTGTATGTATTACCTGGGCATCATGGCATTCCCTGCCCCACCCGCGCTGCAGATAATAGAGGAGCTCGCCGCAGCAGAGGCCCGGCGCCCGGCTGTCATTGCAGTTCAGCCCGCCCTGCACCTCGACCTGCCCGAGCCGCTCCAGCAGCAGCCGCCGCGGCTGGACATGTGCAGCAAGTGTGCAGAGTGGGTGATGCAGGTGGGGCGGTGAAGAGCGGGTGGGTCATGCAGATGGTGGCTGGCAAGTGAGGGTGTGGTCTGCTAAGGGGCTGGACAGCTCGGCGTGCGCCCTGGTGGGCAGTGGAGCTGGCCGAGCAAAACACGCACCTTGCCCTGCCTGATTCTGGCCTGGCCATGGGAGCTGCCTGGCCAACTCTTGCCTGCCTGCCTGCCTGCCTGCCTCTTGCAGATGGATCAGGTTGAACAGTCGTATAATTTTCAAGCTGAGCGCCTCCAGAAGCAGTTCCGATGGAGGGGCATGCAGGCGGCGCCTGGTGCTGCCGCTGCCAGCCTGGGCGGTGCAGGGACAGCACCGGCAGCAGGAGACGTGCTTGTGGGGGAGGCCCAGCACGCCCAGCATGCCCAGCAGCAGCAGCAATGCGGTAGCGGTAGCGGGGATGTGCCGTCCACACCCAGGCAGCCGCCACTGCCACCGCTACCACCGCAGCAGCATACCTCCTTGGAACGGGAGCAGCAGCAGTGAAAGGTCTGGGCGCAGCAGACAAGGTGCAACGGTTGCTACCTGAGACACAGCGGCAGCAAATGCTGCTGCAGCGACAGCCGCTCACAGCTGTGCCGCTCGCAGTTGCGATGCTGCGGACGGCTTACACCTCCTTCTTTCCTAGTCCGTCCCTTTTCTTTCTGTACTCTTGCATCACATAAGTCCTCCCTAACCTTTGCCCCTGCTGTATGGATGCCACTCTCGCCCATCACGCTCCTCTCCCCCCGAGCACACGGCACGCCACCACCACCCTATCTCTGCTCCTCTGCTTGGGTTGTCTTCACTGCATCATCCGCTTCACCCGCGGCAGATGCCTCGCCATTGCTGCACGCAGCAGCAGGTGATGCTGCTGCCTGCACTCGGTTTGGCAGCAGTGTTTCAGACATCTACCCCATGCTGGACGGCAGCGGTGCCGACGGTGCCGGCGGCAGCAATGGCGAGCGAGCGGAGGGGTGGCAGGCGTGGCTGGACCTAATCCAGCCGCAGCTTGTGAGGGCGACGCTGGAGGTGGTGCTTCCGGGGGAGCACCAGCTGCAGACCTTCCAAGAACACGTGACCACCACGGGTGAGTGGGACGAGAGGGAGGGTTGGAAGCAGGGAACAGCGGGGTGTGCAGGGTGCGGCGGCGGGAGGGATGTGAGAGGCAGGGTGTGCAGGGTGCGGCGGCAGGAGGAATGGGGGAGGGGTTTGTTGTGCGTGCACTGCAGCTGTACTGCATGCAACTGCAGGGTGCCGGGCATACGTGCTGCAGCTGGCAGCGGCTCCCAAAGCGCAGCATACTTATCAGCTGTCCCTGCCTTCCCCCCGGCCCCCAACCCTACCTTACCGACCCCTCCATCCCGCCCAAACACCGCACCGCCCTCGTCCGCCTGCGCTGCGGCAACCACTGGCTTGCTGAACACACCTCCCGCTACCAAAAATCTGCAGAAAAGGCCCGCCACCACAAAAAAACCATGCATGCACTGTGCCGTCCCCACCTGGCCTGCCCACAACCCCCTCTTACTCTGCGACTCTTGCGACAAGGCATGGCACTGCCAATGCCTTGACCCTCCCCTCCCAGAGCCGCCACCCGGTGATTGGTTCTGCCCCACGTGCATTTCACACGATCGGTGCCTCCCCCTCGCCCGAGAGGCAGCCTCTGCCCGACGCGCACACGCCCTGCACTGCCCCCACTGCTCTGCTCCAACAGAAGACGTGCCACACTTTCTGTTCCACTGCCCCCTCTACACCACCCTTCGTACACAGTTCACAGACCTCTTCCCACCCGCCATCTCCACGCCCACGGCCTGGCTGGCACAGCCCGCCAGTGCCCGCATCGCACATTTCCTTTTTCTTTGCTACAAACTACATTCTGATACACTCACCCCCCACCCTGTCCCATGAGACCTTGCTGGCTCCCCCTGGACTTGAAATGTAATTGATTGATTGATTCAAGACCGCAGGGGCATCCACAGCGAGACTTGCTCCAAGCAAATCACCCTTGCCCCCTCGACTTCCCCTGCAGAGCTGGCTCTCAAGGTGCTCGATCTGTGGGCTTCCACCGACCTGGGGCTCAACACGGACAGCGTGCCTGGCGTGACGCTCAGCGTGCGGCACAAGACAGTTTGGAACATTGCTGTGTGCTGGATGCGGTGTGGGCTGGACCCCAACGCCCTGCCTGGGGGGCAGAAGGGCACGTGCGGGCAGAGGCTGGTCCAGTACATTAGAGAAACAGTGGCGGGGGAAGCGCGCGCACGTCTGGCCATGCAGGCAGCGGGTGGCGACGGCAGCTGGGCTTGCAACCCTCTTTTAGCTTGGAACACTGCGCACCTGTGCCTTGGTAACGAAGAGAATCGACAGAGGGCAGCTACCTTGAGTTGCAACAGACGTAAGCGGTGCCACAGGTGCAGCTGCACAGTACACACGTCTCACGGCTCCTGGGCAACACAAGCGCTGCACATGTGGCAGGCTTGGTGGGGTCAGCGGTGGCGGGGAGGGTGGCCACTGGCAGTCTGCAGGTGCAAACCCATTCACCTATCACTGCGGATAAAGTGTGCTGCCCTCTTGCAGCACGTGCACTTCCCCCTTGGTCCTTCCTGCATCCTGTAAAAGTAGCTCGCCCTATTTTACACCGACTGACCTCAGGCTGCCTTGGAGCAGCGGGTCGACAGCCAGCACACTAGACGAGTGCAAAGTGGCAGGGAGAGGAGCAAGCAGGGAGGGAGCAGAAGTGTTACATGTTGTGTCAAGAAGAGGCCGCCGGTTCATGCAGCGCTGCAACCTGCTGTCACGCCGGTGGCTGCTGCTGCTGCTGCTCCCCCTGCTGATCGCTTGCTTTGGCATCGTGCCGGTACTCTGCAGCAGGGAAGCAAGATGAAGGCATCATGACGCAGTCGGCTTTGGGCTGGAAGTGCACGGAACGCTGCTACTTGCCACCGCCCATTTTGCCTCGATTGTGCCACCCTGACTCCAGCTCAGCTCCTCCACCCAAAGCGCACCAATGACTGACCACTCAAGCCTGCCTTGCTGCCGGCCCTACTACTTGCCCCTACTGCCCCCCACCTGGCCGGCGCCTCCAGTGGCCCCCCTGGCAGTCCCCTGGCAGCACTGGATGCCCCAACCACTACCTATTTCACCTCCGCTTGTTTTTTCACCCCCTCTAAGGCGTATTCTTCTTCTTCTTTCTTCTTCTTCTGGCATGTGCACGAGGTGAACACGCCCCAACCACTACATTGTACCTCCGCTGGCCATTGCAGCCCCCCCAGCAAGCTGCTCATCCTCGTGTCCCGCACTGCCCCAGTGGCAGCCCCACTAACAGCCACGCTGGCAGCCCTGCTTGCCGCCTGCCCCTGTCACCTTTCTTGAGCTCCCACAGGTCTTTGTACGGCCCCCGAGGGTTCTTCACCGCGATCTCGCTCAGCACCTGCCATGGAGGGGGGGCAGCGCGCAGGGCAGCAGCAATCAGGTCGCTTGGCAGCACCGGGCCATGTCGCGCTTGCTCACAGTGCGCAAGGCATTCTGTGAGCGTGCACGCTGTAAGTGTGCAAGCCACGCTGTAAGCATGCATGCATGCTGTAAGTTCGCATTTTAATCAGCGAGCCGTCCTTTTCATGCGGTAAGTGTGCCTCAGCAGATTGCACTGCCAGCAAGCCAGCATGTGAGCACTCGCGGGATGGCTTGAAGCATGTGCATGCCTGCACTTGGCCGCACCTCTTTCAGGTGCTGCGTCGGCTGGTGCGTGTCCTTCTGCAGCTGCGTAAAGTGCCAGCGAGGCTGCTTCTCAAACATCCTGCACAAGGCAACCGGGCAGGGGGCGGAGGGATGGGGGGGCAGGATGGGGGCGTGTGGAGCGGCTGCAAGCAGGCACGGAGCAAGCAGGGGTACCGGCGGGCTTCGTTCTGGGGAGGTCGAATCAGCTGGCGGGCGGGCCGCGCCCCCGAGGCTGCCTTTGCCGTCACCCTGCCCCCTTGCAACGCAGCCAGGCGCCCTGCCGCCGCACAGGGCAGGCCAGGGCCCGACCGCCTGTCCCTCCGTGCACAGCCATGCAAAGCTGATGGGTGCCACGAGCTCTCAAGGGGTAACAACAAGAGGACAACAACATGGCCGCCCGCACCTGAAGATTGCACGGCAGCTGACTGATGCCTTTGGCTGCAACTACTGTCCCTCCCTTCAACCCACGCCCTCGGGCTGTCTGTATTCTTCTTCTTCTTCCCGCACCTGAACAGTATGGGTTGCAGCTCGGTCAAGTCCATGCGGTCCCGCTTCTCTGTCACCTCCTTTCGCTTCTGCCCAATCTGCGGGGCAGGGCGGGCAGGCAAGGCAGCACAGGCACAGGCAGAGGAGAAGGACACGGCATGAGTGGTGGGCTGTGAACCGGGAGAGCCAGGGGGCAGAATGCATCAGAGCAGGCGGGAGCAGGCAGGGGTGTGGCAGGCGTGCACGGTGCCAGCACAGTGCCCACGGATGCCAGCGATGCGGGACACACGCACCCCTGGCATGCACACACACACACACAAGCTCCCCACCGACACACCACTGTGGACACTTGCACCCTCCAGCAAGGTCACTCCACTGCCCCCGCTTCTACCCTGAGGTGAATGCGGTGCGTGGGATGCCGTTGTCCTGCAGTTGGCACACGTGGTCTCTCCCTGCATGCACCCCATCACATCACCCCTGGCGCCAACTTGCCTGCACCGTGCTGGGCGCCCCCACCAGCTTGGTGTCTTGCAGGTACTGCACCGTCCGAGTCTTGACTGACGCCGCCTGGTGCCGGGCCCGGGAGAGCTTGCGGTACTCTGGGTCCAGCGCCACGCGGGCGGCGCCAGCTGTACCGCCAGCCGTGCCGCCAGCTGGCGCCGTCTTGCGAGCCACCTCGCAGTCAAACTTCTGCCACACCTTGCCCTCCGCCACTGCAGAGGCGACAAGGGGGAGGGGGCGAGAGAGGGGGCAGGCTTTGCTACATGAGCTGGCAGGGGGTGTGGGTGGGGGCTATTTGCCGCAACAGCAGGCAGAGGGCGGCGGGGGGGGGGGGCTATTTGCCACAACAGCAAGCGTGCAGGCGGCGCCCCGATGCTCTATCAGTTTGTTCCAGAGAAGAAGGGTCAGCCAAGCAGGCGGTGCTCCAGCCAGACCGGCCTGCGAGCAGATCTGCTGCCCTGCTCTCCACCCATCCAATCCATGTGCTCGCCAACCCACCCACCCACTCCTGCAATCACCTCACCCACCCTCTCCACGCACCCAGCCACCCACCATCCCCTCACACCCACACCCACCATTGCTCCGCCCACACATAATGAAGGCCAGCACAGGCTCTGCAACCACCCACCCAACCACCCACCCACCCACCCCAGCGTTCCGCCCACTTATGATAAAGGCCAGCACAGGCGCTGCAAGCACCCACCCATGGCACCCACCCACCCAGCGCTCCGCCCGCGTCTGAGAAGGCCAGCATTGGGTCTGCAAACTGGGTGGTGTTCTTCATGCTGAAATCCTGCGGGATGCCGGCACCCACAGAGGCTGCAGGGCAGGAGGGGGGCAGTCAGGCCAGGAAGGGGGGCAGGTGAGGAGGGGCAGGTCAGACTAGGGGGGCAGGAAGGGGGGGCAGGTCAGACTAGGAGCGGCCAGGTCAGGCCAGGAAGGGGGCAAGTCAGGCCAGGAGAGGGGCAGGTGGGGCAGCAGGGGAGGCAGGCCAGACCAGGAGGGGGGGCAGGTTGGACCAGGAAGGGGCAGGTCAGGCAGGAGGGGCGGGCAGGTCAGGCCAGGAGGGGGGCAGGTCAGGCCAGGAGGGGAGGCAGGTCAGGCAGGAGGGGAGGCAGGTCAGGCCAGGAGGGGGGGCAGGTCAGGCCAGGAGGGGAGGCAGGTCAGGCAGGAGGGGAGGCAGGTCAGGCCAGGAGGGGGGGCAGGTCAGCAGGGAGGCAGCCACGGGGGCAGCAGGGGCGCAGGGCTGGGCGGGGATCCCGCATAGGCGCAGTCGATGTGTTCGCTGGCAACGCCTGCCCTGTTGCCTGGGGCGCAGCAGCCCTTCCTTGTCCCACGTCCTGGCAGGGTGTGGCCATGCTGCAGCTGGCACAGGCAGCCGGCCCCACTGCCCGCTGCTGTCCCCGGCTCACGGCCCATGTGCCGCAGGCAGTCCGCCTTGCTGGCGCCGTGCACAACACATAGGCCTCACTCGACACTGGGCCCCTGCCCTGCCCTCCACTCGCTGTCCAGTCGCCGCAGGCAGTCCGCCTTGCTGGCGCCGTGCACAACAAATGGACACTACTCCACATCCTGCCCTCACCTGCCTGCAAGTCAAAGTCCAGGTGTGGCAGGCACTCTGTCTTGCCAGCGTCGCACAGCAGCTGGGCAGCAACCCACACCCTGCCCTCCCACAGGAGAGATGCATCACTCCGGTGCCTCGCAAAACAAATAGGCACTGGTCCAAACCCTGCCCCCTCTATGCCTCTCTTTTCTTGTATCAAAACACCCTGAGTTTTGCTGTTCCATCATGCTGGGATGACGCATCTGCGGCACACTTTTGTGTTGCTGCGGCGCTGTAAATGGATGAATGAAACCCTGCCCTGCCCCGCCCCCAACTCACGGTCCAGCTGCAGCTGGTACTCCGCCTTGCTGGCGCCGCTCGCGTCGGGCACGGTGACGTAGCGCAGCGTGGCCAGCTTGCGCCCCTGCGCCTCCCCCCGCTCCGCGCTCTGCTCGCAGCACGCCTTCCACCGCTTGGCAACAAAGTTGGGCACCTGGAGGCAGGCAGGGTGGGTGGGGGCCGGCAGGGTGGTCCAGGTTTGACGGCACACAACATGACACCCGTGTTTGAGGTCACACATTTTAACACCCGTGTTTATGGTCACACATACAAACACCCGTGTTTGACGACACACAAGTGGCGGAGGTGGAATGTGCTTGAGCGTCCCATTGCTGACGACACAAGGGGCAGGGATCGTGCGGGGATTGGTGCGGCATAAACGCGGGATCGGCAGGTTGTCGAGAGGCGCAGAGAGCAGGAAGTGGAACAGATGTTGTGCATCTACGAGAACAGCAGCACCAACAACAGTGTGCAGCTGCGGCAGCAGCACCGAGCAACAGCAGCTTCAATGGGGAGCGGGCACAGCACAGCCTGCTGGCAACAGCCCTCCCCAACTTGGGGCCCAAGCCTGACAGCACTTTGCACACCTTGACAAGCCACAGTTTTCGTGAGGCTGTCTCCGTCTGCAGCACCTCGGAGGGGTGCCACTGCTCCTCCTGCGCCATGCTGCTGCCCACAAGCTGCTGCCTGCGAAAAAGGTGTGCACACAGAAGTCAGTTCAGCAGCGGCGGCGGTGGCGGCAGGAGCGCGGCGGCACAGAGAGTAGAGCCAGGGCGGCCGCAACCCGGCTCGACCCACGAGTGACTGCAAGTGATCCACGGCACAAACAAATGAACTTGCAGGGGAGCAGGCAGACGGCTTTGAGGCAGCTCGCGACACCTCCGTTGCTTTCAGCCGACTCTTTCGTGTGCTCACGGTATCGGCGCGATGCCGGCGCTATAAGTCGAGCACTCTCTGCGGCTCCAAGCTTGAAAGCTGCGGCGATCGCAATCGCAGGTACTGGGACACCAGGACCGTCCAATTACA
Source organism: Chlorella sp. ArM0029B (assembly GCA_002896455.3). Taxonomy (NCBI): domain Eukaryota; kingdom Viridiplantae; phylum Chlorophyta; class Trebouxiophyceae; order Chlorellales; family Chlorellaceae; genus Chlorella; species Chlorella sp. ArM0029B. Next base: position 1,898,504 of record JTEE01000038.1, on the reverse strand, counting down.
GCTACTGGGTGTTACAATGGTGCTACGTATTCTGCAGCGACCGCAATGTCAACCCTGGGTGTCAAACCCTCGAGCAGCGTAGCATGGGCAGCATGTCGAATTTCGTGCCTCGATGCCGCTAATCCAAAGTTTTTGACCCACCCAAAATTGCACAAAGAGGGATGGGAGAGGGAGAGGAACAGCGGCTTTTTTGCCAGTCGCCCCGTCCGCCCCGCTTCTGACGGCACCCGGAGCCATCATGGTGCTCTGGGCAGCGCTCACATATGTGGGGTACCTCGCGGCCCTCGGCACTGCCCTCGGGGCGGGCGCCTACGTTGCCGCAACCCGGTTCAGCCTGGTTCAGCGCCTGCTGGCTACCGCTGTCGACCGAACGCTGCGTCGAGTGGCCGATACCACGGGAGCGGCGTACTCCGTTACCCACACAGACACAGGTGCACTGGCAGCAGGTGCCGCCACGACGGCGGCGGTGCCACAGACCGGGTACCATTCCTTGACTTGCAGCTGTCAACAGTCGAATGTTGCTGCATTCACCGTTGAGTTCAGCAATCCAGACTGGAAAGGCAGCCCAGCAGCAGCATGCGGGGTGCATGGTTGCCGTTGTGCCGCTGCTCTCGCCGCACTCCGTTTGCCGCTCGCACGCTCCACCTCCTTCCCCTTGGCTCCCCCCTCGCCCTTTTGCTCCCACTCACCCCTCCCACCCCCTTGGTCCCGCGGCCTGCCTGCTATTGAACGGACGGCAGGAGCTATTGTTACTGATGTGAGCATCAGGCAGGCGGTGCTGGCGCAGACAGAGTTTGGGGGCAGCCAGGCCACTGCAGCGTCAGTCGGACGGTTGGAGCTGGAGTTTCCCTCACTCACCCGGCCCCTGCGGCTGCGCCTCACCGGCGTGCGGCTGTCGGTGCAGCAAGTGCGGCTGCCACAGGTGTGCAAGGGCAGGGGTGGTGCACTAAGCCGCTGCTCTGCTGCTCCTTGCTTGGCCCGCCTGATGCAGCTCCCTGCCGGCCCGGCAGGCTTGATGCCTGCTCAGCACACGATACACTGGACTGGGCAGCCTGCCAGCTGTTTGACCGAGCAAACCACATCTGCGTGCCTTCCATTCACCCGCCCTGCCTGCAGCATGCGACTCCCGAGTTGCGTGCCGCAGCAGAAGCAAGTCAGCGTGCTGGAGACCGTGCCGCCCGCCTGTCAGCCGTGGAGCACCTTCTATGGGGGGCAGCCGGCGGCGCGCAGGGGTCCTCTTCTGCAGCAGGCCGCGCACGTGCTGGCGCTGGCGGCGTGGGCAGCGGCGTGCTGGGCCGGCTGCAGGTCCGGGCGCTGCACCGCCTGCTGGCAGTGGCAGTGCAGTATGTGCAGGTGGAGGTGGCAGATGTGGAGCTGAGGTACATACAGGTGGGGTGGCAGTACATGCAGTACATGCAGTACCCTGGTGTGTGGCAAATGGGCAGCTGGCGTGCGCCACATGGTGATGCTGGCTCACATCTGCCAGGTGCCGAGAACAAGTGTGTATGTGCAGCGATGTCGCCTGCTGCCGCACTACCAAGCTCCACCGCGCTGCGCTCGTGCTGCGCTGAAGGATCGCAGCGCACCCAGCAGGGCTGGCCCGCTGACCTGCAGTGGCTGCGCTGGCTGGGAGCGTGGCCATTTGGGTCATTACTCTGCTGTCCCGCAGGTGTGCTTGCTCTTCGGCTCATTGCTCAGCACGTGCTCACTGCCCCAACTGCCTGCCTGCAGTACGGGGAGCCCGGCCCCCGCCCAGCGGCCGGCTACTTGCAGGGCGCTGACGGTGCCTGCCTGCGCATCCGCAGCCTGGCGCTCCTGCCGCAGGGCAACACTGCCCCTGGGGATGGCAGCGCCAGCTCGCCAGAGGCAGCCTCAGCAGCAGCAGCAGCAGCGCCGCCAGCGCCGGCGAGTGACGCATCAGACTTGAGCGTCCTGCGAGCTCTCGACGGCTTCACCGGTGCCCCGCCCTCGCCAGGGCCTGCCGACGCAGCAGCAGCGGCGACAGCAGCGGATGCAGCGGCAGCAGACAGGCTGTCGTGGCGGCAGCTGCTGATGCAGATACCGCAGCTCCTCTGGGCGGGTGTGGCTACAGACCGGCCGTCGGCCACACAGCTGTCTGTCACAGGGGTCAGCCTCAGCCTGGTCACCTTCCCTAGCACCTGGCAGGGTTTCAGCCCAGCCAAAGCAGCAGCAGATGCAGCAGCGGCGCCCGCGCCGCAGCCCTTTAGCTTCACTCCGGGACGGTTTACAGGCATCCCCACAGCAGCAGCGGCGGCAGCGGCGGCGACAGACAAACTGGGTGCTGCCAAGCGGAGACGCGGGCAGCGCGTGACAGTCGTTCCGGTGCCGGCGCCGCACAGCGCCGGCGAGCAGCTGGCGCAGCAGCAGCGGCAGCGGCCCCCGACGCTACCGCCGCTGCAGGCGGGCCGTGCAGCCACGGCGCCTGCAGCCCGCAGCGGGCAGCAGCAGGGAGATGGCGATGATGATGATGATGATAGCGGTGCCTTCTGTCAGCCAGATTATTGGGCGCTGCTGCATGCTGTGCGTGCTGAGGAGCATGTGCTGCTTCGGCAGTGGGAGTGCTCCGTCACGCTCTGCCTGCTGCCACCCGGCTTTGCCACCGCCTCCTCGGTTGCCGGTGGTGACGGCAGGGCGGCAGCGGCCGAGGAGTTTGCCCGGCGAGGGTCTGCTGCCTCTGCCACGTCTTGGGGCACCCCCCGGTTTGGCTCCCGTCGGCCAAACGCCCCATTCGGTGCGCCAGCAGCCGCCACAGGAGCAGCCGCAGCCGCAATGCCGCCCATAGCAGCAACCGCAGCGACGCCAGCACGTCAGCCGCAGCCGCAGCCCGCGCCCAGCCCCCCCGCACCCGGCGCCATGTCAGCAGCAGAAGTAGAAGCGGCAGCAGCAGCAGCAACAGCCGCGGCGGCGGCGGCAGCGGCGGCGGCGGCGGCAGCTGGTGCCCAGAACGGCAGCCACCATTTGCTCTCACAGTCCAGCTTTGCAGATGGGTTTGCTTATGAGTCTCCAGAGGAGGACGGCTTCTCTCCTGAGCACTCGTTCATGCTCAACTCGGGTGACCTGGATGCCGAAGCTGAGCTGGCAGCCCTTGGGCGTGGGGGTGCCCCTTCGCCTCCCCGTGCGGCGGGCGTGTCCCCCCGCCCCATTCTGGACAGAAGCAGCATGCTACCAGAGGCAGCCACACCCGTGTCCCCAGCAGAGCGCCAGGCTTTTGCAACCGGCTCTGCAGCCCACCGGCGGGGCTCACCTGCCGGCGGGCCCTTTGCAGCGCCCGGCAGCGCCAGCGCCCAGCGGCACCGGCCCCTGGGACAGATTCCTGAGGGGGAGGCGGCCACCCCGCCGCACACAGCACCAGCAGCACCAGCAGCAGCAGCAGCGGACAGTGGCAGCGCATCACCGCCAGGCACGGCAGTGCCGCCGCTGCCGCAGGCTAGTGCACCACCAGGTGCCGCAGCAGCGGCGCCCCAGGCGGCGGCAGGCAGAGGAGGCACCAGCAGTGGGGCTGGCAGTATGCTGCTGCTGGACGTGGTTGTTTCCCTGAAGGCGCTGGTGCCCGAGATCAACGCAGCCTCGCTGGCCATTGCCAACAGGTGTGCCCCTTCGACTTCCTGGCTGCGATCCTGCATGATCGCCAGCGGCCGCCACCCCGTCTCATGTACCCGCCTGCCCCAACACCTCGGCAAGCCGCCTGCATGCCCTTGCTTCGTCACTTGCCTGCATCGACAGAGCCCTGCCCCCGCACAGCCGCTCCTCTTGCTGACAGTCCCTCCCTTCCCTCCCACCCCTTGCCCCCTTGTTTCCGTCCTGCCAGGCTGGCCGACCGCCAGCTCCACCACTCCAACTTTGGCGCCTACTGGGCAGCCCGCCCCCAGGTGCCCGTCCACCAGCACGCCACCTCCTGGTGGCAGCACGCAGGGGAGGCACTGGCAGGGGAGTGTGCACGTGCCTCCCGGCGGGAGGTGCCCCTCTCAGCGCTGGCCCACCGCCGGCAGCGGCGGCTGGACTACCAAGCACTCTATGCAGCCTCACGCGCCTCTACCCCTGGCTTCCAGGCGAGCCTGCTGCCGGCTGCTGGCTGCTGTCTGCTGCATCAGCTGCGCACATCTGCTGGCTGGCTCACCTGCTGGGCACCTCTCCAGCTGTGCTGTGCCTGCTGCTCTTCACGGTCGTGTGCATGGCCACCTCAACTAGTAGCATGGCCGTCCACACCCCTCTCGGCTCACCCCCTTATGCTTGCAGGAGCCGGGGCGGCGCTGGTGGCAGCGACGTCGCGTGAGGCCCGCAGCAGCTGCCGACCTGCAGCGGCTTCAAGAGATGGAGGAGGGGCTGACGGCTGAGGAGGTTGCACACTTTAGGTAGGGACTGGTTCCACGGGCCGCTCAAGCTGGATCCCAGCTGCAGTTTGTCAAGTCACACGATGCAAAGCTTGGCAGTTGTAGCAATGGCTCCATGACCCAATTTCAGGCCTGCCCATCTGTGGCGCAGGCAGGCGTGGGCGGCGTGTGCTGTGCACGGCCAGCCTGTGCAACCCAGCCCCTTCTTGAATGTGTGGCTTGACACACATGTGTGGCCCTCTGCCCTGTGCTGCGCAGGTATGGCGTGGCGGCGGTGCACAATGTCCGCCTGGCGTCCTGCCCGCCCCTTCAACAGTTTGTAGCCGACAAGTTGGACTGCATTGTGTACAATCGTGACCCGCTGGCACCCAGCTTGCTGGGCCAGCTGCTGCATCTGGACCAGCCGCCCCCCACAGCAGGCACAGCAGCGCCAGCTGGCCACGCGCCGCCTGCAGCGGGCGCAGCAGGCACAGCGAGCGCAGCGGGCGTGATGTTTGGGCTGCGCTTTTCGCTGTCCTGCCCAAAGCTGGGGGTAGCGCTCAGCATGCGCAGCCCGGCAGCGGCGCCCGCCCCCGCACCATTCGACCCAGACAACCGGAGGCCGCAGTACGTGCAGCTCACGTTGCATGGGATAGCTGCTGACATGGCGCCTTCAGGTGTGTATGGGTGCGTGTGGCGCCTGGCAGCCCTGCACCTGGCCTGCTGTGCATGTTCTGATGCCAGCACCGGGTGCTGGGGAGAGGGATGCTGGTTGTGCATGCTCTTCGCTGCGTGTTGCGGGCTGTGCTCCTGGCTGTGACATGGCACCTTCAGGGGTGTACCTTCAGGGTTGTGTGCCCTCTACCTTGCCATGCTGTGACGGGCAGTGCTGCTGGTCTGCGTCTGGCTGGCGTTTCAGTCCGGGGGCGGAACCTGCGCACTTGCTGCCTTGCCCCTCCCCATGCAGCCTGGCAGTGTCGTGCATGCTCACCCACATGCCCGCCACCCTCCCAACTTCCCTCCTGCCCCCTTCCCACTTGCGCAGCCCCACCCACTCGTCCCCACACCCACCTCCCTCCCTGCCTGCCCTCCCCACCTATCTTCCAGGCTCTCTGGTTGTTCTGGTCGACCGCCTGGTCTGCGGCCCCTGCGACAGCCCCCTGGCAGCGGTGACCTCCCACACCAAAATCCTGTCGGCGCCCAGCTCTGTCTGCCGCAGCGTGTGCCGCGCCGCCGACTTCTTCCAGTACGCAGTGCACGGCACTGTGGCGGAAGGTGGGTGGAAGCTGGGGGGGGGTGCTGAGGCAGCCAGATTTGGAGGGGTGGCGTGGTTGGTCAGGGACTGCCCGCTCCTACTTGGCCCCCTCTGGTACCCAAATTTGCGCCCTGTCCCCCTGTGTTCAATTCCACCAGTCACGCGCCCCCCGCTGTGCCCGCCCCTGCCAGATAACAAACCCAAACTATCATAGACCCGACACTAGCAATCCAGGCTGGCTTTGAGCCTGCTCCGCCTCCCCACGTTTTTCCTGCAGAGGCGGTGTCCCCTTACGGCGGCTCCCCCGGCACCTTTTGCTCCGTCAGCATCACGCCCCGCCTGGGCCAGGGCGGCCTCACTGTGGAAGCCCCGCCAGAGGCAGCCGCCCAGTGGGCCCCCGCCCAGTGGCGCCCCGGCGGGTGGGACACCCAAGTCCAGCTGGCAGCGGTGACCCTCACCTACCACGCCCCCCCCTTTGCCGCGCTGCTGCACTTTTTGGACGCCTGGGACGCGTGCAAGGTGGCGCCCTGGGGTTGGACCATCCCACGGGCGCCCCTCCCCACAGCAGGCACAGCAGGCACAGCAGCTGCCAGCGGTGGAGCAGCAGGGGCGGCACGAAGCGGGGGAGGCGTGGCGTACGCAGGTCTTCCCGACGCCCTCCCCCCGCTGCCCGTCTGCCCCGAACCGGTGGCCGAAATGGTGCTGCAAAGCTTCAGCACGCACGGCACCCCCGTGCTGGGCGTGCTGAGCCTGGACGGCTCCACGCTGGGCCTGCACTGCTCAGGCATCGCCGTGCGACTGCCCTACGCGCACAACGCGCAGTTCGACCTGCGGGGTGGCGCGGCGGCGGCGCGCAAGGCGGCCGGCAAGGCTGCAGAGGCGGCGGCAGGGGTGGCAGCGGACCCTCCCCCGCCCCTGCTCTACGACCTCACAATCACCTGCCAGAACGTGCACGTGTCGGTGACGGGAGAGGACGCCAGCGGTTGCCTGCAGGTGCGAGGCGGGAAATTGAGATTGTGTTCCAGGTTGGTTGCCACCGGCAGCAGCGAGCGACGTGCACGCTTGGGCTGCGCTGGTGGCTGCCCACACAGGCACTCACCCATCCCAGGAGGCCGCCCCGGGGGCCAACGCTCTGCCACCCTGCGTGCCCGCACCTCCCATCGCCCTTCATCCTACCCCATGCCCCTACTGCTTCACGCTCCTGGTTCGATGCCACCCCGCACATCTCTACCACCCCCCTCCAGCCATTATATGCTTCCATTTTGTACGTTTGCTTGTACGTCAGCACCTCTCCTTGATGCCTCCCCCTCTCCCCACCGCTCTTCACCCTCCCCTCCCCACCTCTACCTCCCCTGCACCACAGGGCGGCGCTGCTCGCCGCACCGACGCCACTGCTTACGTCGACGTGTTTTCATACATGTCGTCCGATTCTCGCCGGGCCGTGGCCTCCCGCCTCGTCCCCGCCCGCGTCACCTTTGACGCCTCCCGACGCACAGCCACGGACGACGTGCAGGTGGGAGGCAGGGGGACTGCGGGTTGAGCGGGCAGCGTGGGGCAGCTAAGGACTGCGAGGCAGCATAGGCAGCATGCACATCGTGGGGCAGCTATGGGGACTGCGAGGCAGTGGGCAGCGTGGGGCAGCTAAGAGCTGCGAGGCAGTGGGCAACATGGGCAGCGTGGCTTGTGGGGCAGTGGGCTGTGGGGTGCTGTGCAGCGGGAGACACCTGGCTGTGGAGTTGTGAGTGACAGCAGGTGGCGTGGCACCAGGTGAACGTGGGGCTGCGCTGCAGGGCTGGTTTGCTTCATAGGGCATGTCCGTGCCGGAAATCGTAGGCACTAGTACTTGACTACGGCACTGAGGCCGGCAAGTGGGCGTTGAGTTGGCAGGGAAGGTGTATTGAGCAGTGGATTGAGCAGCAGTGCGCTGGGGCGGGTTGGCGCTGCATGCCGCCAGCTACCTGTATGGCCATTTGCTCATCATTCCTGCCTCGTTGCCTGCCTGCCTCTTCGTGTGCAGGAGGTTGAGAGCCTGGAGAGCCTGCTGCGCGAGGTGGAGATTGCCAGCATGGCAAAGGTGGGCGCTCTAACAATCCAGCTGATCAAGTCGGATGGGTAGCATGGGTGTTGTGGAGGGGTGCTGAAGTGCTGACGGTCATGGCAAAGGTGGGCGCAATGCAGGCCATCAGCCCTCTAAAGTGGCATGTGTGGAGAGGTGCTGACTCCCCGGCGAGCAGGACACCATGCACCCCTTCCTTCGCTGCCTGCTGTTATGCTCCTGCCTCGAACTCTTCTTTCCTTTCCAGGTGTGGGCCCACCCCGACGACCTGGCCACCACCATGCACCCTTTCCATCACTGCCTGCTGTTCTGTTCCTTTTTTTAACGTGTTGCTCAGGTGTGGCCCACCCCGACAACCTGGCCACCATTCTGTGCCTTACATTCACCTGCCTGCTGCCACGCTCTCCCTTGGCTTTCTTTTCCTTTCCAGGTGTGGGCCTACCCCGATGACCTGGCCACCATCATGCAGGGCATCCGCAACCAGGAGCAGCGGCACGGGGCACGCCTGGTGAGGCCATGGGAGGGGAGGGGAGGGGGGAGGTGTTGAGATGAGGCAGGCTGAGGTGGTGCAGGCAGGCTGCTGATGTCACCTCCGCAAGACAGGCTTACCAGTGTTAAAGTGTGGCAGCCGCTGCTCTAGCTGCCTTGCCTCACAAACCTCCTGCTTGCCCCTGCTTACCCCGCAGTCGCTGGCCGCCCGCCTGCGCACGCCCACGCTGCGCCAGCGGCACAGCGTGCGCAGCATGGACAGCGGCGTGGCCCTGGATGCAAGCGTGCCGCTGAGCACCCGTGGAAGCTCACATGGAGGCGGCATGGGGGGATCTTCCCATGGTGGGGGCGGTGGCATGGGGGGAGGCAGCCTGGGGGGCGGCATGCCTCCCGAGTTCATCCACGATCCATCAAAGTACCCCATGCCACACATCCCCTTCCTGAAGTGCGGGTGAGTGAGCCTGGCAGGCACAGCGCGGGCGGNGGCGGGGTGGGGGGCATGCTGCGTGCGCTGCGCGTGCTGTGTGCTGCACGCATCTGCATGCACCTGGCTGGCTGTCCGGTCAGAACCTTACCTTCTCCTCCTCATGACCACTCTCCTCTCCACTATTTGGATCAGCCCTCCTCTTGCATGGTCCCCTCCTCCCTCACTGACTTGCTGCCCGTCTGTTGTCCGGTTGACTTTGTTTCTTCTCATCTACTCACTGCCGCACTGTTGCCCTGCCTTTGTCCTCATCAACTGCCTTCCCTGAGAGTCCCTCCGGTTGCAAGACACCACCTATCTCACCGGCTTGCTGCCCCTGCTCCTCGTGGCCTGACGCTGCACTGACCCGCTGCGCACTGTTGCCAAATTGGACTTTACATTGCTATCATCTACTCACTAACCTCCTCGTGGCCCTGCCGCTGCAGCTCCCTGCGTGCCCACGTGGTGATGCCGCTGAACGCGCTGCCTGGGGAGCCAGGTGGCGCTGAGCTGGCGGTGGCAGTCTCCTCCATGGGCCTGCAAACATGGGTGTCCCCCCTGCACATCTGGCACCTGCTGTCGGGTGGGTGGGTGCAGACACGGGTCAACCTTGAAACTGCAAACTGCCTGCCGTAGCCAAGTCAAAACGGCGCATCCGCTGGCAGCTGAGCAGCGTAGGACGGTGCAGGGCACCATCCGAGCGTGTTGCAACTACTTGCTGCCAGGCATTGGCAGTGCGTTTGCTTGCTTGCATGAGCGCCACAGCATGCGCCTGTGTGGCTTGCTGTGCTCTCACCTGCCTGCCCGCCTCCTGCCTCCTGCCTGCTACCTACTTCTGTCTGCTGCAGTGGAGCGGGCGGTGCGGGACGTGTTTGAGTATGTGGAGCGCACGCGGGCGGGAGTGGACGATGACAGCGGTTCTGCTGAGGCCGCCAAGCAGGAGCAGGCGCGGCGGCAGCAGTGCCAGCCGCCGCAGCCGGCAAGCCTCGCGCGCACCCGGAGTCCCAAGCTGCTGCTGTCCCTGGTCATGTCCCAAGTCTCACTTCTCTGGCTGGTGAGTTCAGTGACTTGCTTTAGAAGCTTCCGTACATGCGTACGCCAGGGGGCAGGCAAGTGTCACTCCCTTGGCTGGTGAGTGCAGTGGTGGCCTTGAGAGCTTGATTGCAATACAGGCTTGCAGACAGTTCCAAGTTTGGCCTTTCTGGTTTGGTAAACGCCAGCCCGTGTTCCTCTGCTGGCCTACAAGCTGCCGCCACAGTGTCAGCACAGGAGTGCTTTTGGTTGCCTGTGTTGTCTCCCGAAGTTCCGCACCGTGCCAGAGGACATCACAGCATTTCGGCACGCTGTGCTCATTGCGTGATGACCTCCCAGCCTGCCAGCTTGGCCCTGGTCCGGCCTCCCCCTCCCCTCCCGCCCGCCCACCCGTGCCTCCTCATCTTCCCACCCAACAGATCGGCACCTGGACGCCCAAGGGCAGCGCCGGCGGGCGGTCGGGCGGCGGCAGCGGTACCGGGGTGTCGTACCGCCGGGCGTGGGGCATCAGCGTGAAGCGGGACGACGACGCCTACCTGTGGGCCCGCTGGCTTGCCCCTGTGTATTCGGTGATGGTGGCAAACGTGAAGACTGCGCTTAGGGTGCAGGTGGGTGGGAGGGAGGAGGGGCGGGCTGCACAGGCGTGTGTGCAGTGCAAGGTCACTGGCCAGGCAATGGGCATGCCTTGTGATACTGTAACGAGGCGCCCCTGAAGGCCCTGCCTGGCATTGCCTGACTCTGTCTGCCCTGCGCCCATGCGAATATTTCTGTGTGCTTGCGTGCAGAGCAACGGGGCGCTGGGAGCCAGTGCCAGCGTGGATGGCATCATCGTGCGGGATCTGCAGGTGGGGCTGGGGGACGCGCCTGTGTGTCCCTCTGTCTGTGGGATGTGCATGAGCGCAATCCGCAGGTGGTGCGCTTGTGTGTATGTGTGTCACCGGGCTGGGGGTGTGCATGTGCAGCATCTGAAGGTGGGTTGCGGGACATGCGTGAGTGTGTGTGTGTGCCTGTGGCCAGGCTGGGGGATAGGCATGTGCGGCATCTGGCGTGTCTCTGTGTGTGTCATGAGAGGGGGGGCACGTGCATATGCGAGCTTACGTGTGTGGTGCGGCGTGGGGAGCAGTCTCAGCAGCACGGCTGGTCTTATTTGAACTGCACCCACACTTGCCGTGTCCCTTTTCCCTCTCCACAATCCCTCAGCTCCCCGAGTCGGCCCGCCACGCCTACGTGCTGCGCCCCCTGCCGGCGCGCGCGCGCCGCCTCAACGCGTGGCACGCCGGCCTGCGCCGCATCTTCCTGGGAATCACGCTGGTGCCCCAGGCCCGGAAGCAGTGAGTGGGGTCGGATGCACGGTGCATGTGTGCCAGCTGGCATCGTGCTGCGCCGCTGTTGTGTGGAATGCGCGCATGCCAGGGGGCATCGTGCGGCTGCGTTCCTGTCGAGGAAGTCGGCAGCATTTGTGAGTTTTTCCTGCGGCTGGCAATGCCAGATGTGAGAACGGTGGCCTCCACAGTTGCTTCCATCCCGCTCATACTGCGTGCCAGCCTACCTGCCGAGGCCTGCCTGCTGCCCTTACTCGAGCACCTGTCAACCCACCCCCAACCCCACGCCTGCCACCCCTCTCCTCATCGCCGCAGCTGGGCGCGAGCCGTCCAGACCATCTTCCTGCGCCAGCGCACCGCCCCCGTGAAGCGCAGCGGGAACCCCGCGGGCACCCAGCGGGCACCCAGCGGGCACTCCGGCCCGGGCGCCGCCGCTGAGCTCCTGGAATCCACCGTCCTCGGCTCCTTCTTCCCCCTGGCAGGCCCCCAGGCCCGCCTCCGCTTCTCCTCCACCCCGCCCTCCCGCTTCCGCCCAGCAGCGGCGGAGCTGACGGCAGAAGTGGGCCAGATGCTGGCTTACGTGCGCATCAAGCAGCAGGCCAGCATGACCGCCTTTGCCACGCAGCTGACCCAGATCACGGATGCGCTGGCACCCAGCGGCAGCGTGCCGCCGCCGCCGCCACCTCAGCAGGCGCCGGCGGCGGGGCAGCCGGGGTCGCCCACGGCTGCGCACCTGCCCAGGCTGCAGTCGGCGCTCAAGGTGGGGTTGGGGGTGGGCGTATGATGCCATGTATAGGGGTTGCTGCCAGGAGCAGGGAGATGCTGCTTCAGGTGGCGGTGTTGTGCATGGGGCGTGCCTGCCTGCCTGCCCAAGCAGCAATGTCCCGCTCTACGCGCACGTGTCCCATGCTGGACCCCCCCACCTAATTACCTCCTTGAACCGCCACTGGGTGCACCCTAGTCTCAGTTTGCATCCTTGCATCTCCTCGCTGCGGCCCACAGCATCCTCCACCTCTCGTGATCTCATTCCCTTGAAGCCCCATGGGTCACCCGTGACCCTCCCTCCCCCTGTGCATGTGACGGTGACGGTGGTGGGAAGAACCTACTTGAGCAGTACCTGGTTGGTGCCAACAAAACCAGAAAGTGCGGTGTTCCCCCCCCCCCTGTGCAGGTGACGGTGACGGTGGTGGGCATCGACATCCTGTTCAGGGTGCAGTCCCGAGACTTGATGAGCATTAAACTGGACCAGGGCCGCATCTCAGTGGACCAACGCCCCGTCACCAGGCTCAGCGGTGCGTGGAGGAAACACAGGAGAGCCCCAGAGGGCGGCCTGCAGCTGGAGGGCTGCTCGGAGCGCTGTGCCTGCTGCTTCCCTTGTGTCTTGCACCTTTCACGAGCCCAAACCCTGTTTATCTCGCTGTTTTGCCTCCCCTTGCTCCGAGCGCCGCGCCTTGCTGGGCCCGTGCTGCGCCCCTTGTGCCAACCACCATGTCTGCGTTGAATCCCTTTGCCCGCAATCGTCCTACGCTCAACCCTCCTGCTCACGACCCTGTGCATCACTCTGCACTGCTGCAGGCCCCCGAGATGTGCGGCTGCACCTGGGTGTGAGCATCCACGACATCGTCATCCGGGACCTGCGGGCGCGGGTGGAGCACAGGTACTGCATGGGGGGGTACTGCCTGGGTGCTGCTGCCTGGGGGGTACTGCCTGGGTTGAATGGTGCTGGTGGCGGGCGTGATGTGAGTGCGTGGCGGCCCGCAGTCGGCGGGCCTTTGAATCATGTTGACATCAATGGTCCATGTTGGCACCCTGCTTGGCTGCCTGGCATGCACCCTGGTCTGCATACCTGCCCAGTCCTCTTGTCTCCCATCACCACCCCAACCCGAGCCTGCGCTCGTCTCATCTACCCGTTCTTTGCCTCCTACCCCTGCGCCCCCTGTGCCTCTTCCCCTCCCTTGCAGCCTGGTGCTGGTGCCTCACGGTGGTCAGGAGTGCTGCACCCTGGAGGCGGCCTTCACGGCATACGTGGACCCCCGCAGAGTGGGGCCCCGCCTCAATCTGCTGGTGCAGGTGGGCCGCTTGCTTCTCGATTCACGCGCTTTCCGATCACTTCTTGCAACCGTTGGGAGTCACCTCTTTCAACCGTCAGCACGTGCTTCACTCGTGTTCGTTGGCATGTGCTTCATGTGCCTGCTTGGGACATGGCAGGCAGTTGCCTTCGCCTTTGCATGCGCCTGCCCATGCACCTGCCCACGCACCTGCCACCCCCCACCCGCACCCAGCCCACCATCCCCCTGCCTCCCGCCCTGCCCTGCCCGCAGAACCCCCGCATCCTCCTGCTCTTCCGCTTTGTGTCAGATGTGATGAACGCCCTCGCCATCATCTCCTCTGCCGCCAAGAAGACCGAAGAGAAGGCGGCGACCGCCGAGGCCGCAATGGCAGCAGCAGGGGCGCCGCTGTCTGGCGCTCTAGCCGCCGATGCTGTGGGGGCCGCGGCGGGCACCACGGCTGCGGCCGCCGAAGCAGCG
>JTEE01000038.1:1820916-1833108 GCA_002896455.3 Chlorella sp. ArM0029B | reverse complement strand
CCGCAGCTGCTGGCGACCGCGACCTCGGCGCCGGCGGCGCTCGCCGCCGTCAAGACGTCTGCGTCGTGAGCAGCTTGCTGCCCTTCTGCAGCCGCACCTTTCCTCCTCCTGTTCTTTGTTTTCATTTGGCTTGCTAGAGGCTGCTGGCGGGCTAGCCGCTCCCAGGCGCATGCAGCATCGAATGGCCGGGGGGCCATGCGCTGCTGCTGGGCGCCGGGGCGGCTATCCCACAACAGCACCTCACTTTTGGCACATCGTGGTTGCTCTCCTTGACCAACAAGCCACAATCAACCAACTTACCAACCGACACAACAAGACCTCTCAGCACACCCCATTCTTATGTGACCTTTTGTGTTTGCGTCTGCTCCCATGTCCATGTTTGCTTGTTTGCTTTTGTACGCAACACCCTGCTGCTCCACTCCCACGTTGCCTCCACCCTGTATTCTTGCACCACGCCCAATCTGTTCTGACCCTGCTTTCAACAGCTCACATCATCGACGTAGCGAAACACCTTGGTAACAAATAAGCAAAACAAGATAGGGGAGGGAATAAGCACCAAAGCATCAGGGAGATGGAGCGGGCAGGGGAGATGAGAAGGCATATATGACGAGGGTCCTGATCATCAAAAGAGTACAGTCCTGAACAGCAAAAGTGTAGCAAAAACGAGGTAATATATTCAGCAAAGAGATACAGGCAATGACACACAATCAGTACACGTGGTGGTCTGATGCTGCAGACCGAGGCACCACTGCGTCGGGAACTCCCGACGGCGCCTTGTGAAGCATGCTGGACCGGGCACTGCCCGGGGCCCCGCTTGCGCGCCCTATGCCGTCAGCGCCGCTCGCAGGCCGCCGCCCCTTCTCCAGCATGCTGTACATGGAGAGGCGCGCCACGGCGGCGGACGACTTGCGCGGCTTGGCTGGAGAGGCGGGGTGGCTCCAAGAGGCTGCCGACCGCTGCACCACGTCATGAACCCTGTCGTGCTCCTCCTCATCCTCCTCATGGGCTGCACTGGACCCGGCAGCCGGCTTGGCCTCACCAGGCATGGAAGCCATCTTGCCGCTGCGCCCCCGCAGGCGAGCGCTGCCGCTGGCGCTGCCGCCGCCGCTGCCAGGCCCACCCAGCGGCATGCTGCCGCCGGGCGGCCGTGCCATCGAGGTGCGAGAGGCAGGGCTGGGCGTGAGGTGGCTGGCCTTGCGGCTGACCGGCGGGCTCATGCTGCCCTTGCGGCTGGCGCGCAGCGGGCTGGCAGTGCCCGAGGTGAGGCTGGGCAGGCTGCTGGCGGGCAGGCTGCTGAAAGCAGTTGTGAAGCTGGTCGAGTCTGTGTAGTGCACGGCAGGGATGAGGTCCTGCCAGGGAGGGAGGGCAGGTGGGAGGGCAGAGGCAGGCAGGCGGGAGGGCTTTGAGGCAGCGCCATGCACACATCTCACACGTAGCCAAACAAGGTGCGTGATTGGAAGCGTGCGCACAGTCTGCTCCCTGCATGCTGTGTCCCAAGAGGCAGATGGGCACCGGTGCAAAGCGCTCACCTGCAGGTCGCCGCTGGGGCCCGCCGGTGCCAAGCGGCCAGCCAGTCCGGCAGCAAACCGCACTGACTTGCTCAAGCTGCTGGCACGTGACACCACCTCTGCCTCCTCGCTCTTGCCGCCGCTGCGGCTGCTCTCAAGGACCGCGGGCAGGTGAGCGGGCGGCTCAGCGGTGGAGGCCTCAGCAGGAGCGGGGGCCACCTTGCTGGGGCCCAGCCGGCGGGCGGCACCTACCACCATGCTGCTGCGCTGCGTGCCAGAGGCTGCTGGCCCCTCATGCCCTGCGGCAGCTGCGCCCCTGGGCACCGCCGCTGACGGGCGCCGTGGCGCCGGGCTGCCGGTGCTGGTGTGCAGCTGGGAGGGGCGGGAGCGCGGGCTGGAGGGCTGGCCAGAGGAGGGACCTGCCCGAGCGGTGAGGTGCATGGGCGGCGGTAGTGTGTGCATGTTCTGAGCAATCTTGGGCTTGGTGGGCGTGCCAGCTGCCGTTGCCTCCTTGGCTCCAGCAAGTGCTGCAGCAGAGCTGGCAGACCGTGCCAGCCGCTCAGCAGAGGCCTTGCGCGTGGTGCTGCTGCTGCTGGGCGACACTGCCGCAGGCATGGCGGCAGCGGCCGCTGCAGCAGCGGCTGTGCTGGCGCCGGCAGAGCGCTTGCGGCCCAGCAGATTGTTAAACAGGGAGGAGGCTGACTTGGCAAGGCTGGTCCCCTGAATGGGCTGAGCGGGCGGGGCGCTTGGGTGGGCAAACGCCGTCAGCTTGCGGGGCTGCCGCTCCTTTGCGCCGCCGCTGCTGCCGCCGCTGCCTGGCACGACGGCGGAGGCGGCGCGTGCACGCAGCTTGTCCACGTGTCGCTGCTCTGCCTCCCGCATGCGGTTGTGGGCCAGCGCCTCTGCTGACAGCATTGGGGAGCCGCCCACCTCGCTGCTGCCACCATCCCCTGCTCCCTCGGCGTCCTGCTGCGGCGTCAGTGTGCGCCCGTGCACGGCGGAAATCCTGCCCTCCGCTGCTGCAGCTGCCTGCTCCTCCTTTCTGTGCGCCTCCTGCCGCTGCTTCACTGACAGCACCAGGTGGCCGTCGTCAGGCTGGCTGGCTGCCACAGTCGGGCTGGCAGGCTCTGCCTCGCTGCTCTGCTCAGGAATGACCGTCAGGGCGGCGTGCTCCACCTCGCGGCTGGCGGCAGCTCTGTCCAGCCCCGGCTCTGTGCCTGGAACCACATGCAAAACCGCCTCTGCGGCTCCAGCTCCTGGTGCTGCCTGTGCCACAGGAGCGGTGGGGCCCGCTGTCGCTGCGGCAGGCGCAGGCAAGGGGGCTGTGGCAGCCAGAGGGTGCGCTGATGGCAGCACCTCCTCGGCATGCAGCACAGGCACTGACAGCGCTTTCCGGAGCGACGGCAGCCGCGCAGGGTGCGTGAGCGGCGACGCAGCCGCTGCTCCATCATGCTGCTGCTGCTGCTGCAGTGGCGGCAGCGCTGCCTCTGCACCCTTGCTGAGGTTGCTGCTCCTGCCGCTGTGGGTCCTGTGGAGGGAGGCGTTGCTGCTGCCCTTACGGGAGGCGCCGTTGCGAGGTGTGTGAGCCCCAACCCCTGGCCGCTCTGCTGCCGCAGGCGCCATGCTCTTGTACAGCTCCTGCAAGAAGGGCAGCAAGCAGGGCAAACAACATGATGCCACCCTCTAAATTGAGGATGCACTCTGCTTCCAAAATGCAGTCCCCTGCGACGCGCACGCGCCACGTTGCAAGGATCAGCCAGCCAGCCTGCCTTCACCCCACCCCTCAGCTGCGGGCCCTCACCAGGAAGGCGCTCGGCTGCTCCCCAGCCGCTGGTGCCGCTGCTGCTGCTGCCTGGTGCAGGTTGAAGGACGGGCTGAGCAGCTTGGCAGCGGAGCTTTGGACGGAGAAGTGGCTGTGGTGCACGTTGCCAGGCATCGGCTCTGCAGGCAGCGTGAATGGCGCGCAGGGCAGGCGATTGTGCATGCAACACCGTTTTGCAAGAGCCTCCTTTCTGCCAATGCAACGCTCCCAGAAGCGAAGTGCGCCCTTGCCGCCAGCTCACCTGGTGTGTGGCTGCTGCTGTGGCTGTGCCCTGCACTGCTACCTGGCGTCCCACCGTGGGCTTGCCCTGAGACCGCTGCAGCCGTGTCGGCTGTGTTGTCCTGGTGCTGGCTGCCGGTGCCTGCGCTGCTCCCTGCCGCCTCTGCTTCTGGGAAGGCAGATTCTGGCAGGGTAGGCAACAGCATGGATTGCCCAGGGAGCACGGGGGTGACAGGCCGTACTGTCATCCCCAGGCCAAGCCGGCTAATGGAGGTGGTGGGGCGAAGCCCAGAACCAGACGACCCCAACAGGGCGGCAGAGGCGGCTGCAGCGCCTGACGGCCCGGCCATGCTCAGCGCAGGCTGCAGCAGGTTGGCCAGTGCCCAAGGGGCGGCGCTGGGAGCCGACAGCAGGGAGGAGAAGTCTCGGCAGCTCTTGGCGCCGTGCAGCGACTGGCGGTGCAGCTCTCCAAATGTCTGCCCGTCTCCCGGGCTCAGTTCGTTCAGGCGGAGGTGCAGGTCGGAGGTGGCGGACGAGGGCGGCGGGATGGAGGGGCGCCGCGCGTGCAGGCGGATCCAGGGGTGCTGCAGCAGCTCCCCCATGGACGGACGCTTGCGCGCGGTCTGCAGGGCGGGGCGGGGCAGGGCGGGGCGCGGCGTTGGGTGGCGCTGGTGCGATGAGTGGCCGGCCATGCGGCGCGGGCAGCACGGCAGCATCCATTGCCTGCCGACTCATTACAGCTGCGCTGCCAGCAGCCAGCCCCACACAGCACCCGTGACCCCTCCTTGTGGCCTGCCCACCCGCACTTAGCACCGCTTAGCACCCCACCAATAAGCGCCCACCCGCCCCCGGTCAGCGCTCCCACTGGTCAGCACCCACCTTGGCCAGCGCTGCCAGGATGAAGTCGCGGGCCTGGTCGGTCATCCATGTGGGCAGTGCGGGGTCCTTCTTCTGGATGTACAGGAACGTCTCCTCGCGGCTCTCACGCTCAAAGGGGGGCCGCCCCACCAGCAGCTCATAGGCGAGGATGCCCACAGCCCACACATCCACCGAATCTGTGTACCCCAGCTCCATGCGCTCCTGCAGGGGGGGCAGGGACGGGGCAGCCAGGAGGGCAAGCAGTTGGACAGGGCAGCTGAGGTTAAATTTGCCCCACAATGGGGCAGTACAGGGATGGACCAGGCAGGGCGGCTAGGCTCTGGCAGGCCCCTGCCAGGCAAGCCCCTGAAGGCACCCAGCTGGACGCTGTTCATCCATAGTCATCCAATTCTACCTGTCCTACTCTGTCCTGCCATAGCATGCACACACAGCCTGCCGCCCCTACCTTGTTCTCCTCTGGCTTGCTCTTCTCCGGGCACTGCAGCACCTCTGGCGACATGTAGTCCAGTGTGCCCGCCCGCGTCACCGGCCGCTCCTCCCCCCAGTTGATGCTCAGCCCAAAGTCGGCCACCTGCGCACAGGCCACAGGGCAAGCATGTGACGCTGGGATAGGTGCACAGCGTAGTGCAGCACAGCATCTCCCATTGCACTGCCAGCGCACAACGGAGCATGCCGCCCGCCAGCAGCATGTGCTCCCATCCTTGCCGGCTCGCCATGCGCCCTGCCGCACCTTGATGGTCCTGTCAGCTGCCAGCAGGATGTTTTCAGGTTTGATGTCGCGGTGGATGATGTTGTTGGCGTGCATGTAGGTGAGCGCCGACATGAAGGCGGGCAGCACCTCGCCCGCCACCACCCGCTCCTTCAGCTGCCCCCCCGCCCACTTCAGGTCCTCGTACAGGTCGCCCCCTGGAAGGGGGTGAGCAGAGCAATGATCCGTGCAAGTCGAGCTCAGCGTGGGCAGAGAGGAAGAGAGAGGGAAGGATGGCCATCACTTGAGATGGCAGGCACCGTCGACAGCAAGGCAGGGCATCGAGGTGGTGGGCGCGGCAGCCGCAGGGCACATGATGTTGGCAGCGTTGGCTGGCCCTGCTGCCACCACCGCTGGCATTCTGACCCTCTCGGCGGGTGCTGCAGCCGTGTGGCAACTCAGTCAAACAAAGCATCAAACATCCTGTCACAAACCCAGCACCCAACTGTCCCGACCCCAGCACCCAACTCAGCCTGCACCCAACAACCCTGCCAGCACCCATCAACCCTGCCAGCCAGCACCCGCCTCACCTTCGGCAAACTCGCAGACCAGGAAGACATAGTTGTCGTCCTCAAAAGCGGCGTGCAGCGTGAGGACGTTTGGGTGGCGCAGCTGCGCGTGCAGCCGCACCTCCCGCTCCACCTGGTACCAGTTGAGCGGGGAGAGGCGGCGCTTGGAGTAGGACTTGAGGGCAACCACCGTGCCCGAGGGGCAGTCCAGTGCCTGGTACAGCGTGCTGGCTTTGCCCTTGTACAGCTGCTTGGTCAGCTGAAAGTCGGCCAGCGACCTGTGGGGCGGGCGGCAGGGCAGGACAGGGTCGGCAGGCAAGCAGAGGCAGCCTGCCGCGGCGGCGGGGTGCCTCGGCGACGACAAACGAGCAGGCACGCCACCCGCCACTCACCACTGCCCGTTGCTGCGGGCCATGCCGGCCGGCAGGTCTGACGACACCCAGGCCGTGCGCTCTCCACATTTGTCAAGGTGCAGCAGCGGCGGGTGGTCCGGCAAGAGGGGCGCGGAGAGCGGGGGCCCTGCCATCGTTGGGGCGCGGTGCCTCCCAGCCCGTTGAGGAGGCTCCCTCGCCGCCCCCTGCTCCCGTGGGAAGGCGGCGCAACCGGCAACAAGGGCCCGCCAACTGGGCCCGCCAACTGAATTTGGGCGTGCGGAGGTTCCGGTCGTCACAATCCAATGTCAATTGCGAGGCGCCAAACTGGGATGGCCTCGTTCCGTGTTCAATTGACATCCACAGAGGGCGCGCGATGCTGATGTCACACCACACCGGCACGGAGGACAGCGCTCAATTGAGCGCGCTGGCGATCTAGGCGGGACAACCAGATCATCGGCCGACCACTTGTATATTGCGACGCTGGGACGCAGAGCCGGGCGGCAATTCGCCACTCCTTGCCTCGCCTGCACCACACCACATGGCCTCTATTGTGCGGGCTCCCGGTGCCAACATGTGGTCCCAGGCAGCGTGCGGGCGGCTCAGGCTGGCGGTGGCGAGAGGCGCGAGGCAGGCAGCGCTGTCCACCCGGCCGAGCCGCCCTGGCAAGGCGCATTCTGCTCCAAGGGCTTGCGCCAGTCATCACGACAATGACATCACCGCCAGCGGGCCCTTCACCGTCACCACGCCGCTGTACTATGTGAACGCGGGTGAGCGGCGGCAAGCGGCGGCGGCAGCACCGGCGGCAGCAGGCAGCAACTGATATGCATCACCGTTCCCTGGCCCATGGCTTCGTGTGTCCACACGCACAGAAGTGTGTGTCCAGGATTGGCGGCCTGCCGACTGCCAGGAGGCAGCGGCAGTTTGTGCACCCAGCCGCCGCTTAGCGCCGCCGCCGCTCCGCTGCCGCCTCCCCCTGCAGCGCCGCACATGGGCAGTGCCTACCCCACGATAGCAGCAGACGCAATCGCGCGGTACCAGCGCCTGCGCGGCCGCCCCGTCACCTTCATCACTGGCACAGACGAGCACGGCGAGAAGATTGCTTTGGCGGCAGCCAAGCGCGGGATGGAGCCCCAGGCGCACTGCGACGACATCGTCGCCTCCTACAAGTCGCTGTGGAAAGACGTGAGCTGCGGCATGCCGGCAGTACTGCAGCAGCGGTCACCACTGGCATGGCTGCACGGGGTGTGCTGTGCTTGCCGGTGTGCGCTGCCAGCCTGTGCCGCCTTTCACCCTCAATGCACCTGAGCACCAGTCCCACCTGCCGAGCCGTCTGCCTGCACAACTGCAGCTGAATGGCCGCCACGTCTTGCTTCCTCCCCCGTGATTCCTTCTTCCCTTCTGAACTGTGCATAGTTCATACCCACATCACCCCTGCTCCCCTGCCGCTTCCCCACCTCCGTCCACCAGCTGGACATTGGCTACGACTCGTTCATCCGCACCACCGACGCCAAGCACGAGTCGCTGGTGGGGGCGGTGCTGGAGCGGGTGTGGGAGCGGGGCGACATCTACAAGGCGGACTATGAGGGGTACTATTGCGTGGACTGCGAGGAGTACAAGGACGAGGCAGACATGGACGCAGGTCAGAGAGGGGGCGGTTGAATGACCTACTGGCAGAACAGTGGTGTGCATGGGGTGTGCGTGTGGGGGGGGGACAATGAGGCAGGCATGGAGGCAGGTCAGAGAGGGGGAATCTGATGAAACCTACTGCAGCACAATGCTGTGCATGTGGGGGCAACGGAGCAGTGTGCAGTGTGTGTGTGTACACGCAAAAGTGAGGCATGGGGTTGTCTCGTGCGTGCGACTCGTGCGTGCGATATAAACTAGTGATGTTTGTGTGTGTGTGGTGTTGCGCCGCAGCTGGTGTTGAGAGCAGGAAGCTTATGGGCACAGCAGGCGGCGGCGTGAGCAGGGAAAGGCGTTGCCACCAGCTGCTGAAGCACATTCCACCAGTCACTTGCTGGCCTCCTTGGGCTGCTCCCTTGCCTGCCCTTTGCTGCTGCCGTGCAGCTGCCTGGCGGTCTGGCACCCGCCCTGTCCCCTTCACACCCAGATGCACCCCGCCCAGCCCGACTCCTCACCCTGCTGCTGCTGCCTCGCCCCGTGCTGCCCCTGCTGCCGCCCCGCAGACAAGAACTGCCCTGTGCACCGCAAGGCGTGTGTGGAGCGCAAGGAGGAAAACTACTTCTTTGCCCTCTCCAAGTACCAGCATGAGTTGGAGGAGCTGTGCAGCAACCCAGGTGCTGCTGGGGCGGTTCTGGGCGGGTGGATGTGGGTGGGCGGGTTGGGGGGCCAGGAGGGGAGCGGCTCCTAGGCAGTTTGTGTCCTGCCATGCACCGGGCTGCGTGGGGCGGAGCAGCGATGTGTGGGGGGTCAACCAGCGGGCTGTTTGTGCACAGGAGGAGGCGGGGGAGAGTCTGCGGGGGAGGAGGGGAACGGCCACTTTGTGGGCAGCCCCGGCTGCCTGGATGTGCTGCATGTCATGCATGTGTGTGCACGCATGTGCACCGTACCTGCACGGCTGGCTTGCGCACCAAGCCTGCCCTGCCCTCCCAGTGGCCCCACATGCTGCCTGCCTGCCTGCCTGCCAGCCGGCCTGCCCTCATGACGGCAACCAGCCTGCCTGCCCTGATGCTGACTATAAACCAAGCAACCCTGGGTGCTGGCCTGCCTGCCCCCGCTTGCTTGCTCGCAGACTTTGTGCAGCCCGAGTCTCGACGCAACGAGGTGCTGGGTTGGGTGAAGAGCGGGGTGCGCGACTTCTCCATCTCACGGGCAGCGGTGGAGTGGGGTATCCCTGTGCAGCGCGACCCGCGGCAGACTGTGTACGTCTGGTTTGATGCGCTCAACGGATACCTGTCGGGTGGGTGGGCTGTAGGGAGAGAGGGGGGGAGGGGAGGGGCACGGCCAGAAAGAGTCCTGGGCTGGGCTGAAGAGGGGTGGGCGGGCTGAAGAGGGCAAATCTCTTGTGCGTATGTTGAGTATGTCTGGTTTGGCGCGAGCAGATGTGGTTGGGAACGTGGCTCTGGACCTCTGGAACGCTGGATTCTATGAGGCTTGGGTTTGTTGCGTCACGGTGGCAGCAAGCTTTTGCTGCCTTGCCAGCTCTGCTTGCCCCCCGCCTTCCTCATGGCTTGCCTGCCTGCTCATGCCCCCTCCTCTCCCCCGCCGCCGCCCGCCCGCCCGCAGGCATGCTGCCCGAGGGTGAGCACGCAGCCGCCTCCCCCGAGGCCCTGGCCGCCGCCGGCTGGCCTGCCAGCCTGCACGTGATTGGCAAAGACATTCTTCGCTTCCACGCCGTCTACTGGCCCGCCATGCTCATGTCCGCCGGCCTCCCGCCCCCCCGCCGCGTCTACGGCCACGGCTTTCTCACAAAGGACGGGCTGAAGATGGGCAAGAGCCTGGGGAATGTGTTGGAGCCGACGGCGCTGGTGGGCGCCTACGGCGCCGACGCTGTGCGCTACTACTTCCTGCGCGAAATCGTGTTTGGCCAGGTGGGNGGCGTTTGATGCTCAGAGGGCGCTGCGTGTATTGTGGGTGTGGGTGCGGTGTTTTGTAAGCGCGGTAGTATTTGAGAGCTCGTTTGGGAAAGTGAGGGGGGGAGCAGTTGTGGGGGACGAGGAGGTGTTGGTGGGCAGGGGTGGGGTGCCGGTGGCGACCTTTGAGCGTGTGAGGTGAGCTTGGGAGGCGGCCGTGTGACAGCGCCCTGGCGGATGTGAAGGATGGATGTGCTTCGCTTGTCAGAACAAGACGAGGGCAGTCGCTGACAAAGGCTGCTGCCTCACGCACTGCCTCCGCCTGCCTCTCAATTGCCTGCACTACCCTTTACCCTGTCTGCCCTCGTCTCGTGCCGCACACACACTACTAGGCCCACCCTGCTCATCAGGCCGGCTTCTGAATCCAGGAGCGCTGCGACAACATAACAACCGCCAACTTGTGCACCCCTCGCCGTTCATTCACCAGCTTGCGCATCGCTCGCTCCCGCTATGTGTGCAGGACGGCGACTTTAGCGAGGAGCGCTTCCGCAACATTGTGAACGCCAACCTTGCCAACGATGTGGGCAACCTGCTGAACCGCACGCTGAACCTGCTGAAGAAGAACTGCGGGGGGGAGATGCCGTTGAATGTGGCCGACATTCCCGCAGACCACCCGCTGCGCGCGCTGGCGCTTGAAAAGGCGCCAGCTGTCGGCGCCGCGTTTGACCGCCTCAGGTTTGACCAGGCCTGCGAGGCGGCGTTGACGATCAGCGGGCGGGGCAACCAGTATCTGGAAGAGACCGCCCCCTGGTCGGCCTTCAAAAAGGGGAGCGAGGAGGAGAAGGCAGAGGCGGCGGCGGTGCTGGCGGCGGTGCTGGAAGCGGTGCGGGTGGTGGCGGTGCTGCTGAGCCCCGTCACGCCCGCGCTTTCTCAGCGCATCTACTCGCAGCTAGGGCTGGGGGAGGAGCGGTGGGGGGCGCTGAGGTGGCAGGACACAGAGTGGGGGGCGCTGCGCAAGGGGCACGCCTTCCCCGAGCCGCAACCCGTGATGCAGCGGCTGGAGGGAGATTTTGTATGTGATCCCTCCCCCGACGCTGCCGCCGCCCCCGCCGCCGCTGCCCCCAAAGCAAAGCCAGCAAAGGCAGCGAAAGTAGCGAAAGTAGCAGCTGAAGCGGCATGAGCCACATGGCACATAATGATGCGCCTGACATGCCCGAGATGTGTGTTCTGCGACCCCCTCTCCCACGCACTTGCCCCCCTTGCCTTGCCTTGCTCTTCGCTCCCGCATCCCCGCACTGCCCTTTCTCTCTCTGCGCTCCCTGCTGTCCGATGGCACCTCCCCAGCCAGCCCGCCTGCCCTGCCCCTGGGCTCCCCTTCCTCCATAAAAGCCCTCCCTCCCTCCCTCGGATTTCATTCCCGCTCTCGCTCCGCCTCCTGCTGCTTGTAGCCCCCCCTTTCCCTTGCCTATCCCTCGACTGCTGAAGAGACCTGCTGTTGTTTGTGTGAGCTACATGCATGATTGGCGTGCCAAGCGAAGGAAACAGAGTGGGCACATGCGTGTGTGTATGCGAGTATGCATGTGTGGGACGTTGCGTGGAAGAGACATGTGTATCAGTTGCTGGCATGAGACGGCGTGGGGGCTGCCGTGGCTGGGTGGGATAAGTCGTATTACCGTATGGTACACAGGCAACAGTGGAGGGGGCATGAATATGTGCCTCCCTTTGGCTGGGCGGATCAGTGAGTTTGGGGCAAGTACAAGGAGGGACAATGGGGAGAGAAGGGGACACTGGGGAAGGGATGAAAGATGCCCGCAGCTGGGGCTGGCATCAGGACAGGGCTCGTGAGGCGGCATTTGCGGCGCCACCTGCTGCCCCAACTCTCAACACTCTCTACGCAGACGGGCGGACAGCAGGCGCGGGGGGGCGCGCGCAATGGCGAGGAGGGGTGAAGGTGCACAAAGAATGCTGGGCGGGGTGCGAGAGTATACGAGGGGGTGAGGTTCTGTGGGGTTGTTCATGCGGGAATCACATCGCAGGCGGGGAGACGCCTGCCTAAGCGGGGGGGGCCGGCTGTGCCCCAACGACAGTGGCACTGCAGGGCGGGGGGGAGGCGGGAGGCGCCTGCGCGGGCCCCTGCAGGACCCCCTTGGTGGGTGGAGGGGCACCACAGGGGGCCGGCGGCTGCGGCTACCGCCCCCGCATGAGCAGCAGGGTTGCAGCCGTGCCTGCCAGCGCACCCACTACCGCCCAGGCCGCGGGCGGCAGCCCCGCGCCGCCGCCCATCGCGCGTAGCTGCTGCGAGAAGCTTGCGGGCGCCGCCGCGGCTGCGGCTTGTGCGGCGGCCACACGCAGCTGCACTGTGGTGGGCACTACCGCCAACCCGCTCTGTGCCAGGCTGATCTGCAAGGTCAGCTCTTCCAACTGATTGCTCAGCATCAGCTGCCCCTGCACCAGCTTGGCCACCTGTGTTTCCAAAGACTTGGGGCTGGCAGGCTTGCTGCCA
This sequence comes from Chlorella sp. ArM0029B, assembly GCA_002896455.3. Classification (NCBI taxonomy): domain Eukaryota; kingdom Viridiplantae; phylum Chlorophyta; class Trebouxiophyceae; order Chlorellales; family Chlorellaceae; genus Chlorella; species Chlorella sp. ArM0029B. Next base: position 1,821,013 of record JTEE01000038.1, on the reverse strand, counting down.
TTGCGCGTGTAATGCTCCTCCGGGGTCGCCGCCCCGCTGCGCCCGCCGCTGCCAGAGCCCGTGCCGCTGCCGTTGGCAACCAATCGGGAAGCGCCGC
>JTEE01000038.1:1794429-1808958 GCA_002896455.3 Chlorella sp. ArM0029B | reverse complement strand
CACATCCAGCTGGCGGTGCGCAACGATGAGGAGCTGTCCAAGCTGCTGGCAGGCGTGACCATCGCCGAGGGCGGTGTCCTGCCCAACATCCACTCCGTGCTGCTGCCCAAGAAGACCGGCAAGAAGGCCGAGGCCTAAGCGTGCTCCAGCACTTGCTCGCCACCCCACCCCACCTGGTGTTATTCAACACCACCCCTCTCCTATGGAAACAATGCCCACGCCTGCTGCTGGTGCCTGTTGCCCTCCCCTGTGTGGTGGGTCGTCTTGCTAGGCCCCGGGACGCAGTGGTTGTGTGCTGTGGAGGGGCAGAACGGGCACAGGCTACCTACTTGAAACCAAGAGCAAAGGCAAAGGTCATGCGGAGACAGCAGTCACACAGCAGGCCAGACGAGCAGAGGACGAGGCAGCAGGGTAGAGGTCGGTGCTAGCGGATGCTGAAACGGAGTGGCGGGCGCCTCACAGCCACCTGTGTGGTCACCTGTGCTTGCGTGTCGTCAGCCACCATGCGAGTCACCATGCTGATGCGCCCCCCTTCCGCTGCTGTGTCAGCCAGATGTGTTGAAGTGTTTACTGCAAGAGCTTGGTCGAAGGATACCGCAAATAATCCGTGGAATGACTTGGAAAACGTAGGAAGAGAGAAATGCACAGGTGTGTGGGCTGGACGAAAACTGCAAAACACACAGATGGGGGTACAGTGCCGCTCTTGGGGAGGGGGCAGGTGAGGAGTGGCGGTTTGCTGCTTGACGGGTTAATGAGCGAGGTGGGGAGTGGCGGCGGGATGTTTAAAGGGGGGGGGGGTGTTTTAGTTGGATAGGAAAGGGTTTGGGGTTCGGGGCAGCAGGTTGGGGTAGTGCACAAAAAGATAGAAATCAAAACGTGCAGTGATGGGTGGGTGGAAAGGGGTGAGTGCTGCAGGGTATGGGGATTTGAAGGAGGGCACACACGCTCGGCATAATGATGGGTGGAAGGAATGGAGATTGCATGCAAGGGTGTCAGGGCCAAGAGTGGCATAAACGCTCCAGTATTAGGTTGTTATCAGGAAAGGTGGATGGCAGGTGCGCTCACCCACCTGGTGTTATTCAACACCACCCCACCCGCTGGAAACAATGCCCATGCCTGCTGCTTGCCTGTCCAACTGCATGTTTCCTTGAGGGCACCCGCTGCCCTCTCCTGCCTGCTGCCTCGTATATTTCTGCCTTTATCCAAAGCCAACATTGCTGCCTGTGGGTGGGTGCCAAGGAGGGGCAGGATGGGCTTCGTCCTGCACAGACAGACCACTGTGCACGGGCGGCTCGCCACCCCACCCCCCACCCACCTGGTGTTACTCAACACCACCCTCCATTTGGAAAGCAGCTGCATGCGATCACTGCCTCCCTGCCTTTGTGCTGGGAGGGTGCCTGCGACACCCAAGACGGCGAAGGCTGCCCCCGTCAAGAAGGCCGCTTCTTGGTGCCCTTCCTTGGTGCACTGGCTTCCTCTGCACTCAACCCCGCCGCCGCTGCCGCCCCCAGGGTGCCTACGCACCCAGCCCGCTCTCCTCGCACGCGTTGCGCACCGCCTCCACCACCTTGGGCACCTTAACCCGCCCAGTGCTGCATCAGCGCCCCGCCGTGTGCCTCCCACACGGACAGGGGCCAGTTCAACGTGAACAGTTGGATGGTGGAAGGCTCGGTCTCCCTGCGGTCAACGCCCCTTCCACGCAGCGCCATGTCAGCGTCCAGGTCTTCTGAGTCACAGGTGGAGAAGCTCCAGGGCACCCCGTTGTTGCAGAAGGGGCCCGGGCCTGGTGCGTGGAGAATTCGCCTCCCATCCCTCGTGTTGTCAATAACCTGCCCACTGCTCTGCTGCAAGCGGGCATGGCGCTGCCCGTCGGGCAACCGGAGGGTCAGTCGGGACGGCATGCTGTGCATGCTGAGTCTAAGTCGAAACCAAGGAGAAGTGGGAGACTGCCGCCTCCCGACTCCTGCTTAAGAGGGCGCTGTCAGCCGCGCTCACAGCAGTGCAGGAGGAAAGGAAGGCAAGCCTCCGCCCCGCCCGCCCAGCAGGAGGAAAGGAAGGCCAGCGGGCACACCTGCGCTTGGCAGCCCCCTCCCCCGACTGGACACTGAGCTCAGGGCGTTCCGCAGCTGCATGAAGGCAGGCGGCTAGCCCGTCCCAGGGGTGAAGAGGTGTGGAATGTGAATGAAGGAGGCCAGGCAGGAGATGTAGGGCACTCGGCCGGTCTTCCTGGGGAGTTCCAGCCATGCACGGGCACATGCAGCGCATGACACAGCATCCACAGCATGCCCAAACCCAACACGGCCAACACGGTGCGTGCATCACAAATGCAGCGTTTCAGGGCCTGTGCGTTCTGCTCTCCGGCGAGGCCAGTTCTAGCGGGAACAGCCGGAATACAGGGGTCACGGCCGGGCCGAAATCCCGCACTCGAGCCAGTGTGGGCGGCCGCCAGTGCTGTGGCTGCCCCCATCCACGAGGATACACGATACGAAATTGCGACAACCGCAGCCTGAGCCTCGCGGGTAGCCCACAGCCGCTGCACTGTTGCGGCACCGCCGTCCGCTGCTGCCGCCGCCGCCACAATGGGCTCCTCCGCCAACCTGCGGCGGAGCTGGGGTCGTCTTGGCAGGATTTAGTCTTTACTCGCTGCACGGGAGCAGGTGACCCGTACCTGGCAGCCAAGTCTGCCGCCGCTTACATACCAGACCAGGCGGCCGATGATGCAGTGACGCTCGATTGGCACGAGTGCATGTCGGCAAAAGCGCCCCGGCCAGTACCGGAGTGGGTGCTGGCAGCACAGGGCCGTGCAGCGGCCAGGCAGATGCGGGCGGCGGAAGAGCAGCAAGAGAGGCTGGCGACTCGGGCGGCTCAAGAGCAGCGCAGGCAGGCAGCCGAGGTATTTGCGGCTGGCCTGCCCAAGGACCCACTGCGCATGGTGAGCGTGTGCTACACACCAAGCCTGAACTGGGATGCATGCTGCAGGTGTTTCGATTTCCCGGCAGATGGGGATGCCTGCAGGCCAGCCGACCTGCCCCTGTCTTCCCTCCAGTACTTCCCCGCCATGCCGCTCGTCACCGCCCTTGACGCATGCTTGCCCGCCACCCCCCTGCTGCAGGTGTCTGAGGCATGCAGGGACCTGCACTCCCTGCTGGATGCGCTGGGGGCGCAGGGCGACACGCTGAAGGAGAAGGCTGGGAGCCTGCAGGGGCAGGGGACACTGGACGAGGTGAGTGGCAGCGCTGCTGTTGACATCTGCATCTGGAAGGCAAGAGCACATCCTTGCAAGGCCAGCATTTGTATTCCTGGCAGCTGGTGGGCATGCTCAATGAGACTGAACTTGAACGCAGCCAGTGTGCCATTTTGTGGTGGTTGCATGCCTGCCATGTGGCACCTGTGGATGGCCCCCGCAACCGCTCAACTGCCTGTGATGTGACCTGCTGCTGCTGCTGCACCACCGCTGCTGTGCAGTGGGTCATTCGGCGCATTGTGTGGGTGGCGCACGGCTGCAGCGCCATTCGCAGCAGGCGAGTGAGTGGGCAGACTGCCGAGAAGATGAGGGACAAGGTGGCACTGGAGTACGCCCACGCCAGGCTGGCACTGCTGCCAGCTGTGCAGGAGCGGCGGCAGCGCCCCGAGCAAGCAGACAGCGACGCCAGCACCGGCACCGCCTTTATTGCCGAGCCAGGTGGCAGTTGCAACGGTACTGACGGCACTGCAGGCATCCCTGCGGCCGACAGTGAAGAAAGCAGTGTGACCAACACAGCGGACAGCAGCGGCACCCAGGGCGGCGGTGGCACCGGCGGCACCGCCACCAGCGCACCCGCTGAGGACAGCACGGCTCCCGGCTGGCTGGGCGGCCGCGACGAGATACACGGCCAGCGCAAGCATGTGCAGCAGCTGCAGAAGTGGTGGGCTGCCGGTGCCGGGGGCACTGCCACAGCTGGTGCTGGTCCCCCGCCTGCCGAAGTCAAAACAGCAGGCGACTCGTCAGACAGCGGGGCCAGCGGCAGTGCTGCTGATGGAGGTGTCGCAGCAGAGCCTCTGGCAGCAGAGCAGGGCCCCGCCGCCGCTAGCTCTTGCACCATTCAGTGAATGCACCGGTCCAGTGCTTGCCGTGTGCTTGCATGTTATCTGTCGTGTCGAGTGCTTGCCTAGCACTTGTCCAGCCTGCGCTCCCACCTGCATGCCAACCACCCGAGGGCACTGCCTGTGGGCGACAAATGCCCCTGCCCTTCACTTGCCACTAGTAATATAGTACACCTGTCACTCTAGTGTTTGCTTGATTCTGTGTTGAATCTCTGTGATTCAGCATCCAGGGTACTGCTGCATCCAGGGTACTGCTGTCCAGGCTGGCGGCGGTGCACCTTCCTGGGGTACGGCTGCCGCCGCGTTACCTCCGGAAGAGGGCCTGCTGGGACTTATCTCGGAGGCCCGCGAACGGCTCGAGGCATTGCTGCCAGAGCTGGAGCGCGCCAGTGATCGCGAGCTGGAGCAACTGCAGGACCTGGCCTCGCAAGCCCTGGCCGCCGACCTGGCGGCGGCGGCGCCGCGCCAGCGCAGCCGCTTGGCGAGGTGGGCAGGGAGGCAGGGAGTGCAGGCCCCCACATCAGTGTATGCTCTTGCTCAGGATGGCGTGCTCCCCGCTTCACAGCCAGGCTGCACGCCGCGTCTTGCATTCTCCCTGGCTGCTGGCTTCTCTGTGTCGTCCTCCCCTCCTCCCACACGCTTCCCGGCATGCACAATGTTGACATGACATCATGATGTGCGCAGGGCCCTCACCCTGGTGAACATCCTCTGGTTCCTGGCCTGCTGCCTGGTGGTGCTGGGCGCCGGCTCTTTGGTGGGCGCCTACTTGGGAGCCCTGGTAGCCCTCGTCCCGCTGCCCGTCTGGGAAGCCGCCGGCTATGCCGTCTCCCTCGCCATTCTATACAAAGCAACGCTGGCCGGCCCGGCGGCGGCACCCTATGTGGGCCTCACCGGGCTGCTGGCCCTCACTGCCTGCCTGTCAAGCAGCTTTGGCCTGCACCTGGCGGAGCGGCTGGGGGATGACGCTAAACGAGCTGCGGCCACCCGGTGGCTGCTGGGCTTCTGCACAGTCGTGTGGGGGCTGGTAGCGGTCAGGCTGCAGGTGGGTGGGGCAGGGCGGAGGAGCCGCAAAGGGTCACACATGCACCGCCCCTCCCCCTTTACCAATGAATCAATTACATTTCAAGTCCAGGGGGGGGGGCAGCAAATGTCTGTATGGCTCCATCAGCACACATCCCCCTCATCGAGAGCCCACCCCACTCGCCTGGCACGTGGCCCTGCCTACCATGTACCGCCTCCCCTCTCCCTGCCCACCCACACGTGCAGGACGCCTGCGGGGCACCCCGACCAGCCGCCCATCCTCCCGCCGCCACCCCATCGCGGTCCAGCAGCACACCCTCAGCTGTCATCCCACTGCGCTCCCTCCTCTGCCATCACGCTCCTCCCGCTGAGCCCACCCCACCCCCTGCAGGCCCCCGTGCTGGGCACCGTGACCGTTTGGCTGGCCATGGCAACCCTGGGCTTCTTCATCGCCGTCTTCCCCTTCCTCACCGTCATCGGTTTCATGCATGGCCTGGCCTGCCCCTTTGGTGCTTCGCTGGCCCTCCTCGCCGCCTTCCTGCCTTTCAAGGCAAGAGGAAGAGGGTGCACTGGGGGGGCGATGCGTTGCCCGCCCCACCCGCGTGGGGCAGCGGGGTTTGGCACGCGCTAAGCATGTTTGTGTGCCCTTCTTGCGGCTTCCACTGCTCCCCTGACCTGCAAGGCACGTGCGGGGACGTGGCATGGCAGCCTGAGTGGGGCTGTTGTTGCGCAGGGAGGGAGAGGGGCGCCCGTGCAAGGGTGCACAGCAGGCGGTCGGGGAACGGTTGGCCCTGATGCCCCACCTGTCGTGCTGAGAGGAAACTGCTACCCGGGGCCCCTACCACCACCTGCCCTGCAGGCCGCGCCGGAAGCACTCCCCCTGCCTGCTGCACTGCGACCCTTTGACAGCGGCGTGTGGCTGTGGTGCCCCATCGTGAGTGCGCTAGCTGGGGGGGGCAAGCCCACTTGGTGCCCTGCTCCCTTTCCATGCCTGTGCGCCCAGCCACCAGCCCTGCCTTGCTGCCGTGCCCCATGCTCTCCTACTGCCCTGCTTAGCTGCCTGCAAGGCTGCCTGCCGTGGGGCACCCCCTTGCCCTTCTGCCCCCCCACCCCACAGCACCTCCATCGCCAACCAACCTCAGTGCCCGTCATTCACCTCCACAGGTGGCCAACGTGGCGAACCTGATCCTGTCAGACCGAAATTGGGCGGCAGCGTTCCGTGAGGCTTCACTTCCTGTCGGAGCGCCCGGCGAGGGGCGTCTGCCACTTCAGCAGCGCCTGCGCCTGGCGCTCACATACGTCGGGAAGGTGAGGCAGCGTGCCGCCTCTGCTGCTGCTGCGCGGCGCTGCTGCTGCTGTGGTGGCTGCTGCTGCACGCTGCTTGCCGTGCCCTCACTTGCCTGCTCCGCCTAGGCGCCGGTCTCCCACATGACCAAATCATCCGTCCCTCATTTGCGGGCTGCTTTTGCTTCTGTTCAGTCTTCCCCCCCACCCCCCCCTGCGTGCACCCCACATCCTCTCCCACCTCTTCTGCGCCCCTCTGCCTGGCCTCAACCGCCCCACCGCAGTGGGCCCTCTCCCAGCTGCCCTCTGTGTCCGTCATTGGCGGCACGCTGGCCTGCGGCGTGATGCTGGATGTGGAGCAGTGCCGCGCTGTGGGCGCTGTGTTTGGCTTCCTTTGGTTCCTCACCTCTTTGGCCCAAGTCAATTGGCAGCGGTGAGTGGCATGCATGCTGGGGGTGGGGAGAGGTCGGGGTTGGGGGCAGCGTTGCGGGGAGTGGTGCTGCCACTCGATCCTAACTTGTCGTGATTCATGTTGACATGGTGTCAGCCGCACGTCAGAAGTGAATCATGGATTCATGGAATCGTGGAATCATGGATTCACTTCTGACGTGCGGCTGACACCATCTTGCCATGACTCATGTGAAGCTCCAACATGGAGCTCAGCTGGCGGCAGCTAGGCCCAGCTGCCTGCCAACTGCCAGGGGCATGCCTGAGACGCACCGCTTCCGGTGGCACACCTCGCAACTCCCCGTCTCTACCCCTCTATCGGCTCGCTCCCTCCGTCCTCGGCGGGGCTGTCGGTCATAACAGGCCTGCCGTTTTCTCTCATGCAGTGTGGGCTTTGGCTGGGCCGCGCTGCTGTTCGGCCTGGTGCTGTGGGGGGCCGCCTACTCCGCCCATGCCTGGCCTGCCATCCTGGGCTTGCACAGCATCGGCGGCGGCAGCGGGTGATGCCGCCAGCACTTGCCCTGAAGCCTGCTTGCACCCTTGCTGCCCTTGCCACCCACCCCGTGTCTGTCTTGTTATACAGAGTGCCCCTTGTTGTACAAAGTCTTTTGTTGCAAAGAGTGCCCCCTGCTGTGCAGTGTGCCCTCTGCTGTACAGAGCCCATGGCTGTGCAGAGTGCCCTTTGTTGTGCAGTGCCCCTTCCTGTACAGAGTGCTTGCCTGCCACCATTGACCTGCCAGCAAAATCTCAGCTTTGCCAAACCCCCAGAAGTGAACCCGGCAACCAGTGGTGAGGAAGGCGAGACGGTGTGATACAACGTGATTTACAACAGGGGCTCAAGCCATTGAGCAAGGCAGGTCAAAAGGGTGTGTACAAGGGCAGTCAAGTTTTGGGATCCATACAATGCAGGGGTGATTGAGCAAGGCAGGCCAAAAGCACAGAAAGTGTGATTCCATTGGTCCAAGGGGCAAGCGGCGTGAAAAACGCTTGCAAAAGGTTGACCAGATGTGGGAAAGGAATGGAGAGGAGACAGGACAGGGAAGCTAAGAGAAGACACAAGGGAATGGGAAGAGGGTGCAAGAAGCACTGGGATTCGTTTGCAGAATGTGGCTGAGTCAGCGTGGTTGGATGACGTGACAATGAAGCCTGCTGCAGAACAGTGCGGCGACAGGGTGCCATGCGGTGGGGTGACGGTGGCTAGGAGGAGGGCAAAGCGCCGCTAAAGAGCAGCTGGCTGGAAGGCAGGTGTGATGGGTGAACCAGGTGCATGCTGACAGCGCGCACTTCTTCAGTGGTCGGGGAGTGGGTGGGTGGGTGCGTGGATGCGTGCTGCACAAGGCCTGATGCGCAGAGAGAGTTGCCGGCCATTGGTGCATGCCCTGCAGCACAGAGCTGCCGGGGGCCCGCAGGGTGCGGTGTGGCCCTCCCTTCACGCGTAGGTTGAGTCGATGACATCCATGAAGCGGGTCTGGATGTCAAACACTGCAGGGAGGGAGGCAGGGGGGAGGAGGCGGAGGGAGGAGGCAGGGGTGAGAAGGCAGCGGGAGAGAGAGGCCCAGAGGGGGGTGGAGTGTGACATTAGGCGGGCGACGACGGGCGCACGAACAGCCACTGATCAGCAGGTGCGGGGGCATGCGTGCATGCATGCGGCTGTGTGCCCCACCCCGCCCCGCCCACTCACGCTTGGCCAGGTTTGTGTTCTTCCTGGGTGTGGGCTTGTGGACGCCGCGGGCCTGGTAGCGCACCTTGTAGCTGCCATCCTGTGGGAGGGAAAGGGCGGGAAACGGGCAGTCAGGTGATGCAGTCGGTACACAGGAACAGAGACGAGCACTGAACCACAAGTGCAGGCCGGTGGCGGGGCGCAGGCACAGAGGTGGTGGGCGGGTGCCGTGGCAGCGTGCTGCCAAAAGGGAGAGCAGGCATGCAACGCCTGCACAGGCTCACGAAGGCACTCACCGGGCAGGTGATGGTGGAGACGATTTGGGCGTCGTACATCATTCCGGACCGCTTCACAGTGAAGCCGCTGTCCTTCAGGAACTCACCCTTCTTCACGGCCTGCAAGCAATCATGGTGGTGGAATTGAGCGTTAGTGAGAAGGGGCACGATCGATGCAGTACATGGGTGGGGACGCGTGCGGGATGGCGCGACGTGAGGGTTGGCAGGCGTTGCCGTCATGGCGGCAGCGGCGGCGCAGTACCTCGCGCAACTCACCCTGCGGCAGGCACGCTCCACCGTGAAGGCGTCCTCGACCACGCAGCCCTCATCCATGTGCACCTCGGCCGCGATGCCGGCAGCGAGCAGCTCGGCGGCGGCGGCAGCAGAGGGGAGGCCGGGGCCCTTGGTGATGGCGCCCTTTGCCACCTTGTACACGGCCTTGTAGCCGCTGCAGACAGCGGGATCGGCCCGTGTGGCAACGGCAAGCAGAAGGGCGGTTGCAACCACCAGGCAAGTGAAGCGAGGCATGGTGTATTGCGAAGGCGTTGATGGTGGGATAGGGGCTTGGTAGGGGGGCGAGTGTGCTTGATGGCAATGAGGGAAGGTGGAATAGAGTGACGGAGCATCGCTCGAGCCGCGTTAAATCACCGATCCCGCGGCCCCAGCAATATCGTGCAATACGATTTGATTGGCCAGGGGTCCGGCTACCCGGACCCCTGGCTTAGCAAGCTAAGTGATAGACTATGTTGCAGTTGCCCGACAGGGAGGTGATGCGCCTGTGGCCGGATGGCAGGGGTGGCGGCGGGGGGGGAGTGACTCCTTGTGTGCGGAAGCTGCTGAAGCTGCACACCGCTTGCAAATGGGGAGCAGTTTGCTCAGGCATGGCAGAGGTGAGAGTGTTTGTGCAAGAGCACATATAATGCACAACAGTGCTTCCAGGTTGAGTAGGATATATGATGGAGCTGCAGGTCAACTTGGCAATGCGGCGCTCGTCATGCACGCAATACGCAGTATGCGCTGCCAGCAGTGCTGCCACCTCTGCCTCCCGCCACACTTCAAACAGTGACAGTGCGAGCATTCACAAATATTCGGGTCTAATGTAGTGATCGGAAGGGTGGGGGAGGTCAAGGTGGGGAGAACGGCGGTGGGGGAACCAACTCCCAGATACTGCGCGCTTCATTTTTTATTTTATTTTTTATTTTTGAAGGCGCTTGTTACATTAATCGTCGGGAGATCAATGTCGCTGCATGTACAACCGAAGTCGTGTGGGTGTGGCATCGTGCCTGTTGAGGCAAACACGGACGCATGGGAGGCAGAGTGACCAGAGAGGGCTGGACGCTGCAAAATACAGGTTGCATACTGCGCGCTTCATCAAAACTGCTCCATCAGACCACAACGCCGCACTCTCTCACTGGCACATTCATGAACAAACATGCATGGAGGCCTTCAAACACAAGCCAGGGAAAGGGCCGGCTGTCAGCAGAACTCGCCACGGCCGGCAATGCACGCCTGCGTGGGTGCATGGCAAGAAGCTATATCCTCTGATGATGTGCGTCCTGTAGAATGTGTGTGGCGCCTCAGCTTTATGTTGCAAATCTGGCAAGTCAGAGCACTGTAACCGGCATGCATGCGCAAGGACTGCCCCCCTCACACACACATCTGTGCCGAGGGGAAACTGAGGTGTTGGCACCAGCAGGCGCGCCCCCTTGCGCAACCGTTCAACAAGTCTGTTGGTTGTGGCCGTCTCCCACCCCTACACGGCACTGGACTTCCATCACGCCTCACCTTGTGCCCAGGCAACAGCTTCTGGCACCATTCAGGCAGACTTCTGGCGCCGGTGCCGAGTGTGGCTCGGCACCTTCATGCCAGCTTCCCTCACACTGCCACAATCACGACCTCAAACCCACCACTGCCTTAACACCTCCACATCGCAATGACATAGCGCCTTCACAATCCCACGAGAAAGCGGGGTCAGCCAAAAAGAGCCCATCAAATCGTGATTCTGACAACGCGGCGATCGGTGATTTAAGGCGGCGGCCCTCCGCTCCGTCACTCTATTCTCACCTTCCCTGATTGCCCCCAAGCACCCTCACACCCCTATCCCACCCATCAACGCCTTCGCAACACACCATGCCTCGCTTCACTTGCCTGGTGGTTGCAACCGCCCTTCTGCTTGCCGTTGCCACACGGGCCGATCCCGCTGTCTGCAGCGGCTACAAGGCCGTGTACAAGGTGGCAAAGGGCGCCATCACCAAGGGCCCCGGCCTCCCCTCTGCTGCCGCCGCCGCCGAGCTGCTCGCTGCCGGCATCGCGGCCGAGGTGCACATGGATGAGGGCTGCGTGGTCGAGGACGCCTTCACGGTGGAGCGTGCCTGCCGCAGGGTGAGTTGCGCGAGGTACTGCGCCGCCGCTGCCGCCATGACGGCAACGCCTGCCAACCCTCACGTCGCGCCATCCCGCACGCGTCCCCACCCAAGTATTGCATCGATCGTGCCCGCTCTCACCAATGCTCAATTCCACCACCAAGCCTCCTTGCAGGCCGTGAAGAAGGGCGAGTTCCTGAAGGACAGCGGCTTCACTGTGAAGCGGTCCGGAATGATGTACGACGCCCAAATCGTCTCCACCATCACCTGCCCGGTGAGTGCCTTCGTGAGCCTGTGCAGGCGTTGCATGCCTGCTCTCCCTTTTGGCAGCACGCTGCCACGGCACCCGCCCACCACCTCTGTGCCTGCGCCCCGCCACCGGCCTGCACTTGTGGTTCAGTGCTCGTCTCTGTTCCTGTGTACCGACTGCATCACCTGACGACCCCCGCCGCTGCCCGTTCCCCGCCCTTTCCCTCCCACAGGATGGCACCTACAAGGTGCGCTACCAGGCCCGCGGCGTCCACAAGCCCACACCCAGGAAGAACACAAACCTGGCCAAGCGTGAGTGGGCGGGGCGGGGCGGGGCACACAGCCGCATGCATGCACGCACGCCTGGCCACGCACTGACGGTCCGTTGCTGCTCGTTGCCCGCCTGGTGTCACACTGCACTCCCTCTGGGCCTCTCTCGCGCTGCCGCCTCACTCCTGCCGCCTCACCCCTGCTTCCTCCCCCCCGCCTCCCTCCCTGCAGTGTTTGACATCCAGACCCGCTTCATGGATGTCATCGACTCAACCTACGCGTGAAGAGAGGGCCACCCCGCGCCCTGCGGGCCCCCCCCGGCAGCCCTGGGCAGCCCGCCGTATGCAATCCTGTCGTAGCATGCACTGCCATGGCAGCCATGCATGACACGCGGCATCATCACGGGCCTGCTCCTTGCCCCTTGCCCAGCCCTACACCTCCTCCTCCCTCTCTAGATCCTCCCGCACCTCGCCCCTTTTCCCCTTTGTGCTACCACTGCACAGTGGACCTGCACCAAACTGCATCACTTGCCATGCATTATAACAATGACCCACATCGCCTTGACTTTGCACTCAAACCGCGCTCGCGCGCACCCAAATCCGCACGCAATACTCTCCCTCCTCCCTCCCGCTCGCTTCCCCTGGCTTCTCTCTCCTCATGTAGCCTAGTCCCCGCCACCCCATTCCGCTTCTATATACGCTTTTCTGTGCAACTCAACTGTCGGCCCCCAAGCGTTTTGATTCAGCTTGCCAAGCCACCCAAATAAAACAAATGGCCGTTTTTGCCCTCGACGTAGGCGCCCCCTTGCACTCCTGCATCGTAACACCTCCTAACCTCAACTGTGTATGTACCCCACCCATGAAACTGTGAAGCATTTCAGCCAGGTGTGTGTAACATCAGTATGCCCACCAGGAAACTGTGCATTCAACTAGGGTGCAGCAGTGGCAGGCACCAACATGGGCGAGGCAACCAGCCAGAACAGAGCGGATGCATTGTATGCTGTGAAATCGCGGCGCCTCACATGTGGAGCAGAGACTAGTATGTTGTGATTGCGGTTGTGGAGTCCTCATGACGTGTGTGACACTAAGAGAACGGACTGAGATGCTGTGAAAGTGCAGGTGTGATGTGCTTGTGACGCAAACAGCGCCGTTCACTGTTCAATTGGCTTGCTATGGCATACCGTGCAAGAGGCATAGTGCGCCGCTGCCTGTGCCGGCTGGTCCCGACAGCGCCGCTCCCCTCCCGCTACACGCGATCATGCTCTTCGACACTGTGCACTGCTGCCTGTACCCGCTGCCCCCGACGTGCCCGCTCCCGCGTCACGCTACTGTGCTCCTCACTCGGAGCTCACGTGGGGGGTGCTGCCGCCTCCCCTGCCTCCAAAATGCAAGCGCTGTGCGCTGCTGCTTGTGCCGGCTGCTGCTTGCCCCGCCGCAGCCGTTTTCTTCTTCTTCACGCCCACGCTGTTCAGGGCTCATGCTGTTCAATGCCCACGCTGTGTTCAGGGCTCATGCTGTTCAGTGCCCACGCTGTGTTCAGGGCTCATGTGGAGGCTGCTGCCGCCTCGCCTGCCTCCAGAATCTTGAAGGTCATGCCCGCCTTGCGCAGGCGGTCCACCAGGAGCATGCCCATGGCTGCAGCACAGCAGGGAGCGGGGGTGGGTGGGCGGGAGAAGCGGGGGTCGGGGGAATGTGGGCAGGAGGAGGGAGGCCACAGGAAAGTGGGCAGGAGAGGGGAGGCCAGAGGAGGGGCGCCCGGGCCCGGAGGGGGTGCAGGAGGGGTGACGGGGGCTCAGGTGTGGCACATGCAGGCATGAGCAGGTGCAGCAGCAGAGGGGGCTGCCGACTCAGGAGCATTGCCACACCACCCATGCCTCCCCTGCCTTGCCCTGCCCCCTGCCATGCGCCCCGCCAGCCTGCTGCCTGCCCTCCCCGCTCCCCGCCAGTCCCAGTGCAGCGCCCCTGCTGGGGAGCGCCCCTCCCCACGCCTCAACTCACCGCTTGCGGGGGTGAGCACGCCATATAGGATATAGGGCTTCGGGTTTAGGCTAAAAACCCTAAAACCCTACCCCCCCCCAAAAAATAGAACCCTAAAACCCCAACTCACCGCTTGCCGGGGTGAGCACGCCTCCTTTCTGCAGCTCCTGTGCCGCCTCCAGCTCCTTCTGCTGCAGCGCCAGGCACAGGGCCGCCTCCAGAAGCTGCGCATGGGGGGAGCAGCGGGCAGCGGTGGCGGTGGCAGTGTGGGTGGGCAGCAGGGGCAGCATGTCTGGCCGTTTGTGTCCACAGGGAGGTGCGCTTACACAAGGACCCACACCCACTCAGCTCAGCATGCAGCTGATGCCCCCAGCAGCCCCCCCAGCTCTTGCCCCACCCCTTGGCTGATGCACCCCTCCATCAACACTCCCTCCAGCGCCACACTGGCCCCTACCTCGCCATCCTGCTGCCCCAAGTAGCCCCCCCACCCCTCTTTGCTGATGTACTCCACGCCGTCCCACTTCCCCCGCCCCCTGGCCCACCCTCTCGCCGCCAGCTCACCATGCGGCTTGTGCCCCAGTAGCCTCCATCCCTGTGAGGGTCCGCCACCTCTGCCTGCACCAGCACCGGCGCCTCCCCGCTGCCCGCCGGCTCTGCGCTCCACCCCAGCACACGGTTGGAGAAGTAGCCGTTGAGCATCATGTCCCGAGTAGGGCCCTGCGGTGACGGGGGCGTGTGCGGTGTGTGCGAGAGGGAGAGGGAGAGTCGTTGCAGACATGTGGTTGGGTGGGGCGGGGTTGCTCATCAGCGGGTGGGGGGCACACCTGATGTGATGACGCCTCTGCCAACCCCATTCATTCGAAACAACAGTGTGCACAGATGCGTCGCCACCCCACCCCACC
>JTEE01000038.1:1781173-1794304 GCA_002896455.3 Chlorella sp. ArM0029B | reverse complement strand
GCTCCCCCCCTCACCTCTCCCTGCAACGGCAGCATCTTCTTGAGCAGCGGGTGCAGCCAGGTCTGGGACATGGCCCCCACCATGGCAATCGTGCCCAGCTGCACCATGCGGGCGCCCCACCATGAGGGGGTGGCAATCGCCTCCTGGTACCGGAACGCCTTGCGGTCCTGGTTGTAGACCAGGAAGTAGTTGGAGCGGTGCACCACGCGGTTGTTGCAGGCCTGCGGGGGTGGGGCAGGTGAAAGGGCAGCATGTGAAGGGTCAGGGACTGTTGTACCCCAGAAATAGGTTGGAGCGGTGCACCACACGGTTGTTGCAGGCCTGCGGGGGTGGGAGGGAAAGGGGCAGACGGTGACACGGAGCGGGAGGCGGGGAGCAGCAGGGGGCAGGACTTCCAGACTCACTTCTGGCACTAAATTCCCTGCCCCACCCACCCATCCTACCTGCATGACAAATGAGGCACGGTACGAGCTGGGCCCGACCTGCGCACCCATCTGGGCCACCCCATCCCACCCTGCCCCCCGCTGTACTGCAAACCAGCGTCCCTCACGCATGGGGTGTGGGGCCGAGAAGCCGCACATCAGCAGGCTTCACACATCTGTCCTGCTGCATCACTCGGATCCACACCTTCGGCACCCTGCCCCTGCCCAGGCCCACCTGCATGACAAGGGGTGCCAGGTACTGACCCAGCTTCCGGCTGTACTGCACGCCCCACGCCCGCTCCACCCCAAAACAAGGCATGGCATGCTGCTTTCATAGCCCCTCTGCTCTAAAACCTTTGCTATCCGGCCCGCAGCCTCGCACCAACTTCCCTGCCCCACCCACCCGCCCAGGCACCCAATCACCACAAGTAAATAAATAATGACCATTGAGAGCAGGCTCACCACCCTACCTGCATGACAAAGGGTGCCAGGTACTTGCCCAGCTCTTGGCTGAACTGCACGCCCCAAAACTCGCCGTCCCCGCCCTTGCCGTCTGCCGGCACCACGCTGTACACGTCGCCCGCGTCGTCTGCAGGGCAGAAGGGCAGAGGGGTAGAGGGGCGGGGTGGAAGGCAGAGGCAAGGGTGAGCTACAGCTTGACAGCTGATGATGAGTTTGTGGATGAGGAAGACAAGCAGTGCCAGCAGGGCAGGCACCATGCTGTGCACGCTGCGGAGTGCGGGGCAAAAAAGAAGGAGATGACTGCTGGTGAGCAGAAGACGTGCACAGCAGCGGCAGGCGGCTGGCACCCGCCCAGAGTGGTAGGTGGCTGCAAGAGGGCAGCAACGGGGCCCTAACATCCCCTGCCCCGCACATCCCGAACCCAGCCCAGGCCGGTACAACGCAGCCCAGCCCACGCACCCCTCAGAGCCGGGTTGCTCTTCATCTCAGCAAAGGCGTTCATGCCGCTGCACCACAGGGTGGGTGGCATGAATGGGGGGCAGGGAGGGGTTTGTCAGCAGCAGGGCAACGCCTCCCACAAGCCAGGCTGCTGCAGCAGGGGGCCAAGGAGGCGGGAAAGAGACGCGCACCACGGTGGGCGGGCAGCCGTGCTCTGCTGGGTGCACAGCCTCTTGTGCCCGGCCACGTGCGCTGCCCAAATTATAACAACTGCTTGAGCAGCGTGACTTGTAGAATTGCTTTGATTCTTGCCCCGCCCGCCCACCTGGCGATGGTGCCGCCGCTCACGCCTCCCTTGGACTTCATCACCACATTCTGGATCTGCAGGGCGGGGCAGCATGCACAGCAGGGCGGGCGATGGGTTGAGGGTGGCGGGTGGCAGGCCGGATGGCAGGTGCTCACGCGGGGGCAACGCGGGACGAGAGGAGGGAATGTCGTGCCACCAGCACCAGCACCAGCACCAGGACTGCTATCCAAACACTGCATCTCACCCTTGACCAGCACCAGCACCAGCCCTGCCACCCACACCGCACCCCACCAGCGCCAGCGCCAGCACTGCCCCCAAAACCGCACCTTGGCTGTCTGCTTGCCGTAGCGCTCCTTCAGGTGGCGGGCCACCAGCAGGGCGCCCAGGTCAAAAGGGGTGGAGTCAAAGCCTGCGGGAAAACCGGGGGGTGTGGGGGCCGGGAGGAGCACAGTGGGGAAGGCGGCAACTCAAGCAGGGCAGGGCAGGCCACAATAAGACGCGACGGTGGCAGCGCCCGGCCTTGTGAGTGCGTGCCTGCCCCGCTTTGCCGCCCGCTTTGCCGCCGTGCAACGTGGCTTATCGCCGCGGCTAGCACGGCACTGAGTGGATCACCGCGGCAGCAGGCAGGGGGGCTCAAGCCGCAGCGCACAGCAGGCAGGGTGGCTTGGGGCAGCAGGGCGCGGCGGCAGGGGTGGGTCGGGACCGGCAGGGTGGACGTGGCAGGCAGGGTGGGGTCTCAGGGTGGGGTCTGTGCCTCTCTTTTCTTATAATAGAACACCCTGAGTTTAGCTTTTCCATAATGCTGGGATGACGCATCTGCGGCACACTGTTGTGTTGCTGCGGCGCTGTAAATGAACGAATGAATGCATGGGG
Organism: Chlorella sp. ArM0029B; assembly: GCA_002896455.3. Lineage (NCBI taxonomy): Eukaryota > Viridiplantae > Chlorophyta > Trebouxiophyceae > Chlorellales > Chlorellaceae > Chlorella > Chlorella sp. ArM0029B. The sequence continues at coordinate 1,791,802 of JTEE01000038.1, read as the reverse complement.
TCTCACCGCAGCAGGGCACGATGCGCAGCTTCTTGCGTGCCGCCTCCTCCTGGTACTTGTCCACGATAGTCTTCACCCAGGGAATCTCGCCTGCGGGGGAGGCAGCAAAGAGAGGGTTAGAGGCAGGGTGGGCAGGAATGCGTGGGATGCCGCCTGTCAACATTAGTGGCACCCTTGCGCACGGCCGCATCCACTCACTCATTCATTCATTCATTCACAGCGCCGCAGCAACACAAAAGTGTGCCGCAGATGCGTCATTCCAGCATTATGGAAAAGCATAACTCATTATAGGCCCCATTAACTCTGTCACTCCCCCTGCTGGCGCCCGTCTCCTTGCGGGGCAAAGAGTCTCTTCACTGCCCCCAGTCTCTTCACTGCCAAACACAAGCGCGCACGCCTCGTAACCCACCCACCGATGATGTCCACATACTGGCAGCTGGCGTAGCTGAGCAACAGCATACCTCCCTCGTCCCCCCTCCCAAAACAGCCCGCCGCCTACCCACCGGTGATGTCCACATAGTGGCAGCCCTTGCGCACAGCGGCATCCACCACGGGGGTTCCCACCAGAGCAAAGGGGCCCGCCGTGCTCAGCATGACCCGTGTCTGGGCGGCAATGTCGTCCAGGCTGGCCTGCAGGGGGGGCGTGCAAGGTGCAGTTGGTGAGCTGGCTTGGCATGCTGTGCATGCAGTGGCGCGCATGCTGGGCGGCAATGTCGCCCAAGGGCGGGGCTGCAGGCGAGGTGCAGTGGGGTGGGTGGGGCTAAGGGGAGCCAACCTGCTTATAAGCTAGGTTGGGCTCCACAGGCTGGCCCATGGAAAACGGGTGGGGTGGGGTCATTCGTAAAACGATCCTCGGCAGCCTCAGCAACCCTTCTCAGCACCCCACCAAGCCCCTGGCATCACACACCAACCCGACTGCACACTCCTCGGCTGCATCCTCGACAGGCCCAGCAGGCCCAGCAGGCTCAGCAGGCCCAGCAGGCAGCCCACCTGGTCCCTGGCATCCCCGATCAGGATGGGCACATCCTTCAGCTCTGACCCGTACTGCTCGCTCAAGTCCAGGCGCAGCTTCTCAAGGCGCTCCTTGCTGCAGCCGGGGCCCAGGGCAGCGGCAGGCAGGGGTGGGTGAGCCAGGGCGGTTGAGAGGGGGGACGCGGGGGACAGGCGGGGCGGCTTGGCTTCCTCAGCACCAGGCGCGAGTTTGCAGACGCTGCTGGCTACAGGGGCGGGCAGGAGGGGCAGGGCACAGGCGTAAACAGCGGGGGCCTCGAGGCAGCTTGGCCCCAGCCGCAGCTTTTGCGTCGCCCCGGGATGCAGGTGTAGGGCAAGGGATAGTTGAAACGGGGAGGACTTGTGAGGGACAGGGAGGCGGAGGGCAGGTTGGCCAGCGTGAGAGGCCGGGAGCGGCATCTCTGGACTGCAAGGTGAGGAGAAGTGGGCGAGGCAGGGAGGGATCTTTGAGGCAGGTGGGGCAAGGGGGCTGGGTGGGAGAGAGCAGCATGGGACAGTGCTATGCTGTGGGAAGGGGAGGGCGGAGTGGGACGCAGGCGGGGCTCAGAGGGCAGGAAAGTCAATACACGCCGAATTGCGGGGAAAGAGAGGGTGGACGGTGGTGGGGAGGGACATGGGCAGACAGCTGGCGGCAAGGGTGCGCTTGGCAGGGGGCAGAGAAGGGCAGGAGGGTGGGTAACCGGGAGTGAGGAAGCAGCACAGGGGAGGTGATCAGCTGTGCCGAGGAAGGAAGGGATGCATTAAGGAGGACAGACGCCCCAGCACCCTGACAGTTTGTAGAACCCCCGAGGGTCTGCCATCCATTGCCGCAATCCACGGTCCTCCCGCCTCATGCCACACCACCGCACCTGCGTCCAGCAATTGCCCACTTCACTCCCGTCTTGTAATCACGAGCGAGGTGCTCTGCCACGAGGCGCCCGGTGAAGCCGGTGGCTCCTGCCGCACGAGACATGGAATGGGAAGCGGGCGGTGAGCGGGCGTTGAGCGGGCGCTGAGCGGGCAGAAGTGGGCGGCGAGCGGGCGGCGGCAGCCAGTCTGTGCAGCACGTGCGCCCCTTCCCGGTCTGCACACCGACTTTGATCGCGCAAGAGTGCTTTCTGAAGCAGACGCGCAGCGAATGCTTGGCGCACCGCGGCCCTTGTTCTTCTGTCACACTCACCCCACACCACGACGTCGAATGCACGGTTGGTAGCCATTGTGCTTTACAAGGAAACCAGATCCAAGACTCTCCGCCCGGGTGCAGTGGAGAGATGCCGAGATGGCCAACAAAGGTTGCTTGGTGCGCTGACCGAGGTAGAGAGCTGCAAGTCACTGGCTCGTAATTCGCAGTCGCAAATGCGCGGCCTGGAAGCGCGATGGCGCCCTTCTAACAGAATGGTGCTGAGGTGGCCGGCGTTGGGAGCGTCAGCGTCACAGTCATGTCATACAGTCGGATGCAGAAGGGAAGCTTCACGATCCCTCGGCTGCTCACATGTAGCATACACATGTCAAATAATACGAGGGAAAGTTGAGAGATGAGGAGTGTGCGAGCCGCCAACATGGCCTCCGTGTGGGCTACGCATCAGCATCGCTGCCGCTGCTGGCGCCGCTGCTGACGGGGCGCGACCTGGAGCCGGCATTGAGCATCGCCAACATCTCCACAGCCGGCTCCACCTGCAGCAGGGATAACGCAGAGTCGGTTGGACATCCTGAGGGAGGTGTCGACTATAAGATGTGTACAGCAATGCCAGAGGGGCGGTCCTCGCCACACTGAACTGCCGGCGCAGGCGGGTGCCACTTTAGGAGGCCACTTTAGAAGGCAGCTTTAGGAGGCAGCGGCCCCTGGTGCTCAGGCCTGCCAGCCTGCCCGTCCGCCAACCATCCGTCGCACCCTGCTGCCCTGCACGCACCTCGCAACGCACTCATCCCCACCACTTGCATCCTCTTCATCCGACCATGCGTGCACATGCACGCTGTAAACTCTCCGGTATCGCTCTAACCCCACCTCCGCCCCCGTTCCCCACACCCTTGCACACCCTTGCACACCTTCTGTGCCTTGGTCCTCCGGTCGTACGTGCCCCGCTGCATCTCCACAGAGTGTCCCATGTAGATGGCCAGCGCCTGGGGGGGAAAAGAGGCGGGGAGGCAGCGGAAGTTAGGGGTGGGCAGAGGGCAGAGGGCAGAGGGCAGAGGGCAGAGGAGCAGGGCTGGCAAAAGGGGAGGACAGGAGGAATAGGAGGGGGCACGGCAGGGGCATGGTAGCTGCATGTAGCGACCCATGTGGTTGGATGGTGCCTGGAAGGGATGCAGGGAGGCAGGGGAGGATGAGGAAGGCGTGGGTGGTTGGGGTGGTGAGCGGTGAGGCAAGCCGAGCGGTGACACACACACACACACAGCCACCACCAACAGCAGCGCCCCCCTCCCACCCTCCCCACACATACCTCGAGCTCACGCTCCGATGCGGTGCCGCTGCCCCGCAGGTGCGTCACAATCATGTCCCGAATGAGGTGAGGGTTGGTGCGCTTGCCGGTGAGGCGGAAGGAGGTCGACCAAAACAGCTGTTGCAGGGGCGGGAATGAAAGGTAGGGTGAGGCGGGGTCGAGTAAAAGTTGGCGAGGGTGGAAGGTCTGTGGCCACAAGACTGCTTGCCCCACAAGAGATGATACATGCTTTTTGGAGCCTTTGGATGTGCAGCTGCGTCCGGTATGCCACACTTCATCTCCACGCCTTGGCGGGCAGGCATGCGGGCAGGTGAGGTGGGGGGCTCTGGGTGGGTTGTTTCCACGCAAGATGTACAGCAAGCCACCCAGTGCCAGCTCGCACCCCCGATCCCACATCCTGCCCCTCACCCAGCCTCCCCACACCTTGTACAGAGACTTCTCAGTCAGGGGCTGCCCGTTTGTCCTGCAAGGCGGCCAGTTCAACAGATGGTGAGTGGGCAGGGCACAGATGGGCACAGATGGGCACAGCAGGGCACAGCAGGGCACAGCAGGCCATAGCCGACCGCGCTGGGTGCATGCGCTTCGTTCCTGGCAGTGCAGCTGGTGCGTGAGCTCACCACTGTCGCTGGCTCACTGCCGCACAGGCCGCGTGCCGTCACACAGCATGCACGCATGCATGCCCACCCTAACTTTGGCGCAACAGCTTTCTGCACAGCCGGCATAGCGTGCACAGCCTGCACAGCCTGCCAGTCCGCACAGCCTGCCAGTCAGCCAATCTGCCCAGCCTGCACAGCCTGCACATACTGCTATAGCCTGCCCAGCCTAGTTTGCTACACACAGCCTGCCCAGCCTGGTTTGCTACACACTCACTCACTCACTGGCAGAAGAGGAGGTCGTGGGTGGGCTGCATGGCGGCGCGCCACTTGCCCATGTAAGCCTCCAGCTCTGGGTACAGGTGGGGGGAGATGACCAGGGCAGGGCGCTCGCCGTATGTGCGCCCCGTCTGCGCAAGGGGTGAGGGCGGGCAGGGTGACATGGCAGGGGGAGGGAGTGTCAGAAGCGTGGGGGAGCGGTGCTGGCTGGCAGGCGAGCGGTGAGTGGCAGGCAGGCAGGCAGGGAACATGTTACAGCAGCATGCCGGCAGGTGCGCAGGCGGTCCGCTCATGCAGGCAGGTGCGCAGCACCCCTCCCTACGCTGCCCTGCCCGCCCTGCCCACCCTGCCGCTTGCCTTGTAATCCGCTGGTCCGTGCCGGATGACCCACCGCCCCTCCTTGTCCTTTACCAGCGTGCGCCCCACCTCCAGCTCACGCAGCGTGCGCTGCAGGGTGGGTGGTGGTGGTGTGGCAGGGGAGGCATGTGGGGTCACAGGGGTGTGCAAGTTTCGGTCCGTGGCACGAGGAGGGGGCATAAAGGGGGGTCAAAAGGGTACACAAGTGTCAGTGGTTGCCCCTCCCATGCCATTGAGAGGCACTTGAATGCCAGTGAGTGGCACTCCAATGCAAGCAAGCGTCAGGGCGGTGCCAGCCAAGTCTCTCGTGAGGGGCACTGTGATGCCAGCTACCGAGTGTTTCTCCAGTGCCCAGCCACGCGTCCCTCTCTTGCCCCATGCCATGCGTGCCAGTCCGGTGCTAGTCCAGCATCAGTGGGCCAATGTGTCATGATCAAAGAGGACAAGCTGCATGTCCCAGGCCACGCTGTTGCACCTCAACAAAAGTCCTCACCATCCGCCCAATCCCATCCTCCCCCAAAGCCCTCACCATCCGCCCAACCCCATCCTACCCCAAAGCCCTCAACCCCCCACGCCCAGCCCCTCCCCCACCTGTCTGTCTGGCACGCAGCTCAGTATTGCAAAGATGAGGTAGCGCTGCAGGCTTCTGGCCACTCCGGAGGGCGTGCGGGGCTTGCCGCTGGGCCTGAGGGCGGCGCACTCCTTGCGCAGCTCCTCACACAGCCACAGGTACTCGGGCCACGACAGCCACTTGAGCTCCTCATCTGCAGGGTTAGGGTTGCAGGGTGACAAAGTTGTGATTTCTAGACCACAAAATAATGTGGGTTGGGCCAGATAGCCAGTTGAGCTCCTCGTCTGCGGGGTTGCAGGTTGAGCGAATTGTCAACTGTAAAACCACAAAGGCCTATCGGTAGTCGGGCCAGGACAGCCACTTGAGCTCCTCGTCTGCGGGGGGTCACGGTGTGCAACCCTTTGATCTGCAAAAGCACAACCTCAACGTGCAAAACCAAATTGTCGTCTCGGTACTCGGGCCAGGACAGGCAATTGAGCTCCTCATCTGCAGGGTTTTAGCATTCCTTAAGTTGTGATTATTAACCAATATGCGGGTACCCTGGCCAAGACAGCCACTTGAGCTCCTCATCTGCATGGTCACGGGAGGGAGGGGAGGGGAGGAGGGCAGGTTTGTGAGGAAGGCACAGGGGAGGGGACATGGACGGAGGCGGCAGAAAGGCGGCGGGTCTGCATGAGGCGCCTGCCAGTGCGTGAGAACGCAGCGCACACCCAGCGCAGCCCCTTGCCCAGCCGCCACAGGTACGCAGGCAGGCCTGGAGAGCTAAGAGAGTATCGAGGGCAGCCCTCTGCCGCCCTGTCAAACCTGCCACCCGCCCCCTCACCTGCTGTGCGTGGCGCCACCTTTGCCCTTTTGTTGGCCAGGTTGGTCATCCCCCTCAACTCCTTGACAACCTCCAGGTCGGAATAGGGCTTCTCGCCACGCCCCGGGTTGACCTGCAGGCAGGCAGGCAGGCAGGCAGGCAGGCAGGCAAGGGAAGTGTGGAACGGAGGGCACAGGGGCGGGACGGGATGGGGCGGGTGGACACAGCGTGGTTCTTTCTCTTGCCACGCCTCAAATTGACCTGCAGGCATGCAGGCAGTGTGGAATGGCGGGTAAGGGCCAGGATGGGGTGGACACACTTTGGACATGATTTTATGCAAAGGGCTGAGCCACACAAATGCAGGATGGTTCAGGATTGGATGCAGGGCTGCATGGCACCCCGGGGGTGGCAACACACAGCATGGGTTCATGCACGCACAACACGCCACAGGAGCGGCGCAAGTGCAGTACAGGTGCAGTACAGGTGCACTTCAGTCGGTGCGAACTAGACGGCCCGGTGCCTGATGCGCGCTGCACACCACTCACACCCACCCTGCTCGTTTCAAGCACCACCCACCTTGGACTGCCCATGGTACAAGAACTTTGCAGCAGCGCCCGTCGCCCGCAGCTGCACAGCAGGCGCTCGCAGGCGGGAGGGCGGAAGGTATGCGGTTGGCGTCACAGCCACACGGGAGTAGCTGAGTGAGATGGCATCGCCAGTTGTGGTGCTTGCCAACAATGGCCCACCTGGAGCTCTCATCCAAAGGCCTGTGTTCAAGTAAGCAGCCCAGACAACGACCCTAAAGCTTAAGAATGCATCGAGGATGGTTCATCCGCTGAATGCCCAAGGGGGGAGTGGCCAGGGTGGCTCCGGCACCGCCCTTCCCCGGTTGCTCACAGCCCCCCAGCAGCACAGCAGCCAGGCCCCGGCACGCAGGTACCCTCGCACGCCAACCCACGCCACCATGTACATTTGCCAGACCGCTGTGTGCTGCACGTCCCCCACCCCTCACACCCAAAATCACAGCACCCACCCTTCCCACCCCTACCCCGCATGCCCCTGCGTGCCAGGCCACCATGGCCCCTGTTCCCACAGGATTGCCCTCTCTGTCAACCGCCCCACACCACACCGATTTCGCGTGTGCCCCCCCGATCGCATGCTGCCGCCCGCCACTCACCACAATGCTCTCCGTCCGCACAGAGATGTCCCTCTCCGCTGCAAGCCACAGCACGTACTCAAACACGGGCACCACACCCTCACGAGTAGGCGAGGGCAGCAGCTGGGAGAAGGAGAGGTCCGCCAGCGGCACGCCCCGCACGCGATGCACGTACCCCAGCGCACCCCTGCGGGCAAATTGGAGGGTTGAGGGTTGAGGGTCGAGGGTCGAGTTTTGCTTGGATCCGTCAAACCACTATACCCAAAGAGTATTGAAACATCAGAGTCAGAACATGCGCCTGACAGGGTGCACTCACCGGCACACTTGCTACACAGAGCTGTCAGGCATGGCTGGTCATGCTGGCACAGAGCTGTCAGGCATCGAAAAGGCTGCTCATTCCCGGCAGATGCAGCATGAGCAGCCCTTCCCATTCCTGGCAGCTCTTGTGTGGTCGGGAATGTCTGCTCAGGCTCACCGCATGTGGTCGGCATACTTGCGGGCCGTCACCTCGCCGATGGGCTCGGCTTGCGCCCCAAAGAATCGCACGGTGAGGAAGTGGTGGTAGTCGGCAAACTCCCGGCGCAGAGACTCGCTCATGTCGGCCACCTGCACGCCAGGCGGGCGGGCAGTCGGTCGGGCAGGCAGGCAGGCAGGCAGGCATGTCAGGCAGTCAGGCAGGCAGGCGGGCAGTCAGGTCAGGCAAACAGGCAGGACGACTCTGTGAAAACTTTGTGTCCGCGCCGTCGCCAGCAGCCAAGGGGTGCACCAGCAGTGACGATAAAAACAAGTTGGAGAGCCCCGACAGCGGTGCGCTGTGCATGCTACGCCCCTGAAGTCAGACCCTGCTGGCTGCCCACTGCCAGGCAACGAGCGCTGCTGCCCCAGCCACTGACCGACAGCGCGTACGGCGCCCCCCTCAGCCGCTTGCTGAGCTTGGGGGCATCGGCAAAGGCATTTCCAAACCGCTCCAGGGGCGGGCAGCGCCGCTCCTCGATGGGCAGGTGCAGGTAGTCCACGTCAGCAGCATCTGCCAGGTAAGCAGCGGCCACGTCAGCAGTGCCTGCGCCGCTGGCAATGGCCCCTGCAACCACGGCCAGCGGCACGCCTACACTGCTGGCAGGCGGCCCGCCCAGCTCCCGTTCCCGCTGCTGCTGCTGCTGCTGCTGCTGCTGCTGGTCGGCCAGGGCCAAGCCTGCACCTCTACCGCTCTCTGCCAAACTAAACAGTGATTGAGGCGCGTTGGCTTGACTGCTGCTGCTGGTTTGGCTGCTGCTGCTGCTGCTGGCTTGACTGCCGCTGCTGCTGCTGCTTTGACCGCTGCCGCTGCTGCTGCTGGCGGCGGCGGCCTGCTGCAGCAAATGCCCCGCTGCTGCTGCTGCCGCTGCCTCCCATCCTGCTGCCTGTAGTGCCTCTGCTGCGGTGTCTGTTTGGCCACTGGCGCCGCCTGCCGCACCCCCAGGAAAGGCCCCAGCTGTTGACATCACCAGTTCTGCCACCGCTGAGCGCAGGCGCAGCGGCACCCCTAGGCTGCGGGCTGTCTCATCCGGCATCGCTGCCAGCTCGCCAGCGGTGCCATACCAGTTTTCACGCAGGGTTTGCACCAGGTCATCCTCTGCAAAGGGGCGGCCCAGGCGCTGGCAGGCGGCCCGCACAGCAGTCGCCACGTCGGTGGCAGGCGTGACCAAGTCCGCCGCTGCAACGTGGCTCTCTGGCCCCGCTGCTGCTGCTGCCGCTGCTGCCGAGGTGTCTGCTCCTGCTGCTTCTGCTGCAGCGGCCGTCGCTCTCAAGGTGGAGAACAAGGGCCTGCCTGGCGCATCCAGGGGATAGAGGCTGGAAGGCCTGGACCGGCGAACTGCGCAGGTAGAGGGGGCGGGAGGGGCGGTGGCGTGAGGAGGCCGGCAGCGGCGGAGCAATGCTCGCACCATCCGGCAATCGAATTGTTCTTCATTTACCTGCAGTGGCGCTGCTCAGGTGCCGGAGGGAGGCTAAGCCGCCTGCAGTTTGAGAGCCCTGCCGACACCAGGTGGCCCGCATGGCTGCTGCCTGACTGCTAGCCAATTGTGCGTATCGGGGTGCTGAAGCGCGACACGCCATTAGGGTATGCGCCAGCATTCAGCCGGCATAGAGCATAGGGCCCAAAGCTGCAGCCTCCTCTTTGAGGCTGTTTGATTGAAACAATGAGATTCTGAATGATTGTTGGGCAAGAGACCGAGTGAGAATGCGATCTGCCCCCACAGGGCAGGAGAACACTTGTAACTCACCCATGTGGCGGCAGCGGCGGCAGGCTGGCGGCAGAGAGCTGGCATTGGTGAGATTGCATGCCTGATTGGCTTGGTAAGAGCCAGAATATGGCTTAGTAAGTGCCGAATGGGTCCTGTCCTGTACTGCGCTCATTCTGTGCCAAATGCCGGTGTCATTCCACACCGGCGCTGGCCCTCGCCTGCCGCTGCTCCCGCCGCGCGTGTGTCGTGCATGCTGGGGGGCCTCCCACTCTTGCCCGCGCTCTATTTCGTCGCACCATCGGCACTGCCCAATCACCCAGCCTTGCAACGTGCTAGGCGAGCAGCAGAACTACTTCCGATCGCCTCCAGGTTTTGCTGACCGGCCTTCTGGGCGCCCCACTCGGCTTTCTCGGCTGCAGCAGCCTCTTCGAGTGCCAGATCACGCCCCAAGAGGCCCCTGATGTACTGGCTCGTGAGCCTTCCCCACGGCGGGCGGGTGGACCACGCCTGGAACCGGCTGCAGGAGGCCACGACATACGCAAATGACTACAGCTCCAACTTCAAGTTTGCGCTGCCCGAGAGCTTCCGGGTGGGCACCCTGGACTCGCTGCTGGCGCTGTCGGATGACCTGCAGAAGGTGAACGCGGCGGTGGAGGGCACCGTGAACAAGGTGCGGCGGCAGCTGGTCGAGCTACAGAGCGGCGTGGCGCCCGAGGACCGCGCAGACGTGTGGGTGGAGGGGCAGACGCCCGAGGGCTACCTGCAGCGGTTTGCGTGGAACGAGGCCAAGTACCCCAGCCGGCGGTCCCTCAAAGACATTGTTGCATCCATCATGGACACAGTGCAGAAGCTGGATGACGACCTCAAGGTGAGGGGCGGTTTGGTGGGGGCTGCACGGTTCCAGGGCCACGTCAGGGGAGGAGCAGGAGAGTGCGGGCACAAAGGGGAGGCGTCCCCTTGTGGTGGTGCGGGGGTCAGCAGAAAGGTGGGCGCCTGCAGCAATTTTGCTCTCCAGGCGGCTCTTTGTCAAGCACTGCCTATCCCAGAGTGCCATAGCGTTCTACCATTGTCAATGTAAGTCATGCTGTCAACACCCAAGCTGTCGCACCTGGTCTTGCCCTGCGCTGCCCAGCCAGGCGCTGGCATGCTCCAGCCCTTTGCCCTCGCCCGCCCTTGCTTCCACCCTCGTCCCCCCTGCCCGCCGCCTACTGCACCCAC
>JTEE01000038.1:1765247-1781133 GCA_002896455.3 Chlorella sp. ArM0029B | reverse complement strand
ACCAGATCACCACTGTTCCATCACCGCCCACCCGGGTCACCCACTGTTCCATCACCCTCCTGCCGCGCCCCGCAGATGAAGGTCACCGAGTTCTCTCAGCTGCGCAGCACGCTGCAGGCAGCGTCTCGCAAGCAGCAGGGCAGCCTGGCTGTGCGCGACCTATCCTCCCTGCTGGCCCCTGGCCAGGTGGTGGACACCGAGAACCTGACCACCCTGCTGGTGGTGGTGGGCAAGCAGGCCAAGGGGGACTGGCTGTCACAGTATGAGGGGCTCAGCGAGTTTGTGGTGCCACGATCCTCACAGGTGGGTGCTGGGGTGGGTGCTGGGGGTGCTGTGGGTGGATGGCTGTCAGGCAATCACTCCATTACTTGGCGGGTCCACGGAGCTAGCAGGAGTGTGGGACGGGACAGGGGGAGTTCATCTTTGTGGGTTTTGGAACAAACAGAAACTCAGGAATGGAGGTGGGCGGGCGGTGGGCGGCGGCGCCACGTGTTGTGTTGTGTTGGAGCTGCAGCAGCCTAGAGGCTCATGGGTGCAGGGCGGGAGGGCGCCGGGTGCACGGGTGGGGGGTGGGACGGAGTGAGGTGCGGGCATGGGCTGGGCCAGGCGGTGGGAGAGGAAGTGCAGGGGGCACATGCCCAGCATGCTGCTGCAGTAGGTGGGGTGCCTGCATGCCCTGCACCCCTCCCTATGCATTCATATCTGGCATGGGCACTGGCACCGCCTGACCTGCATTCTTGGTTGAAGCTGCCCATCTGGCCATGCACCCGGCCTGCCCACACGCCTGCCGCTGCCCCACCGCCGCTGCCGCGATTGCTGGTGCCGCTGTGGCTCCCCGTTTGCCCTGCCTTACCCTATCACGCGGTACCCGAGGACCACGCCTGCATGGTTGCTAGTCACGGAATCACCCCTGAAGCCCTGAATCTACTTGTCAACTGCTGATCACCTGTGTGCTTTTACCCTTCTCACCTGGGCCCCCAGGTGGTGGCCGAGGACTCTCTCTCTGAGTACATACATTGTGTATACGGAGTCAAGCCTGAATCTGCTTGGCAACTACTGATCACCCGTGTGCCTCTTCCTTTCTTCTTCTTCCTTTCTTGCCTTCTCCCCAGGTGGTGGCCGAGGACTCTCTCTCTGAGTACATACATTGTGTATACGGAGTCAAGCCTGAATCTGCTTGGCAACTACTGATCACCCGTGTGCCTCTTCCTTTCTTCTTCTTCCTTTCTTGCCTTCTCCCCAGGTGGTGGCCGAGGACTCTGAGTACATTGTGTTCACGGTGGTGCTGTTCAAACGGGTGATGGACAACTTCAAGACAGCGGCGCGGGGCAAGGGCTTCCAGGTGAGGCCCGCTGTCGCGTTCCTCATGTTCTAAAGCGCTGCTTCCCCTGTTTCGAACCTCCAAACTGAGCACGGGTCTGAGAGGCCGGGTGCTGTCGGCGGGGTGGGAAGGAAGTAGGGCAGAGTGGGCGCGGCACGGGCTGGCGTCCAGAGGCATGGCGACAGCACAGGGAGCGAGTGCAGCGGCATGCCCGACTCGCTGGCAGCTGGCCGCTGTGCACGCTGGCGGCTCGAGCGCCCCTGCTTCTCCTCCCCCTGCTGGTTTGAACTCACCGCCTGGTTGGCGCGTGTGTGTGCAGGTGAAGGACGTGAAGATTGACCCAGAGGGGCAGCGCACCAGGTGTGGGCGGGGCTGGCTGGCAGTGAATGTGTGGGGGCGGAGGGACGTGAGGGGGCCAGCTGGCCTGCCTGCCTGCTGTGTGTGCTGGCCTGGGGTGCCAGCGCAGGGGGCAGCGTGGCCGCATCGTGCTGGCACTGGCGGCGTGCCAGACTGCGTGCCTGCTAGCTTGCTTGATGTGCCTATGTGCCCGCGGCCCGTGCGTCCCACCACGCTGCGTGCTTTGCACTGCCCCCAAGCCACGTGGCCCCACCCTCCCTCCTTCCAACTCCCGGTTCAAATAGTGAGCACAAGAAGCACACGTTTTAGAGCGACAAACTCAAAAACTGTGTCTCTTCTCCCGGCCTGCCCCCTTGTGCAGCGACGAGGAGCTGTCTCGGGTGCGGACAGAGGCGGAGGGCCGGCGCACCGCCCTGGAGCAGTGGTGCATCACCTCGTACGGCGAGGCATTCAGCAGCTGGATCCACGTCTGCGCCGTGCGCCTGTTTGTGGAGAGCATACTGCGCTACGGGCTGCCGCCGCAGGTGCGCTGGCGGGGGCAGGGCGGGGCGGGGCGAGACGTTGCACACACGAGCGCGCTGGGCTGGGCTGGGCTGGGATGGGCTGCAGCTGGCGGGGTTGGGTGTGCGGCGCTTGCACTGTAGAGGGGGCGGCAGACGCAGCAGGACCAGCTGGGAGCAGTGCTGCGCTGGCTGCGCTTGGGCTACAGTTGCAGCAGTAGCACCCAACAGCTGCAGCATCTCGATAGAGCGCGGCTGGCTTGGGGCTGGCTTGATGCTGGCTTGACAGCTGCGCCAGCTGCCCACCGGACCTACACTCCTTCCTTCCTTCCCGGCCCGCTCCACCACAACCAGCCTAGCCTTGCACTGTGCTGTTGCGCCCCAGGATCAAAGACCACTTGTCCATCTGCACCTTACCGCCTGCTCACCCATCCCTCCTCGCCCACCACCCCCCGCTCCCACTCTGGCAGTTCCTCTCTGTGCTGATGCGCCCCCAACCCAAGACCATTGCCAAGCTGCGCAAGCTGCTGGCGCAGCAGTTTGCGCATGGAGTGGGCATGGAGCACTTCAGCGGGGAGGGGACGGGGCTGGGCGGCGAGGACATGTTCCCTTACGTCGCCTTCACGCTCAACATCGAGGGGTGATGGGCTGGCACCGCTGAGCTGGCGCCGCTGAGCTGGCACCGCTGAGCTGGCAGTTCGCCACGCTGGCGGGGTGTGCGGTCAATTGGTGCAGCCTTCCGGCGGCTCTGCGTGCCCAGCCCAGCTGCCAGCGCAGGTACCACCCCTTGCAACCTCCCTCCCTTCCTTCTGTAGACACCAACCACACTGCTTTGTTCTGCACTGTTTGAGCTGCCTTTTGCTTCCTGCTCTGCGCCGGGCAAACGCCCCCTCTCTGGCTGGCACAACACACCCAGCCGGCCCCTCCAGCAACTTGCACCGCCTGGCCCAGTATCCGGAACTGTGTACTCTGCTCCCCCTTGTGTCCTTGGTGCCTCTTGCTGCCCTCACCGCACTCTGCTGTAACCTTATCGGCCTGGCTGCCTGAGGTGCGAGTTACAGGCAGCAAGATGGGGTGCAGAGGCGGGCAGGCAGGGCAGCTGTCAGAAGGTGCAGCTGTCAGAATGCGCCGCTGTTGGCGTGCGACTGCCCGCCCGGTGGCTTCTGCAGCATCTGCGTGTAGCGTGCTATCATGTCTGGAGTGACCTGCAGCCGCAGGCGCAGCAGCAGAGATGTGGGAGGCAGGGACAAGCAGGGGCAGCGGTGAGGGGGCGCAGGAAGGAAGTGAGTCGCGCCGAGTGCAAATCGTTTTGTTGCCGCCCGTAGACAGGCCCCAACACAGCAGGCTGCCAAAGCGCAGCACAGCAACGCCCGGCTCTTGCTGCCTGCTCCAATCTGTGCGCTGCTGGGGCGGGGTACATGAGGGATGCAGGGCGCCTTCCTAGTCAATTGCTCGCTGGCACGTCTCCAGGTGCCCACCCACACTACATGCTTGTGTACTACATGCAGAGCCCCACACAAGCAGAGCTTCTCACTCACCCCAGGCATGAGCGGTATGCTGGGCTGCTGCACCTGTTGCAGTGCCTGCTGGGCTCCCCCTTGCATTGGAAGGCCGTACAGCTGCTGCGCTCCCGCCTGCTGCTGCTGCTGCGGGGCTCCAGCAAACACGGCTTGCTGCCCAGGCAGCACAAATGGGTGGCCGCCTGCAAACTGCTGCTGCTGCTGCTGCTGCAGCTGCGGCCACTGCTGCGGCTGCTGCGGCGTTCGCTGCTGCGGCGGCGGCCACTGCTGACCTGGCTGCGCTGCCGCAAACTGCGCCGCAGGCTGCTGCTGCACTTGCTGCCCGTTGGCCAGCGGCCAGCCAGCACCTGCCGGCAGGCCTGGCAACGGCATGCCGCCCGCTAGCTGTGCAGGCGCTGCAAGCTGCTGCTGCTGCTGCATTGCCTGTGGCTGCATGAATTGCTGCATGCCTGTAGCGTGCGGGAAGCCGCCTAAGGCGCTAGCTGGCTGCCCAGCGTGCATGGCCGCCGCCGATTGCTGCCAGGGCCCCGCTGCCGGCAGCGCCGCCTGCTGCTGGAGGGATGGCACCGCAAGGGGCATCGCTGCTGCTGCTGCTGCTGCTGCTGGTGCTGCTCTGTGCGCCCCGGGCGTGGCATCCAGGCAGCAGCTGCGGCGCTCATCCTCAGTGAGTGTGTCAGCAGTGGCTACTAGTGCTGCCGCAGCTGCCAGCATGGCTGACAGGCGGGCCACTGCATCAGAGGCCGCGCTGCCGGGCACGCTGTGGGGCCCGCTGCCCTGCAAGCAATTGCAGGGGCGGAAGGGCGGGCAGCACGGGCTGCAGATTGAGCAGGGTGCATCATGCGGCAAGCAGCCAGCGGCAAGCGGCAAAAGCAGTCGGGCACGCACACCCTGCAAGCGGCATGCAAACACACCACACACACACAATCAGGCAGGCAGGCCTGCCGCAGGCCCACCTCAAAGTACTGCACACTGCTTGCCACATCAGCAGCATTGCACGCCAGCTCAGCAAGCTCTGGGGCATGCTGCGCCAGCCCCTCCCACACCTCCACCGGCGGCGGCGTGTAGGGCGCTGTGGCGCCCCCTGTGGCCAGGCCGCCTGCCGCCTCCCAGGAACCCTGGCTGGCTAGAAGCTGCTGGTAGTGCCGGCTGTAGGCCGACTGCTGCCGCCGGTTGGAGCGGCCGCTGGCGGGCGCAACCGCAGCTGCAAGCGGTGACGGCAGCAGGGCAGGCGCACGTCAGGCAAGGATGCAGGTGTGGTGCAGGCCCTGGCGTGCTGTCAGCTGCAAGCGGTGGGAGACACAGCTCTGCGTAGCACACACAGCACGGCACAGCGCGGCACAGCACAGCATGTGTAACATGTCACAGGCCCGCATGCAACTGCTGCACACCTGGCAACCGCTCCTCCTGCTCTTCCTCAGACACTAGGAACTCGTCATCATCATCATCCGTGTCTTCTCTATAGTTCGGCCCGCCGCTGCGCCGCTGCGCGCCGTAGTAATCAACTGCAGCCGCCTTCTGTGCTGCTGCTGCCCCTGCCCCTGCTTTGCCCTTCCCCCGGCCGCCCCTCCTGCACGGGGCAGGCGACAGGCAGCGCACAGGCCTGGTGAGCGAGGGTGAGCAGCCGGGCAGGGCTGTGTGTGCACACATGCAGGTCAGTGGTAAGTCAACCCCACACCAGGGGGCAAGCAGGCGGGTGCGCAGGCAGGCAGGCGGGTGCTCCGCTGCTTGCCCCGCCCCCCTGTCACCACGCACCCTCTTCCGCGGCCGCCCTTGCCCTTGCCACCGCCGCCGCCGCCTCTGCCGCTTGTAGAGGCGAGCAGGCCGGCGGTCAGTCGGTCCCGGATGCCACGGTTGTGCTCCACATCCTCTACATCACACGCTGCTACAGGAGCCGTGATTTCTATTGCCTCCTTGTACTCCTGGGAGGACGGACGGGGGACAGCGGGTGTGGTGTGGTGGGTGGGACGTCGAGAATGGCGCCTGGTGCATGCAGGTTGACGGCTTGGGCAAGCAGCAGGCAGCAACAGACAGGCGGGGGCGGGTTGTGCATGGCAGGCAGCAGCGCGGTACACAGCGTGCACAGCGTCATGCAGCAGCAGCAGCAAAGCGGCGCCACTCCTGGCTCCATGGCAGGCAGCACCCACCTCCTCGCTGGCGCTGCACGTCGCCTTGCGGTCATCCGGGTTCTGGTAGCAGTACCACGGCTCATCCTCCTTGACGTCATAACCCGGGGGCAGCTTGCGCCACTTGTTGCAATTGGGGTTTTCGCACTGCGCCCAGCTCTCCTGCACAATCACGGGCAGCAGCCCCGGCGCTGCCATGGTGCCCTCCTCCCCTCGTGCTCTGGCGGCGGCGGCGGCGGCGCCCGCTGCTGATGAAGCTGGCGGCTGACTGCTGGACCTGCGATGTGTGAATAACGCCTACTGTGCTTGCCGCTTTTCTACAGCCAACTAAAGCGAAGAGCTAAAGGCGATGATCGGTTCGCGGTTCGCTTGCTGGCGGGCCTGAGGACACCGGACGAATAGCAGAATTGGCGGAGGAGCCGTCAAGGGCCGTGAGCCGCTTGGCTGCTTGCCGGGACGGTCACGCACTTGGCAAGTCGCGTGTAGCCCCTACCCCCCGGCGGCAGGCCAAAATGTAATATGTGGATGGTGTAGAGCAGAAAGTGAATGGCGATGGAGGGCAATAGGGCCTGAAGCGGGAGAAAATGGGCATGGCCTCACGAGAAAGGAGGAGCAGAATGGCGGGCAGGACGCAGCCTCCCGGCACTGTCCCTTTTATTGTCAAGCAGCAAGGTCCAGCAAGGCATTGTTGTGAGATCAAGCAGCGCTGCGACCCCGCCCCCCGACACTGGTGTTTCGCCGAAAGCTTGGGCAGCGGCGCGCAGGGCAGCAGTCCCTCAGACACCCTGGTGAGTCTGATCAACGGTGCACGGTTGACGCGCCGGGCAGGTACATGCACATTCCAGGCCGGGTGCCGACGCCGTTGCCCGTCGCCGACACCCGCCTCTGCCTGCGTCTGGCTGTCCGCAGGCACAGAGCCAGCCATGCCTCCCTCCTTCCAGGGCTGCTGTGCACACGACCACGACTGCGAGGCACAGGATTGCAGCAGTGCGTGGTCGCTCTACAAGCACATTGACACACAACGGGTGCGTTGGGCCGGCGGCGGCGGGAGGAGGCTGCGTGATTGCCAGCGTAGTTGCCAGCGCCAAGTGGTGCCAGTGCATTCTTCCCAAACGAGCAATGGAGGGGCACGCCCTGCAGGAAGTGCAACCTGCAGGGCAATGTGCTGCAGCAGGCTGTTCGTGGGAGCCAATGGGGGACAGCAGGATGTCGGGCAGCCACCACCACTGGTGCCCACACCCCGCCTGCGCAGGTCGTCTCGTCTGTTTGTGGGTTGCACGCCACATCAGCTCAAGCCTGTGGTGTACCAATGAACCAACCAAGCAACCCAATGAATGCTAAAGTGAACATGTGAACGCCTGCCCCGCAGGTGCGGTGCCTGAACGAGGCCGTCGACGGCTCCTGCAAAAAGGTGTTCAAGCCGTGGCACCGGCGGCTAGAGCCTGCCAGCAACAACGGCGAGCAGCTAGGTGAGCTGCCGGCACTGCTCTGCCAGGCTGCTGCCTGCGCTGACGCTGTGCAACTGGGTGCTGGTCCGAGCTGATCGGTTGCACAGCGAAGCTCATCCCAATGCGGGCGTAGGTTTGAGCCCCACACATCTCGGGTGCGCTCACCGACGTGCCCACGTCGAGTTTTGGCGCAGCCATGCCTTGCATGCTGTGCACCTGCTGGCACATGCTGTGCTGCCGTGCGCCGCTCCTGCAGAGCCGTACCACACGTGCCTTTCCTTCTACACACTGCTTTTGACCGTCACCCTCGCCCTTTACAGTGAAAAGGGGGCCGGGGCCCAGCTGCTTCTGCAGCTTCGCCAGTCTGTTGTTCCTGCACACTTCAGGCCTCCCGCTCCACTGCCTCCCTGCACACTAGTCTGGTCTGGCCGTCACAGCTGTTCACATGCCCTGAGAGAGGAGTGCAATTCAGGAGGAACCGCAATGCCTGAGAGGTTGGGGAGCCATGCACCCACCGGTTGGGGAGCCATGCACCCACCGTTGCTGGCCCACCATGGACTTGACATGCGACTGATTGATTGGTTGATTGAACTGCCTTCCCTGCAGACTAGTATAGTTTCATCACTCGCTTCAGCAGGGCGAACCAAGTTCTGACAGGTTGGCGCGCCTTGCACCACCTGCCCTGCCCCCTGCAGAGAGTGAAGAGGACGACCCAGAGCTGCTGCTACACGTGCCGTTTGACGGGGCGGTGAAGCTGACGGGCATCACCGTGGTGGGAGGGCCCGACGGCACCGCACCTGCCAAGCTCAAGGTGATCCCATACAACCAATCAATCACTCAATCACTCAATCGTGCAATCACTCGATCTATCAATTAAACAATTGATCAGTGCAATTTCAAGTCCACGGGGAACCAGCAACGGTCTTATGCCACAGGGTGGGGGGAGAGTGTATCAGACACTGCAGGAGTGTATCAGACAGTGCATGAGGGGGCGGGGTGGGAGGGGCCTTTGCACCCTCGAAGGAAGGAGGAGGGGCCCCGGCGGGGGAGGCAGAGGATGGGCGGGCATGCATTTGCTCGTTGGGCAGGCTTGCCGCTCGTTGTTGTTGGCACCAAGTGCATAGCCA
Organism: Chlorella sp. ArM0029B; assembly: GCA_002896455.3. NCBI lineage: Eukaryota > Viridiplantae > Chlorophyta > Trebouxiophyceae > Chlorellales > Chlorellaceae > Chlorella > Chlorella sp. ArM0029B. The sequence goes on along the minus strand of JTEE01000038.1, from coordinate 1,772,737 downwards.
AGCGGAGCAGCCAGCAATCCCTCTTCTGCAGTTGCCCCTGCCCTTCACCCCCCATCCCCACCTCCTCCTTCCACCCACCACCTCTTCATCCCAGGCCAAGGCATGCTACCCCACAGGTGCCCTCGGCTCAACTTCCTGTTGCCTTCCTCAACCCACGCCCTCCCGCGGCTGTTACCTTTGTCTACTTCTCTTTCTTCTTCCCCTCCTTCTTCTTCCCCCCCATCCAGGTCTACACCAACCGAGACGACCTCAACTTCCTGTTGGCTTCTGCAACGCCACGCCCTCCGGCTCCAACCTATATCTCCTTCTTCTTCTTCTTCTTCTTCTTTCCACCCAGGTCTACATCAACCGGGACGACCTCGACTTCTCAACCGTGGCAGACCTGCCGGCGGTGCAGGAGTGGGACCTGCTGGAGAATGGGGGCGGCCTGATTGAGTACCCCACGCTGTGAGTGGGCGCACGGAACAGGGCACGGTACCCGCCACCCCACAGTGCTGAAAGAGTGTCGAGCCGTGGACATGAGAGTGAGTGCCTGCTGTGTGCCTGCGGTGTGTTGTTGTCGGGGGCCGAGGGATGCATTGGGTCAGGCAGGCTGAGGGAGGTGGCCGGGGGCGCTGCGGGGTGGGGCGTGCCGAATCATGCGCTCCGGCCCGACTCAAGTGCCCACCGCACGCTGTGAGTGGATGCAGTTTGAGTGCCCTCCGCAAGCTGTGAGTGAATGCGGTTAGGGAACCGATGTGCTGGGCAAGGAACTAGGGCAGGGTGGAAGGCCCAGGGCGGGGCCCTGCTGAAGGGAAGGGAATGGTCCGACTTTTGAGTGGCCTACGCTGTGAGCGGTGTGAGGGCGGGGTGAGGGGCGGGGTGAGGGGCGGTGAGGGGCGGTGTGAGGGGCGGTGTGACTCACAGAAGGTGCGGACGTACGGGTGAGGCGGGGCAAACATGAGGGGCCTTTAGTGCATGCCTCGTCAACCTCTCAGGATTGTGTTCGTCCTAAAGAATCAAGTTGTTGTTAAAAAGCTGTTGACATCACGTGTAGAGTTGGCCCCGTCACTCCTGCCCAGCGCACGCCTACCTGGCCCCACAGCGCTGCCAAAAGTTCACATGGCGCCCGATCCCGGCACCTCTAAGCCCCCACCTCAACCCTCAGGCCTCAATTGCCTCACACCGCCTCCCAACTCCCTCCACAAACCCCCGCAGTGCCGCCAAATCGAACGGTGTCCTCAGCTGTCTCCATTGCCTCCCATTGCCCCCCACTCCCCTCCATCCCCCGCCCCGCAGAGCCGCCAAGTTTGCCGGCGTGCACTCCCTGGACCTCTACTTCCCCGCCAACTACGGAGGCCCCCACACCACCATCACTTTCATCGGCCTGCGGGGGGAGTTCAGCGAGCGAAAGCGGCAGGCGGTGGAGGCAGTGTACGAATCCAAGCCCATGCCGCAGGTGCGGCAGGCGGGTTTCTTTGCACCAGTGTCTGTCCCATCAGTTGGTTGGTTGGTTCAACGCTGTGCATGTCACATGGTTGCGCCAGGCAGGTGGTGCAGGCGGCGTCTATCGCCCAGCCAATTCCGCAGGTGGTCGGGCGGGCTCGTGCCTTCTTTTTTGCAAGTCAAGTGGGTTGCGCCAGGGGCCGTGTGGCAGAGGCGGTTCGCGTTTATAGTGTTCAAGCGTGTGCCAAGGTTTGGGTGGAGACGGAAGAGGCTGATACGGCTGCCGGATGGCTTGGGTGGCTTGCTGGGTGAGCAAGTAAGCCCGGGGCGGCCACGGGGCAGCAGGGCCTCTGATGCGACGCACACGGTGTAAGGCGGCTCCTATTCTTTTTTTCGTTTCCGGGCACCCCCCCCCGCCGAAATTTTCGGAAAATGAGCACGTACGTAGCTTGTTTGGCAAGTCAAAATGTGTACCGCCAGGGTGGCGGCGGCGGCGGCGGCGGCGGCGGCCAAAACGCTTTAGCTCACTCAGAAGGGTCCTTACGCTTTCGATCGTCCCGTCCAGCGGCAGGAAACAGATTTCAGCTGACACCAGCAACGAATAACAAACTTTACGTGTTCAGCCATTGCGGAGAATGACGTTGGCCGGCGACAAGAGGTGGTGATAAAAGCAGCTCCTGCAGCAGCAGCAGCGACATTTAAACCGGATCTTGCGGCGGCAGAGTCGGTTGCCTTTGGCTCTGCTGCTGCCAGGCGGGGGCGGCCCCTGGCGGGCCGTGGCCGGGCGGCCCCAACATTCCTCATTTTTGCTTTTTGTATTCGCTCCTACCACTTCCTGTTGTCCCTTTTCCTTGCTTGGTGCTTTCCTATCAAACCGCACTCCGCGCTCAGCCAGCCTGTGTCTCCCCAGCTCCCCCTGCTTTTAACATTGCACCCCTACGGAACCAGTGGCTACGTACGGAAACACTCCCCTCTCCCCCGCCGGCGGCGGGCCTCCAAAGTGCCCGGAAACGAAAAAAATAATAGGAGCCGCCTAACAGGAAGGAAGGAAGGAAGGCCACGGGGCCCTGGGGTGCCACTGGCAGGGCATGACACAAGGGGAGAACAACCGGTAATGCGCACCTCTGCCGCTGGCTCACTGCTGCTTTGCCTGCTCCTGTCCTTGACAACCGTGCAGGATCACAAGGTGCCAGGTGACCAGCAGGGGACGGGGTGGCACTTGGGCAAGTGAGCTTGATCACAGCCCCGCCGGCATGGGGTTGTGCTGAGGCAACCGGCAGCCTCCAGTTGGCTCCTCCATGCCTTACGACCTGCCACACTTAGCCACACCTGTGTTGCATCCGTCTCTTCCTTCACTATAAGTTACAAGTGAGATGCATTTGCACCAGGTTGGGCATGCCCTGCATGCAATTATAGCACCAAATGCTGTAACCTCCAGCTCATGTCACGGTGGGGCGCGCTGACATGGCGTGCCCAGGTGGCAGAAGAAGCGTGCGAACGACAATAGCAGACACACACAAGAATTACCGGCGCACAGACCTCTTCGCAAGGACCTGCAAGGGGCGGAAACAACAGTGGCGGCGGCAGCTGCCGCTAGTGTCTCTTACTGCCAACGGACGTGCCCCCTGCTCTGGACGGTGCCCGAACCTCAGTGTCACTCTCTGCTGCTCTGGCGGCTCCTCCCTCCTGCAACACCGTGGACGTCTCAACAGAGATGTCTCCACTCAGCAGCTCCACTGCCCATCGTGCCGAGGGCAGGTCCATCCGCAGGCTTTGCAGACTTGAGAATGGGACACTCAGCCACACCCGTGTTGCATTCCTCCCTTCCTCCGCTTGCTGGTTCGTTTTAGAGTGCGCCTCAGACCCCTGGACAGTGGGGGACCGCCAGGATTGCAAGCAGGGATAGGGAGCAGAGGAAGCACAGCAGGCTGGACCGGTGCAGCGGGCTGATATGGAGCATTCCCGTTGGGCTGAAATCCCGGCTGGAAACTTCTCCCCGGAGCCTGCTCTGCCGCCAACCGCACCTGCCGCACCAACCGCACCTGCCGCCTGCCGCGGCGCGCTGGCCATGGCCAGGGCAGGCACTATTTGCTCTCTGAAGTGCTCTCACCGTCTAGAGATGGGATTGCCATCAAAGATGAATTCAGAATGTTAGATGCTCACTGAGCTCCTGGCAGGCACCTTGCATGGTGACGGTGTGAAGGCGGCAAAAATGGCGCAAGGTTGAGATACATACGTCGGGACGCAGACCAGCAGGGACACAAGAGGTTGCGGCCAGGAAGGATGAGTGCATCCTATCGAGCATGGCAAATGGCGAGCACCGTCACTGTTCTCAAAGGTCTTCTCTGGGCTGGCTCACGAGGTGGCGGCACACCGCTGTGCATGCCGCGCCAATGGGCGGAATGAAGATCCGCCCTCGATCCTGCCTCCCAAGGACCTCGCCTCTGTCTCTGCGGAACCTCCGAGGTCAGCCAGCAGCCTCCTGAAGCAGCCATCCTGAGCAGAGGTGCGAAGCTGGAGCCAGGCCCGGTGGCGAGAGTGAATCCTGCGATCGCCTCCTGCGCCTGGCCCCCTCTGAGCTGCCTTGGTCCATGCAGGGGGCGTGCCGGAGTCATAAGGCAGGGGGGAGCCGCTTTACTGGGCTGCCGCCGCGAGCCTGTAGGCGGCCCGCCGCACGCGCGCCGTCGCATGCCCCCCATTCCTCGGACTGCTGAAACCTTGCCCCCACCCTCCCGTGTGCACCATGTCGTGCAGCCGCGATGGTAGCCTATGCCATGGCGTCATCCCTACGGCTGAACGGACTGGCCAGCCATGCCACTGGCAAGCGGGGTGAGCTCGCTGGCCGGGGCTGGGGCGGCTGCCGCCGCCGCTGGCGCCACGCCTCCCCACTTGATGCCCTGCGAGAGGTGCAACAGACATTCAGCAGCAGCAACAGCAGGCCGCAGGCAGCCCCTTTGTCGTCACCAACTTGGTGCTCGAACCATGCCCATGCTGCTGCCTAGTGAAAGATCCCTCTGGGCCTTGCCCTGCAGGCACGGCGGTCAAGGCGTCTCGCGCAACCTGCCCATGGGCCGGGGGCCTTGGACGCCGGCGGGCGGCTGTTGCCAGCAAGCCCACAGCCCACACCAGCCGCCCCGGGCAGCTGGTGACCAGCGGGACAGGTGCCCTGCCTGCTGAGCTGGCGGTGATGCTGGGCTGCCAGGGGCTGCCCACGCTGGGGGTGCTGTGTCTGGGCTTTGGCACGCTGGCCTACCTGACGTGGCAGCTGGCAGACAAGCGCCGCTCACTGCGCAGCCTGCCGGCGGCTCTCACCCCTCAGGGCGGCGGCGGCGGCGGCGCAGCGCACGGATCTCAGGTGGGTCTGCGAGGGAGGGGTTTGCATCGTTGATTTGGAGGCTGAATGTGTGCGTGCGGGACGCTGACTCAACCTGCCACCGCGATCCAGAGGGGCGCCGGCGGGGCAGCAGAGCCCGCACGCTGCCCCTCAGCCCTCGTTGTGCCTTGCTGCTGCGGCTGGCAGCGTTGCAACAAGCTGCGGCGCGGGTGGAGCCACTCTTTTCCAGAGCATGCCAGCCAAGCAGGCTGGAGCGAGCAGCGCATGCTTGCATGTGCCGCTCAAACTGCTCCCGCTGTTGCTGCACCCGGCCAGCCCCTTCGGCTTCGAGCTGCGGATGGTGTGTGGGGCTGATCGGCCAAGGCCTCGAGCTGTGTGCATGCTTTCTTTGGTCTATGCACCAACTCCTTCCCCCCTGCTGGCCCCCTGCAGCGCATGCCGGCAGACGAGGACGAGAGCCCCCCACAGGCTGACGAGGTGAGAGTTGGCATGCACACTGCCTGGCTGGGGTGGTGTGTTGGTCCTGGTTTGTGTGCTGTGTTGGAGCTCTGTGGCGAGGGCGTGCTGCTGAGGGTGGTGCAGACTGCCTGAGGAGCATCTGCTGCTGGGGTGTTATTGAAGTGCCGACCCTTTGGCGTTTCCCGCCGGCCCTGCCGCCTGCAGATGGAGTTTGACCGGAGGGAGGTGGAGGCAAATGCCGAGCAGGTGTTCTTTACAGGCCTAAGTAGGTGGCATGCACTGGGCAGGGAGGTTGAATCGGGGGCAGGGCAGGAGAGGAAAATGATACCAGGAGAGATGGGGTGCTGTCCTGTTGCAAGGCTGTGGACCAGGCAGCGGGGAGGAGGGATGCCAGGGGGGTCTGGATCGTTAGGATTGCATGAGCTGCAGGATCTGGGTGCCCTATGTCGGAGCAGGATCAGGGGGTGGCAAGCCCGCCCTGTACATGTGCCGGTTGGGCCGGGAAAGGAGAACGTATATCCTGCCTTCAGACTCCAGCTCACTCATCTGTTGTGGCCCTCCCTCTCTGCAGTCTGCGTAAACGCAGCAGTCTACGCGCTCTTCTACCTTGTGTCGCCGACGCGCGCGGCTGCAGAGCTGGGAGCGCTGGCGGCGTGGGCAGCCAAGAGCAGGGTCACACCTATCCTCCTTCTCATGTGGCTGTGGTCCACCGGGAAGGCCTTTGCGGCGTTGGCGGGCGCGCGTGCCGAGCGCCTGGCCAAGCAGAGGAAGTAGGAGAGCGAGGGCGGGGGCAGGGGCAAGCGAGGCCCCTAGGGCAAGGGGGCTGCCCGCGGCCGCCTGGGCTCTGGCCACCGAATCTGGCCGCCCAGCTGGCGCCAGCGGAGCGGCAGCAGAGTGCCTCCGGCGAGGCCCCATGCCATGGGCCATGGCATTCAATCGCGTCGATTCACTTTTTTTGTTTTGTCGATGTTGTAATGTGTCTAATAGCTCCTTCAGGCCTGAGTTGACTTGCGCCACAGACTGCTGTGCCTCACGGCCTGCCGCGCCCCTGTTGCGTTTCTCACTTCTACTCCTCCAGCTGCTTTGTTCTATCATGTACACAAGCCCCTAGCCAGTATCGGTGTGCGCCGCTGCAGCAGCGCCTTGGAAATCACACACCTTAGCACACCAAGCACCTTGAGGGCCCCCGCCAACGCCGTGCTGTGCCCTGCTGGCGGCGGAAGGGTACTACATAACCCCACACCCCCAGACCGCTGCGCGAGGGCTGCTAAGATTGATCCACAGTTCCAGGACCGCTCAGTTCTGACAGAAGAAGTGCCCTGGCTCTCGGTGGCTTGGAGGCTGCGAACTGGCGAAGCTCAGCCTCTCTTTGCTGCTGCTCCGGGGGCTCAAGTCAGATTCGCTGTCGATCCTGCCCAGTTCTGCGACAGCCCCGAGGTCTCACGGTAGCTTGGCCACAAGCCCTTGCTGCCCGCGGACACTCTGCTGCTGTACTGTGCTGCTGTACTGGGGAAAGAACTGGCACGAGCAGCGGATCTGTCTAGCAAGCGCAACGCGCGGCCGACACTGCCGCAGCGGCTACCTTCACCGCCCTGCCGCTGCCACCGCATCCCCAACCTGCCGTGCAGGGGCCTCGCTCCCAATGGCTGCCCTCAGCCTTAGCCAGCTGAATGTGTACCCCATCAAGGCCTGCCGGGGAATCTCTGTGGAGGGTGCTGTGGTGACCCCCACAGGTGCCTGCCGCTGCCGGCCGCCCTGCCTCTGCCGCTCCAGCGCTCTGCCAATCCGGCGCTGCCTCCATGCTGGCCGCTGTCGGCAAGCTGGCTGACTGCGCAATGTGCCTCCATGGCCCCCCGCCCCACGTGCCGCCATGTTTGATGCACTGCCACCTCTGCGGCCGCCCCGCTTCTCATGGCCTGCACAGTCCTTACTTGCTGCCCACCCGCACGATACACTGCCCAGGCCTGCTGCCCACCCGCACGATACACCGCCCAGACCCGCTGCCCACCGCACGATACACCGCTCAGGCCTGCTGCCCACCCGCACGATACACCGCCCAGGCCTGCCGTCCGCCCATTCTGGGGTGGCTGCGCTGGCAGCGATGCACACTCCAGCTGACCCGCCGCCGCTTCCCATTGTGACGGGCCATGCAGGCCTTCTGTTTGACCGCAACTGGGTCATTGTGCGGGCTGAAAGCGGAAAGTTCATCACCCAGCGCCAGCCGGGCTGCTCCAAGTGAGCCAGGGGGGAGGGGTGCGGCTGGGGTGGGGGT
>JTEE01000038.1:1743209-1759624 GCA_002896455.3 Chlorella sp. ArM0029B | reverse complement strand
ATGGAGCAATACAGCAAGGCGGCGGTGAGTGCACGTGTGTGTCGCCGTGGAATTGAGTGGGGGTGGGGTGAGGGGGCTGAGTGAAGTTCGGGTGGCTGGCAGGCGCGGTCAGCAGGGAGTAAAACAGCAAGAACGGCGGTGAGTGCTGACATTAGCGGGGGGTTGCTGTGCACAGAGAGCGGGAGTGCAAGTAAGCAGAGAGTGCACTACCAGCATGATGGAGGATTATAGCAAGCCGGCGGTGAGTGCGCTTGCTGTGGGAGCCAGCAGGGGGGTGCCCTAGTGAAGTGGCAGTGAAGCGCCAGTGTAGCAACGTTTTGAATCACAGTCACACAAGCCGGCTGTGGCCCAGGGTCAGTCGGGGTTGGATGGGTGGGGTGGGGCACGCTCCAGCAGTTGAGGAAGTAGGGGCAGAGCCTTCCTTAGTTGCATCTGCAATGCCCCTCTGCCTCCCATGCACGCCCTCCCCACCCTCTCCGCCTTTGGAAGTGGCATCAGCTCACCCAGCACTGCCCTGGGGAGGCAGGGGTGGTGCCTGAAAGTGCGCACGCACCGGCACCACCGCCTCAAAAAAAAAAACAGACTTGTATCCCTGGTTCCCTTCCGGAATTCGATCATCAAATAAAAACCTGAGCACGCCCCCTGCCTCACCCCCACCTGAGCTGTGTTTTCTAAATGCCCTGCCCGCCCCGCCCCCCCGCAGTGGGAGGAGCTGATTGAGCGGTGCCAGGAGGTGGGGGTGGACGCTTTTGAGATCAACTTTTCCTGCCCCCACGGAATGCCGGAGCGCAAGATGGGGATGGCCATGGGGCAGGTGAGGGGCTGGCATGTGCACTCGTGCATTCTCAGGGTTTTGAGGGTTTGGTGCTGTGTACTGTGTGCATTGGGTGGCCATGGGGCAGGTGAGGGGCTGGCATGTGCACTCATGTATCCGCACATATGATTCATTGTGTGCATTGGTGGCCAGGGGCCAGGTGGGGCAGGCAGGAGTCTGGCATGCCAACATCTGTATCATGGTGGTTTCAAAGCGTGCGTTGTGTAAACTGTGTGCATTCGGTGGGCATGGGGCCGATGCCGGTGAGAGGCTGGCCCGCCAGCACATGGATCCATATGCTCGAAGTGTGTGCATTAGGTGTGTTCGGGTTGGGGATGGGGCCCTTTCGGGCACACACTACTGAGGTGTGGGGCTGGCTGGGTTTGAGCAATGGCCGGCAAGGGCGAGGTGTGCCATGAACATGAACCTTGGTGGGTGATTGAGAGCAGGCATGCTTGTGCCTGCTGCCGCCGTACCAACTGCCCGCACTGCCTGCCCTCCCCCCAGCCGCCAGCCTTCCTCTACCCTACCTCTTCGCCCGGCCTTACCCTCCCACTCCTCCTGTCCTCTTTACTCTCCCTGCGCTGTTCAACCCCTGCCATCCCTCCTCCTACTTCCCCCAGGGCTGCCAGGGTTTGCTCGAGGTTTGCGGCTGTATCCCCTCATCTTCCTTCCCGGCCCATCATCATTCACTCCCTGCTTGCCCTTCTCCCGTCAACAAGGACTGAGAGGTCCTGCACGAGGTGGCCACCTGCATCCCATGATTCTCCCCCCAGCCCCCATCCACCCTTTCTTCCCTCCGTCCCTATGCACCCCCTTCCCTATCCTGAGCAGGACTGCCAGATCCCGCACGAGCTGTGCAGCCGATCCCCCGATTCTTTGCGCCTCCCTCCAGCCCCCATCCACCCTCCCTCCCCTCCTCCCCACGATTCACCCCTCAGGACTGCGACGTGCTGCACGAGGTGTGCGGGTGGATCAACGCCAAGTCCACCGTCCCGGTGTGGGCCAAGATGACGCCAAACATCACGGGTGGGCGGGCGGGCGGGTGGAAGAAAGGAGGGGGCATGCGAGAAGGTGGACGGAAGTAGGGGCAGAAAAGGAGGTGGGGGTGGGGCAACAGCGGGTGGCCGGCGGCAGCACAGCATCTCCCGCTGTGGGCTGGCTGGCAGTTTGGGGGCGAGATGGTGTTGACACCAAGCATCCTATGGGAGGCGGGGCGTCAGGGCCGGGCCCTGGGGGACAGCTTGTGACAGGAGCTCAGGGGCCACGTGCCCGGCCGGCGGCATATGGAGCAAGCCCGCCCGCTGCCTTGCTGCTGGGCACACACAGCCACGGCACCCCCCGCTGGCTTGCACCTGGTGATATACAAGCTTGGGAGCACGTGCCTGGCTGGCGGTGGGCGCCGCCTGTCTGCTAGGCGTCAGCTGACCATCACTCGAGCGCCCGCCCTTGCACCCTGCCCTGCACAAACCCCTCACCCCAGCGCCTTACCTCTCCTCTCTGCTGCCACACACACTCACACTGTCCGCCGCCACGCCGCCGCGCCCCGCCCCGCCCTCCTCCTCTGTTACCCCAGACATCTCGAAGCCGGCACGCACGGCTCTGGCTGCTGGGTGCGAGGGTGTCGCCGCCATCAACACAATTACTTCAGTCATGGGGATCAACTTGGACACACTGCGCCCAGAGCCCTGCGGTGAGTGTTTGAGTGGCTGGGTGGGGGGGCAGTCCCGGGGGGGAACTTTGGCAACCTGCGCCCAGAGCATGCGGTGAGTGTGTGAGTGGCATCATGGTGGTGGTGGGGCAGGCGGTGGCTTGCGTGGATGAGGGTGCGGAGGGGGCGCAAGCCTGGTGTCGGTTTCCAGACACACTGCGCCCGGAGTCCTGCGGTGAGTGTGTGAGCGGTGGCAATGCATGGCGAGGGCTGGGTGGGTGAAGCGCCAGTCTGGTGCACGATGTAGGCACACTGCACTGCGCCCGGAGCCATGCGGTAGGCGGTGCATGTGCGAATTTACCTGTGCTGTATGCTCGTGCCGCTTGGCTAGAAGAGAGAGCCGCATGAGGACCCGCCTGTGCTGCCAGGGGCCGTGCTGGGGCCAAGCTGCCGCTGTTGCTGTTGCTGCTTTTCTGCCTGCCTGTGGGCCATGCTGCGGGCACAAAATCCGATCCTATATGCCCCCCCTTCGTAGCACTGGAATCATCCTACTGCCTTGCCCGCCGCCCGCCGCACCCCTGCCCCTGCTGCAGTGGAGGGCCACAGCACCCCGGGCGGCTACTCCAGCAAGGCGGTGAAGCCCATTGCCCTAGCCAAGTGCATGGCCATTGCACAGGTGGGTGTGTACAAGCACGTGTGTGTACAAACACCTGTGTGTACAAACACCTGTGGGTACTACGAACACGTGTGTATACTCAATCACTCACACATTTCAAGTCCATGGGGGAGCCAGCGAAGGTCTCGTGGGGCAGGGTAGGGGGTGAGTGAATCAACGGAATGTAGTGTGTAGCAAATAAAAAGGAAATGTGCATTGCAGGCACTGGCAGGCTGCGGTGTCTACCATCACCTGCGTTGCCGCCACCCGGGGTGGGCATGCCAACAAGCAACACATGGGGTGGTGAAAGTTTTTAGCGGCATGGGGCCTCCACAGGCTGCCACCCTGTCGGCGCCACTCTTCGCACGTCCTGCCTGCCGCTGCCTGACAGCCGCGGCCCTCCCCCCTCCTCCCTGCTTGGACCCCTGCTCCTCTGCCGCCCCCCTTGGCCCTGAACCCAACTCTGTCCTGCCCCTCACAAACCGCCTGCCTTTTTCCTCTCCTCCGCCCCTGCCGCTGCATCACGCTTCCACCGTGTTCCTCCTCGCCGGAACCCATTGACATCAAACCATCTCCTGCCACCTCCAGTTTGCTGACCCATACCCCTCCTCCCCGCCCCCCTGCCAGATGATCAGGCACGACCTGCCCAATGGCAATTGGCTGCACCTCCCCTCCAACTCCCCACTGGGCGTTGCTTCAACACATGCCCTGCAGTGGACCGAAGCACGACCTGCCCCATGGCCTCAGTCGCCAGCCGGAACGTGCACTCGCCTTGTTGCACTGGGCCTCATGTCCAACCAATCAAATCAACCAATCCAACCAACCCCAACCAACCAATCCAATCCAATCAAACCCCAAACCCAAACCCAAACCCAACCATTGCTGCCCCCTGCAGATGATCAAGGCCGACTTCCCCGAGGGCGGGCGCACCCTGAGCGGCCTGGGCGGCGTCAACACGGGGCGCGACGCAGCCGAATTCATACTGCTGGGGTCGCACACCGTGCAGGTGCTTGCTTGCTGCTGCTGCTGTGGGTGGTGGGGGGGGGTGAGGAGGAGGGAGGAAGGGCAGGGAGGACAACTGAGGGAGGTCACGGAGGCGGCTTGTAAAGAGGCAGCAAGGAGGGGCAACGGCGTGGTCCGGTGTCTGGCTCAAAACTGAGGCAGGCGGGGGAGGGAGGTGGGGTACTGGGGAGGCCTGGACAGGCAGGGCGGGGCAGGCAGGCAGGCAACAGGTTGGGACGGGCAGGCAGTGTAGGCGCATACCACTGGGCATGGCATGGGGAGGCGGGATGCCATGGCGAGGCGCCCTGGCCTCTGCCTCCCCACCCCAACCTGCCCGCTTGCACGCCACTGGCTGGCTGGTGCCGTGCATCCTCCCCTCCTGCCCTGGTCTAGTCCAGTCGCTACAGCTCTTCACATCCCCTGAGAGAGGGTCGCAACGTGTTAGTCCTGGGAAGTTGACGAGGCACCCTCCCCTCCCGCCCTGCCCCCCCACAGGTGTGCACCGGTGTCATGCTGCACGGCTACCCGGTCATTAAGAAGCTGTGCGGGGGCCTGCAGGTGCGGTGTGGTTAACGCTGTGCGGTTTAATTACAGCGCCAGTGCCAAGCTGAGCCCGCGAAACAGTCTGCCAGCGGGCGGCGCCGGTGGCAGGCGGGGGTGCAGCCAGTCGCTCATTGCTGCGTGCGTGCTGGCGCCAGCTGAGCGCCTCGGCCCCTAGCAGCAGCAGCGCAGCCAGCAGCAGCGGCAGCAGCAGCGGCATCCACCATTGCACCAGTCACCGAATCACCACTGTCATCAACATTTCCACACCCCCCCCCCCCATTCCGTGCTGCCTTTGCCTGCCCCGTGGTCACCCACCCCCCGCAGGCCTTCATGACCCAGCACGACTTCACCTCCCTGGACGACTTCCGGGGCGCCAGCCTGCCTCACCCCACCACCCACCCATCCCTCAGCCCCTTCCTTCCCGTCCCGCCCTCCATCCCCGCAGGCCTTCATGACCCAGCACAGCATCACCTCTCCAGCGTCTGCAGGCTGCCACCCTGCCCTACCTCACCACCTCATTCACCCTGTGTTTCCCCCACCCCCCGCAGGCCTTCATGACCCAGCACGACTTCACCTCCCTGGACGACTTCCGGGGCGCAAGCCTGCCCTACTTCACCACCCACCACGAGCTGGTGCGCATGCAGCGGGAGGCGCTGGATGCCAAGAAGAAGGCCAGGGTGGGGCTGGCCAAGGATGATGAATGGAGCGGGGACGGGTTTGTGGCAGAGGCGGAGAGCATGGTATCCAACAGCTGAAGCGTTTGACAGCTAGCTGAGGCGCCCAGCAGATGAGGCGCCCAACAGCTAGCGCAGCCAGGTGTGTCGCCGCACAAGCCGACATGCATTAGGCACCAGATGTGTGCTTTAGGTGATAGTTGAACGTCTGGCTGGCCTGTGCACACGCTGACGCCTGTGCTCCGATGCGCTCACTGCCCCCCGCCTCGCCCCTCTGCGGCCATAGCCTTAGCAGCAGGCAGCCCTTGCCGCTGGCTTGGCCCAGCCTCTCCTGCTCTGAACCTTAGCTCTCCAGCCATCCATATAATCTGTTGAGGGTCATTTGCTGCCCGCCCCAGCTCCCAAGCGCGACAACCCGAGCGTGTGTTGACTGACCAGTGCCCCACACTCTGCCCCGTTCCTCTGCCCCCTCCCCCCGAGCTGCATTTAATCTGCTTCTCACATCCCCGGCCTCACCCCTGTACAACTACCACCCTGTTTGTGCCTTATTACCACCCATGCCCGTGAGGCCCTATTACGCCATGCTATGCATGCGTTCTGTTATGTAACGACCCCGCCTCTGTAGATTCGAGCATCACCATGATGGCAGCACAAGCTCACAGGAAGGGAGGGCGGAGGCGCCGGGTGCACTGCCAGGAGTGCGAGGCAACTTCGACAGAGGCAGGCAGAGCAAGGGTGAAAACGGTGCGGCGGTCAACAGCGATTGTGGGGGCGCACACGCATTTCCTGGAAGGATGAAACTAGTGCAGCAAGGGAGTGTGTGCGGGCAGGGAATGTTTGCAAGAAAGGAGGCCGACGGGAATATGTGCAGGAAGGGTGGCCAACGATACATGTGCAAGTAAGGGTGGTGCCGATGTGTCTTGGGTGAAAGCCGCCAGTCGGCCATCAGTGCCTGCCAGTGCTGTCGGCGCTGTAAGGTTGGAAATTACGATCCGATGACGTGGGGTTCAGGCAGGCACCAGTCAGCTGCCGTTGGTGGCATGAGGCCTGGAGGCTCCGGCCTGGCAGCAGACCAGAGCCTGCCGGCATTGCTCAGCGGTGCTCGCCGCGCAGACGCCTTGCCAGCTGGATGTCCTTGGGCATGATGGTGATGCGCTTGGCGTGGATGGCGCAGTACTGCTTGGGGGGCAGAGGATTTTTCCCGAGGGGTGAATGAGGGTCAGGGCAGGAAGGGGCCACACCAGGGAGCAGAGCACGGCAGGGGCTTGGCGGCTGCAGGCGGCCCGTCGAGCAAGTTGCCTGCCGTTTCTTTCCCCCGCCAAGCATTCCCTCCCGACCCCACCAGAGCTTGCCTGTGCGTCCTCCAGCACGCCCACCATGTAGGCCTCTGCCGCCTCTTGCAGCGCCGTCACCCCCTGCAGGCTCCACAGGCAGCCAGCCTTCTTGGCTTCACCGTCGTATTGATTGTGCAGCACCTCGCGGGCGAGGCGGTGGAAGGGCGCGTGCGGGATGAGCAGGCGGGTGGCGTCTTTGCCCTTGCACTGATAGCGCTGGATTTCCCTGCATGTGTGTAAGGACAAGTGAAAGGGTGAGCGCGCAACTGTGTGAGGTTCGGTCAGAGACAGAAGGCCATCCGGGCAGGAAATGCAACGCGTTGCAATCGCTTATGCAACGCGCGTCCTCAATCTGCCCGGGGCGCTCAAACGCGGCTGCTCTGCTCCTCGTATCTAAGGATATCCTCCAACCTCTCTCAACTCACTGCAGGGCCGCCATGCCAGGGCAGCGGCGGTATGCGCGCACTGCCGCCGCCACGTTGTGCTGCACCGCCGGGCCGCGCAGTGCGGGCGCCCGCCGCTCAGGCTGGCCAGGTGCGACATAGCGTAAGGCGCCCGGTGCTCCCTCCGCCTTGCGCGGCTGCGACTTCTTGCGTACCATTTGCCGGCAGGGAGGCGCTGGGCACGCGAGTTCGGCTAATGGACTCCGGCGATGTCACGATGTCGGTCCTGGGACGGCAAGACGGTATTAGGCGACCGCGGGGGACCGCGATCAGTGGGGAGCAAGGTGCCGACGCGGCCAGGAAGTTCTCGAGGCACAGCAGTGCCAGCGCAGCACAGCACAGAGCATGGATTGGCGGCCGTCAGCATTTTCCGCGGCACCTGGTGCACATTACAGGCGGCAAAGGCTTGTCCACTGACATAGCTGGTGCTCAATGGGTGACATGGCAGCACAGGTAGGCAAATCAACAACGTGCTCGTGGGTGCTCAGCCTGAGTATGAGGGCAGTAGCGTCACCGCTCGCACCACAGCCACACGCTCTAATCGGTCAGGGCCCTGGGCGAAAGCAATTTCAGCCACACCACTGGCTCCCGGGTGGAAGGCACTCCAACCAGGCCCATGCTGCTGTAACCTCACGCCGTGCCCGCTATACCCTTCTTATATACTCCCTGCCATCCGCATGGTGCCACGTGGCACGCCATGCACAGCACCTCTGCACGCATCCCTCCCCAACGGCCCACTGCGGCTTTGCGCCTGTCGACTTGCTGTGATACGTTTCATGGGTATACTGAGCAGGTTATAGTTCATGATTGGGTTTGACAAAAGCGGGGCGTTGAGGTTGAGGGGTAAAAGCAGCAGGAGGGACGAGTGGGGCCAAGATGGGATGGGAAGGGGATGGAGCCAAGGCACTGCACAACCTTTTAACGTAATCTGGGCGGGGTGGCGGCGCCGTGCCGCGCTTTGAGATGGGATGTGCAAGGGTCGAGTGGTTGGATGGGCGGCGCAGGGTGGGGCAAAGGGGAGGGGTGGGAGGGTGCAAGGGACGGGCTGCATGGCTGGCCCAGGAAATGGGGCTCGGAGGGAAGGTCACATGGGCAGGGTGAGGCAGGAACATTCAGAATGGGATTGGGATGTGTGGTCAGCGTTGGAGGGCGGCCGGCTCACGATGAGAATGGATGGGAGGAGGGCGGGCGGGGCGGCTGCCCCAAGATCAGCAATCGCGTGGGCGGTGCGGGAGCTGGCAAGGACGGGACGTGGCTTGGGGAGATGAGAGGCCATCGTGTGGTCTGGAATGCGGGTTGCGCCCTCCTCGTCTCAAGGGAACAAGGCTGCTGCCACGCCCACCGGCCTGCCGCGCCAAGGGCCACGAGTGCATGCCGGGGCTGAGGACGCCAGTGGCTGCTGCTGCTGTCGCTCCTGTTGCGCCAGGGTCAGGCCTGAGGGGACAGGGGAGCAGGGCGGGGGAGCAGGCATGCGTCGAACCGCCACAAGAGCTCACGCCTGGCAGCGTGCACTGGAAGGGCCCACAGCACCACGTCCTGCGCCACCCCCATGCGGCAGCGCTCCCCTGACGTGGACCGCTGACCTGTAGCCGGCAGCCCACCCATTACGCGTGGTGGGTGCACACCCTGGGCCTCACTAATCTGCAAGCATGTCAGCCTGCGGGAGCAAGGCCGTCCAAGAGGCTGGCACTGCAGGGGAAGGGCAGGGCGCCACTTGGGGAGGGCCAGGCAGGCAGGTGACTGTGCAGAGCATGTCGCACGACAGCTGCATGGGAGGGTCTGGCTGGCTGGCGTGCAAGCGGCGGGCACGAGCACATGTGAGAGCGGCTGCACTCTTCTAGATGCTGGTGGCAGGCAAATGGAGGGCGAGGAGACGGTGCAGGGGCGGTTCCATGTGTGGGGAGGGCGGGCACGGGCGGCGAAGCGTGGGCTGTACCCAGCGAGGAGTCGGCAGTGGGGGCAGTTTCGGGCCAAGAGCACGAGGGAGGAGGCCGTGGAGGAGGCGAGGTGGGGGGCGCTGGAGAAGGGCGGGGAGGAGGTGGGCTGGGCGGTGGTGGAGAAGCGCTTGGACGTGGAAGGGCTTGGTGACAGGTGGGAGGCTGGAGCAGGCGCGTCGGGCGTAGGAGGGTTTGGGGGAGGGCTGGCGGGAGGGGGAGAACACCAGGTTGACATGTCAGGCAAGGCATCTGCGAGTGACAGCAGCGGCGCACGCTGGCGATGCCTCCTTCACTGCCCCAGCTCACAGGTGTACCGGTGAATGAGCCAGTGTTACATGCGCAATGAGTACAGCAAATGGGTGCAGCAAAACGCTGCCTCATACTGCACGGCATGGGCAACAGCCCCCTTCTGCCGGCCGCCACGCTGCGCCGTTCCGCTTCATCGCCGCCGGCGCCGCCCAGCCGCGCCCGCCGCTGCTTCTAAGCAGGAGCCTGTCTGATGTGGCCTCCCACTCGACCACGCTGCCATCGTTGCCGCCGCCGCTGCTTGCAGCGCTGCCGCTTTGGTTGCAAGTTCGGTGCCAGTGCAACGACATCAGGATGTGCTCTGCAAGCTCCTGCAGCAGCAGAAAGCAGAGGCATTGCAGGTTGAGAATCTAGCTTGTGATGCAGCACCCAGGCGGACAGTCCCTATCTACCGTGCACCCGCCAGGGCAACGCCGCCGCTGCCGCCGCCGGCCAAAAAATGGCCCTCTGCCTTTTTTGCGGCTGTTGGCGCCGTTCGGCGCGGAGAACCTGCCGGCGCGCCGGCTCTCCCCGTTGTGTTGACCAGCCCAGAATACAGAGCGTCAGGCCGGTTACACACCTCATTTGAACGTCTTGCTTGTGCCTGCCGCCGCCCGCCGCTCACGCTTCGCATCAGAGGCTGCTTTGTTGGCCTCTGCCACGGCCGGGTTGGCCTTGGCCTTGTTCTCCTTGGCCTTGAGCTTCTTGGCGGCGGCCTTTTCTCCGCTCGACTTTGCTATCTCCTTCTTGGGGGCCATTGTGAACTAGCTTGCTGAGGGGAAGGGAGTGGCCAGGGAGTGGCAATGGAGATGGGAGGCGAGCTCAGAGGCAGCTACGAATGAGGAGTGGCAGGCCACTTGACTGATATAACACTAGATATTTAGATGGTGGACTCTTGTGCCTGTGCCCGCCCGAAGCCGCATTTGCCAGCGGAGCGCGGGGTCGAAGCAGGTTTCCACCTGCCTACACCATCTCAAAGCTTTGCAAGCGCGGGTAATATCAATACAGAGACCGCCCGGCGCCAAAGGGCCGGGCTGGGGCTCTGGCCACCGCCGCGCCGCCGCCGCCGCCTTCTCCGCGGGTGCCGCAACTCCCGCAGCTGAATGCACCGCTGGCGGCAGGTGGCAGACGTGAATGTGGGGACGCTGCCGCAGACGGCAAGCTATGCAGCAGTGTGGGGCAAGTCAGAGCTTGTGCAGTGCCTGTTACTTGCCTCTCGGGGCGTCCAGGTGCCGGTTGTGTCTGCACACTGCACGACGTCCCGCTGGTTCCTTGCTGTAATTCACACCCTCTGCCCCGCACTTAAATGCTGGTGCATGATCGCACGTTTGCTGCACCAGGCGGTGCCCGTGATGGCATGATACGCACGTGATGGGCCTAGGTGGAGTGGCCCGATCCCACCCTGCTCGCGTGGGACAAACGAGCACCCGCCTGTGCGGCTGCAAGGGGGGTGGCCCACCTGCCGCGAGAGCCCAGCTGTCCTGTTTTGTGTGGTGCAAGACACCATGTGAGACCCTCCTGATTTTTTGCTCTTTGCAAGACCTGTCTGCCTCAACCACAACCGTACCCTCTTACACTCCCCGCATGTGCCTCCACCACCGCCAGCTGCAACATCTGAATGGCACGTGGGACTTGCAGGCAAAACATTCCAGAAGTGCAGCACCCAGTTGAATTGCATTGGGCAGAATTCGGCTCTCTGACAAAAGGAGTGATCACGTAGGGTTGGCGAGCGTGCAGGCGGTCAGCTGCGCTGGTCAAGAGGCAGGTGGGACAGGTCATTCACGCGCAGCACATGCCAGCTGCCATCTACCAACAAATCGGGGCTGCTGCAATCGGTGCCACCGGGTGCGCCCCTGCCGCCCTCCCAGGCAGCAGCGCCCGGGCTGCATACACCGGCGCCGCCATTGACGCCGGCGCCACCGCCTTGCTGGGCGCCATTGCTGACCTGGCTGCTGACCTGGCTGCTGCCGCCGCTGCAGCCCGCGTGCGGCACAAACCCCAGCTCTGTGATGGATGTGTTGCCCAGGGCAATGTTGCGGGACATGGAGGGCAGGGAGCTGAGGATGCCGCGCAGCGTGCACCGGATGGCCATGCCTGCCAAGGGGGCATGGGCGAGGAAGGCGGGCGGGCACGGTGAGGGGTGCTGCTGCTTTAATGGCAGGAGCATGCTGCACTGGTGGGTAGACACATACCGGGGAGAGCCAGGAGTTGACCATACCCAATACATGCTGCTGCTGGAAGCGGTGCGCTGCCGGCAGGCACAGGTTGGTCCAGAGGGCGGCAGGTCAGGCAGGGCAGGCTCAGGCCGAAAGGGAGGGCAGGCGGCGGGAAGGCAGGGGACGTGGGTCGGCAGAGCGGCTGAGGCGAGGCACGGCCACGTGGTCAGCTGCGGTGCGTGAGAGGCAGAAAAGCACTCCGGCCGGCCGGCCGGCGGGCACTGCAGTTGCCCAACTGGCGTGCCAGATGCCCACAGCAGCAGATTGCCCAGCACTGGCTGTGTACCTGTGCTGTGACTTGCCCACCCCTCCTTGCAACTTATTAAAAATGCCTCCCCGCCCAGCTTCCTCTGTCACAACTCACACCGCCCCACCCCTCACCGGGCCTTCGTGATGAACACCAATGCTACTAGACTGGGTGAATACGCATACTCTACACACACTACTCCGGGTGAATTCGCATACACTATACGCGGCCACAGCTTCCTCACGCCATCCCCGCCCTCCAGGCACCACCCCAACCGCCCCGCTCACCGTGGCTGACCACGATGGCTGGTTCCCCGGGCACCAGCCCCGGCAGCACCTGCTGCACCAGGTAGGCCAGCATGCGCTGCTCCACCTGCCGCTGGCTCTCGCCCCCGGGAGCCGCAAAGTTCCAGCCGACACCCTGCACAACGGGTGTGGCAGGGAGGGGCGAGGCGAGGGGGGCAGGCGGGGCAGGCAGC
This sequence comes from Chlorella sp. ArM0029B, assembly GCA_002896455.3. NCBI lineage: Eukaryota > Viridiplantae > Chlorophyta > Trebouxiophyceae > Chlorellales > Chlorellaceae > Chlorella > Chlorella sp. ArM0029B. The sequence goes on along the minus strand of JTEE01000038.1, from coordinate 1,747,345 downwards.
ACCCGGAGAAGAGCTGGGAAAGTTCCAGTGCCCCCAGGCTGAAGCGTGTGCCGCAGGGCAGCATGCGGTTGGCCAGGCAGGCAGCCGGTGTGCCAAGCCTCCCACCCCTCTTGCACACACTCCAGTCAACGGGCACAGCTCTCCCAGGCAGCCGTGTGTGCCAAGCCTCACACCCCTCCCCCACACACACAGCACACAGCCTCACTCGGCGCACGGCTCACCCAGGGGTCTGCAGCAAACTGTGCGGTCAGCTCTGGCGTGTAACACTCCTTGCGCACCAGCCCCTCCCACTCCCCCTGCTCCAGCTCCAGCAGCCCCTCAGACTGGGTGAGCGAGGCCGGGTCAAGCTGCGCGGGAGGGAGGCGCGCATGGCATGCCAAAGGGTGCGTGAGATGGGTGCTGGAAACGCCCGTCAGGGAGGAGGGGCAGGGGGCATGCTGCAGGGGCATGCTGGGTGCAGGTGCAGGGAGGGAGGGAGGGAGGGAGGGAGGGAGGCAGGAAGGCAGGCGGCGGTTGGGGGATGGGAGTGGAAGTCGCGTGCATGGGTAGTAATGAGCAGGTAGCAGGCATGAGATCCTGCTCTGGAGGCATCCCATTCCACGGTCCGCACACGCTTGCCCCCGCAACACAACTCTTGATGCCGGTGCCAGCAGCAACCCCAGCGTTGCACCTCGAGCGCCCACTCCCTCCACTCCTCTTGGCAGCACCCGACTCAGCTCACTTCCAATGCTGCCATCACATGCCTGGCTGTGTCCACAGCGCGCACAGCGGTGCTGCTGTAGAAGCGCAGCCGCTGCGGCTGCACGCCCTCCTGCATCAGAGCGGCTCGAATGTGCGCGCCCAGCGTCGCCGCCTGCGCATTCCCCAGCGGCGTCAGCGGCGAGTGGTTGGTGCGCCCGCCCACACGCTCGTCCACCACCAGATTCATCTCACACTGCGCATGGCGCACCAGCAGCAGCCGCTGCATTGCGTCGGCAGTGGCGGTGGCGGCGGCGGCGGCAAGGGCTGGCGGCGGGAGCGGTGGCAGCAGACTGGCAGAGTGCGCAGTCGGTGGGGGGAATGATCGAGGCGCCTTTGACGATGCAGGCAGAGCGAGGTGCTGCTGGACGGAGAAGGGAGAGCTGTGCCAGTCAAGTCAAGGCGGGTGCCTGTGCTATATGCGATCCCTGGCGAACAAATTGGCTCACCTAGAGCTCAAATTTGATCGCCAACCCTTGGGAAGGCTCTCTCCAAGGGCTCGCCACTGACGGCCACGTGGCAGTGCCAATTGCGCAGTCCAGGAGGGGCCCTGCGCCCCTTGCAGGGTGTGAAATGACATGCAAGCCTGCATATTAGGTTTGCCCGCACACAGATGGCCGGGACATTGCCCTCCGACAGTGCCGAACCCTGCTCGCCCGTCGGGGACGAGACAGAGCAGCCGCTCCTCACCAGCCGCAGTTTCACTGGCGTTGAGGGGGGACATGGAGTCCAGCAGCATGCTCACCAGCAGCAGCAGGCAGCAGACGGCGGCAAGACGGCAGAGGACGCCGGTGCCACGGGCTGCCCAAGGCCCGCAGATTTCGGCAAGGTATGCCAGTGCGCGCATATTTTCACTGTGAACCACCCAAACTGCTTTAAATTGATCAGGGAACCAACTAGATTGACTGCAGGTTGCAAACTGGGCCTTCTGCCGCCTCACCTGCTCCCACCCACCCACCGTCGCGCACCCGCTTTGCCACCCAACCGTGGCAGGCCCTCTTTCTTGCCGCCTGAACTGTCACAGGAATTGGTGGACCAGTCACGGCTGGCGGGGCCTCTGGCCCTGAACCTCATTGCCAACTACAGCTTGAACCTGGTGTCCCTCTCCTTCGTGGGCAAGCTGGGAGACACGCAGCAGCTGGCGGCTGCGGCGCTGGGCACCACTCTGTCAGCCATGAGCGGTGCGTGCAACCAATCTATCAGTCAATTACATTTCAAGTCCAGGGGGAGCCAGGAAAGGTCTCATGGGACCGGCCTGCAGGGAGTGGGGGTGTGCCCAACAAGGCCAGCCATGCCTGTGAAACCCCACGTGCTGAAGGCGGCAGCTTGTGGCTTCCCTGAATCCCACTGGGCGGCTGTCCCGGGACAACACCATGCCAATCTGGTCACCACCCCGCCCGCCTCTCGTGCTCAAGTGCAGGCAAAATTCCGCTCATGGGAATGTGCGGAGCTGTGGACACCCTTGCAAGCCAGGCCGTGGGCGCCGGCCAGCCGGTGCGCAGGAGGGTGTGGGTGTGCTAGCACAGCTGGGCTGGGCTGGCGGCTTGGGCGTGCTGGCGTCTCTGCTAAACTGATGATGCCCCTTGGCAGCCATCCCTGGCACACGGTTCACCTGCATGCATCAATTCACCCTGCCCTGCACCAGTTGTGACACCCCCTTCCACCCCTCCCCTGCCCTGCCCTCCTCCTCCCACCCCTCCCCTTCACCCTTCCACCTCTCCCTGCCCAGGTTGGGGCCATCTTCTGGCGAGCGGTGCTCTTCCTGTCGCTGCACTGCCTCCCCATCACCGCCCTCTTTGTGGCAGTGCCCTCGCTGCTGGCGTGGGCGGGGCAGCCCGCAGACGTGTGCGCCCTGGTCCGGGCCTATCTCATGGCCCTGCTGCCCAACTTGTTTGTGGATGCAGTGGCACGGTGAGGGTGGCAGAAAGAGGGAAAAAGGGGGCAGCATGTGGAGGTTGGGGTGCGGGGCAAGGCATGCAGGCAGGGCCAGGCATGCAGGCTAGCAGAGGAGTGTGCTCCGTTCAGCAAGGACGCTGCGCTCACTGTCTGCTTCCATTCTGGTAGCCGGGGCACTTCTCTGGCTCCCCGTTGGCACTGTGCCATTTATTCACTTGTTTTACAGCGCTGCAGCAACACAAAACGGCACTATGCACTCCTCACATCACCCCGACCAGCCAGCCTCCGCCTTTCCCTTCCCCACCCCACCCCCGCTTTTCCCCCCGCCCCGCAGCCCCCTGAACCGCGTGCTTGTGGCCCAGCGCATCACACAGCCGCAGATGACGGTCAGCCTTTTGGTGGCGGCGCAGCACGTCGGCGTCTGCTGGCTGCTGGTGCACCGATCCGGCCTGGGATACCTGGGAGCCGCCTTTGCCAGCTGCTGGTCCAACCTGCTCTCGGTGGCCCTGCTGGCGGTCTGGGTGGCGGTGGCGGGGCAGGGGCGCAAGGTGTGGGGCGGGCGGCCCACGCGGGAGGTGCTGGCGGGCTGGCGCCAGTTTGCGGGGCTCGCGTATGCTTCGGCAGGTGTGTGGGGGTGGGGGTGTGCGGGAGGGGAGGGAGGCGCGTGCCTGCCTGCCTGGCCGGCCTGCTTGCCTTACCTGGCGTGGCGTGCCTGCCTGGCTAGGCCACGGAGGTGCTGCAAGGAGACCATGGTGTCAAGTTCAAGGGGACACCGGCAATGCATTGCTTGCCCACCTGCCAGGCTGCCTCGCAAGGGGGCGCCGCTTTGAGGTCACAGCACTGTGCACAAGGGTGCGCCGACAATGCACACCATCCACGCCCCGGTGGGCTTCCCTGTCCAACACACACACTCCTGGCGTGCATTGAGGGTGCACCGCCTCACACCTCTTGCGCCCCCCCACATGCATCCCTGCCCGACTGCCTGCAGCCATGAAGTGCATTGAGAGCTGGAGCTTCTCTCTGATGAACATCCTGGCCGGGTGGCTGCCGGGAGCAGCGCAGTCGGTGGCAGCCATTGCGGTGGCATTCAACCTCTATGGTGCGCCACGACGTGCTGTGCAGTGCTGTGCCGTGCCGTGCTGTGCCGCGCTGTGCTGTGCCGCGCTTTGTACAAGCTGGTGTTTGTGGGCGCTTCCCGGGAAGCTTTGGGAATCCCCTGTGCTTCCCAGGAAGACGGCCCGGGAAGCCGAGGGGTAAATACCTACGTCATCACGCTTCCCCTGCCCCGCCCATCCCCGCGTCTTCCGTTGTGCTGTCCCTGGTGCCCCGTGGCAGGCACGCCTCTGTTGTCCCGCCCAGAGTGTGCATCACCCGCAACCCCTGCCTCCGATGCTTCCAGCCCCTCGCCCCATTCCCACGCCTCATGCGCGCAGGCATCGCCTGCTCAAGGGCTTCAGCCCCATTCCCATGCCCAATCCCTCCCACTTCCCCCCCACCTGGTG
>JTEE01000038.1:1715481-1735256 GCA_002896455.3 Chlorella sp. ArM0029B | reverse complement strand
GCCCTCGCACCCTTCAAAATGTCAGTGCCCGCATTGTAGATCAGCAGGTCTGGCTGGAACTCGGCAAACGCCCGGCCCAGCGCCCCAGACACCGCCTCCAAATACTCTGCATCCCCCACATCTATTTCCAGCTCCACACGCTGGTTGATGGCCTGAGAGAGGCAGGGCATGGTGGTGGCGGTGGGAGGGCAGATGATGTGGCGGCACCGCATGCAAGCACAGCCAGCCTGCTTGCTTGCTTTGCCTCCTTCGTATGGGAAGCAGGGAAGGCACAAGGGGTGGGCTGGCTCCCCAGGGGAGGGGCGCACAGCAGCTGCCACCCAGTCACCCAACCACAGGCAGCTGCCACCCTGCCACCCTGCCACCCACGCGCAGGAAGCTGCCACCCTCCACCCTGCCACCCTCCACCCTGCCACCCACCCACCCTGCCACCCATCCATAGGCAGCCCAAGAGCCCGCACCCTCCGCTGCCACGTCGGCACCCCAATGCTCCGGCACCCAACTGCCAAACCGCCCCACCTGCCTCAACTCACTGCCCTACAGCGTCCCACCTGCTTGGCCTCCTTGTCCCAGGGGTACAGCCTGCCGCCGTACACGTCCACGATGTACAGGTCATCATCCTTGCTGTGCAGCTTACACCTCCCCACGCCGTTGCCCTGCAGGGGGCAGGCAGGCCACCGGTTAGCTGGGCAGCTGAGCAGCTCTGAACCACCGGAGGAGGGTGGTGAGCAGCAGGGCGCGGGTGTGGCAGCAAGAGGCAGCCTGGGGTGAGCCTGATGTGGCCCTGCAGGGGGCAGGCAGGCCACCGGGCGGGCGCACCGGCGGCGGAGATTGCGCGTGACCGTGGGCGCACAGCAAAGCCACATGCAGAGCTGCCGCTTTCATGATGCAGTGCATGTACATGCATCGAATGTTGTCAAAATCAGGGGAAGGGTGCACCCTCACCTGGCGCACATCCGACGCACGCCATGGATCCACATGGCCATATCCCTAGGCTCTTGCTGCATGTGCATCACACGTGCTCAAACCCCTGCTAAAACCTGCCGTACAAGTGGTAGCTGACTGGTGCCTCTGGCTTAACTTCCTGCCGGTTTCTTCAACACCACGCCCTCGGGCTGTAATCTTCTTCTTCTTCTTCCTGCCCCACAATGGTATCCCTCACCTGGTGCACATCCAAATCCACCACCATGATTTTCTTGGCAGCACCCCCCGACGCCGCCCTCAGCCGGCGCAGAGCCAGGTTGATGTCGGCATACGGGCACCAGCCGCCACCCTGTGGAGGGCAAGCAGCAGCAGCAGGAGAGGGCCCAGGTAAGGGCGGCTTGGGGCGGCAGAACAACGCGGTGTGGCTGTTGCTGTTGCTGGGCTGGTGTGGGGCTGCCTACCCCCACAGCAGTGCCGGCCCGGGTGCCTGCCCAGCAGCACATGCTATCAGCCTGCCCTCCTGCCTGCCTGCCGAATTGCGCCGGCCCGTGTGCCTCTCCAGCAGCCAACACCCTGCCCTCCCGCCTGCCCGCCTGCCCCTCGGCCCAGAGCACACCTTGACACACCAAGGCACTCACGTCGTTGTGGTACGCATGGTGCATGCCTCCCCCCAGGTTGACCGCCCACCCGCGCTCCATAGCCAACGCTGCCGCCAGCATGGTGCCGCCTGCCATTGTGGCCATGGGGCGCAGCACCTTGCGGCGCAGCACAGCGGGCGGCAGCAGCAGCAGGGGCACCAGCTCGGTGACCTGGCAGGGGGGCGGGGGGGCAGGGAAGGAAGGAGTCAGAAAGGGCAGAGGTGCAGGAAGGGCAGGCATGGGAAAGGGCAGAGGGGCAGGGAAGGAAGGCGTGAGGAAGGGCAGAGGGGCAGGGCAGGAGGTGGGAAAGGGCTGAGGGGCACAGAAGGCCAGCGTGAAAAAGACGCGGTTGCAGATGGGGGTGTCAGAGACTATTGACTTGCAATGCAGCAAGACCAACATGATCTGTGTGCTGTAAAGTGCTGCCTGCCTCCGCTGTGCAATCCCCCCTGCATGCCCGCCAGCACTTTTCTGGCCCGGCATGCCGCCGTGCAAATCAGGCGGGCACAGCAGGGAGGACCCCCAGCAGCCCCTCCCTCCCACCTGTACCATCTGAAAAACAGCAGCCCCGCCATCCCTCCCTCCCTCCCACCTGTTCCATTTTGAGAAAGCAACAGCCCCTCCCTCCCTCCCTCCCTCCCTCCCATGTGTACCATCTGACAAAAAAACAGCAGCCCCGCCATCCCTCCCTCCCACCTGTTCCATTTTGAGAAAGCAGCAGCCCCTCCCTCCCTCCCTCCCTCCACCCTGTGCCACTCTAAAATGAGCAGCAGCCCTTACCTCCCCCTCACCTGTGCCACCTTGAATGAGCTGGAGTTGAGCTTCTTCAGGTATGCCTCTGTGTGCACCTCCCTCAAAATGTCATGAGTCGCCTCTGCCGCCTGCACCAGCTGCCCGGGGTGCAGCACCCCCGCCTCCTCTAGAAGGGCCAGCACACGCTTGTACTTTTTCGAGTCAAAGGGGTGCAGGCGCTCCAGCCCAAAGAAGCCTGGCAAAGGGAGCGGGGTGGCAATGAGGAGCGGCTCAAGTAATGTGTAGTAGTGTGTATCGTACAACAGCGGCGCTTCAAGGTGCAGGGAGGAGGGAGGCAGCCGGCTTGGTGCTGTGTTGGGTGCTGGGTGATGGCGGCGGCGGGTCGCCGGGCAGAGAAGAATTGACGCAGGGCAGAGCAGGGGCGCGAAGGGGGCGGCACGGATGTGTTGGCAGCGGAGCTGCGCACGTTGCCAAGGGTAGCCCTCTCCGCACCCAAATCATCACACACACACACACACACACACGCTTGTTGGGCGATTGGCCGCAGACATGTCGAGCACACCCACAAGCACCTACAAGCATGAGCGGCAGCAGCAGCAGCGCCCTGCCACCTCCTCGCACCGATGTTGTAGGAATCAGCGTATGTGATGGGCAGCTTGTCTCTGCTGGGCCAGCCGCCCAGGTCACCGTACTTGTCCCGCACCGCAGCCGCTATGTCGGGCCTGCATGGCGGGCGGGTGGGGGCAGGTGCCACAAGAGGTAAGAGCCGCTGACCGTGCAGCATGCCGGGGGCCTCGTGACAGCTTCCACTCAGGACGACGGCTTGTTGGTGATGTTCGAGCACGTAAACTGGAAGCAATGTTCACACCTCAAGTAAGCCACAAGAGGGGCTGCCGTGAAAGACCGTCGCATCCCTGCTCCGGCCTGTGCCTGCATGTGACCCACTCCTTCAGAGCGTGCTACTCAAGACTGGCAGTTACTGACCTGGCACAGGCCGCAAAGGGCGACTGCTGCCGCTCAGCTGTGCCACCGGTAGCCAGTGACCGGCCCGCTGCGGCTCCGGTGCCACCGTCATCGGTGGGCGCAGCGGCAGCGGCGGGGGTAGCGGCGGCGCTGCAGGGCAGGGGCAGAGATTCCACGTCGCCTTCGTTCTGTCGCTCGTTTACTGTGTCTGCAAGTGTTTCGCGAGGCGGAGCGCGGCAGGCTTGCGGGACGCCAGGCAAAACCCTGTCGCCCAACACTCACGCTAGCACCGCCACAAGTCGTGCCAGGCGGTTCCTTCTGGATTTTGCCGGAGTCTGGGTGACCAGGTAGGCGCAAGAGTTGCGGCCTACTGGTGGTTGCGAAACGCGCATCCCAAACCCGTGCCTTGGACGCTGGAACTCTGCTGCAATAGCCTTGTGTGACCAAACAAGATTGTTGAAAGCAGGCAGACCTGGCTGAAGGAAGGGCAATGCAGCCACCTGGACGTGCGGTACCTCCGCCGCCGTACCTGCACCCACCTCTGGATGCCTGGAACCCTGTCCCTGAGTGTTTATGTCGGCCTCACAAGTTCTGTGGCAAGAGCTGTGCCAGATCGGTTACTGCCACGCCAAACACAAGTGTACTGCCACACGCTCAGCAGCCAAGCCGTGCACCCCGCCAGGCAGGCATGGGCATGTGCCGCCCCGCCCTCACACGAGCAAGGGGCTGTCGAGCACGGCGTACCCGCTGGCCACGCCCCCCTCATCGCTGGTGGCCGCCTTGGTGCGCACCAGCGTGCCCGCCTCTGCGCTCACCAGCACCCGCTCCCCCCGCCGCACATACGTGGAATACACCCCCAGCTCTGACAGCGTGTCCACTTCCACCGCTCTCCCCAGCCGCACCATCAGCGAGCGGTTGACGGGCGGCTCAATGCGCTGCATGAGAATGTAGGCGCCCAGCCCGCCGCCCGCCGCCCGCCCCTCCGCCAGCCGCTCGCGCAGCGCGTCGCCGTAAAAGTTGTTGCCCCCGCCCTCCCGCTGGGGCTTCAGAACGTAGCGGTCTGGGTGGGCGATTGCATCATCCACGATTGCCTGGGTGGAGGGGCTGGAGCCGAGGTCCTCCAAGGCCCACAGGCCCGCGAAGAAGCTGCGCAGAAGCTGTGCGTCCGCCTCGCTGGCGGCGTACCGCTCCACCACCCCCGGCCGCGCCAGGTCCTGCGCATGGTAGTACCAGGGCAATGGCAGGCGGGGGCGGGCGAGGGTGAAGGGGGAGGGCAGGGCAGGAACGGGCAGGGCGGGGAAGGACAGGCAGCTGAGGAGACGGGCGGGCGGGCAGGCAGGTGTGCAGCGGCAAAGAAGGCGAGAGACGTAGAAAGTGGCGACAGTGTGTCAAGCATGCCGGTACTCCATCCACAGGGACGTGCCAGGTCCTGCCCAACGGTAACCCACCCCGCACACCCACACCACAATTCCATGGACTGCCTCTGTCGCTACGAGCAAATCCCTCAACTGCCCTCTCCCTCTCTAAATTTCGCTATAGCAACATTCTGGGATGACACAAACCGCGGTACACTTTGTTTTGCTGCGACGCTGTAAACGAGTGAATAAAATAATCAAGGCCCTCTCCCACCTGGCCCAGCGCCCGATTGCACAACCATCCACCCATCTCCGCCTCGCTCGCCCCGCCCCGCCCTGGCCTGCCCCGCCCTGCCCGCCCTCTCCTGTCCCCGCTCCACCCTGCCCTGCCCCCGCCCTGCCCTGCCGCGCACCGCCCTGCTGCACCTGCTGGATCTTCTTGGCCCCCGCCAGCTGGTACGCCACGCTGGGACACTTGAAGGCATCGCAGCGCTCCACCAGGGCGCGTGCATCCCACTCCGCCTCCGACGGGTAGTCTGCCGGTGTGTAGCCAGCACGGAAGTAGACCAGGGACACACGCTGACCGCCCAGGTGCAGCTCGCCGCCGCCGCCGCCCAGCCGCCCCTCTGCCGCAATCTGCATGATGAGGCCGGGGAAGGGCGGGGAGTGGGAGGAGGTGGGAGGGGGGTGAGAAGAGGCGCTTGGGGTGGCAGGCAAAGGCGCAGTCAACCTCTCGGGATGTGGATCTTCTTGTGAAATCGAATCGTCTGTTGGTGTGTGTGTGAAAAGCTGTAGCGACTGGAATGAGATCAGACAGAGGCATTGCAGAGGCGCAGGTGGCATACAGAGGCAGCCTGGGCTGCCCTTTGCTGCCTGTGTGGGTGGGCAGGCGCTGGCCCGGGGCGGCAGCCGGCAAGCCACAGCAGCAAAGGGAGCGGCTGGCCAACTTGCAGAGGACCAACGCCTGACCTGCCTCACCCCGCTCCGCCCCAGTGCCATGCCACCCCGCCCCAATCCCAAGCCACCAAGCCACCCGCACCAGCCCCACGCCACCACCGCCCCACCTGCGCCAGCGTGCGCCGCAGCGTGCGCACGCCGTGCCGCTCCCACAGCCGCGTCTGCAGCCACTGCTGGTCGTACGAATTGCGCTCCCCCGGCTGCACCACCATCACCATCACCCCGCCCGCCACGCCATAGTCGGCCACAGCTGCGGCCATGGCGTCTACGATGCTATCCATTGCATTGTGGGCTGGCAGCGCTGCAAGCTCCGCCTCGCTGGCGCCCAGCCGGCCCAGCAGGTAGGCGTGCATGCGTGAGACCAGGGTGCTGAGGCAGCCAAAGGAGGAGGCAATCGTGTTGAGCTCAACCTACGCCAAGGGGAGTTCAGGACAGGGCGTTTTACGGGCGTTGCCTTGTGTTGTCTGTGCCAATGCAAGTGTGTATGCGTGAGCAAGCACGCCAGGCCGGCGGCCAGGGTGGGTGACGGGTTGGCAAGGGCAGCGCCATGGGGCTGATGGCGCCTGCAACTCCACTGTCTAAGCCAAGCCAAGCCAAGCCATGCAGCAGCATCCCCACCCTTCCAACGGCCTCACCAACAGCACCCCAGCCACACCATGCCACCCGCCCCCCATTCGTGTTTTCTTTCAATTTGCAGCGCTGAGCCACTGACAGTGTGTTGCAGACGCGTCGTGTCGTCCCAGCATTTCGGAACAACAGCAAGTTTCGGGGCCACAACACGCCACCCCCCAGCACAGAACAGACCCCAAGAGCACAGCCCCCACAGCGCACCCGCCCAACCACCTGCAGTAGGCTGTTTGTGGGTGCATGCAGCATGTAGTCGGATCGCAGCACTGCCAGCACGCCCTCCTCCCCAAGCCGCGCGTGCCGCGCGTCTGCCGTCTCTCGGAACACCTGCAGCAGCCGGGCCTGCAGGTGTGGTGCAGGGGAGGAAGCGTGGCAGGGCAAAGGCAGCGAAGGCAGCAGTGGGTTGGAGGCCCCATGTATTGGGAAGCGTGGAGAGCACATGAGAAGGAGTGATAAGCACTGCAACGCCTAGCTGCTTGACGCACGCGGTTGTTGTCATACCAGTCTGGACACCTGCCGCCCAGCCAGCAGACCACTATGCCTGCCTGCCTGCAACCCTGCCCTCTGCCCGTGGTGGGAGTGCAGACACCCCGGCCTGCCAGCCCAGCCCACCGTAAAAGGGTCCTCCTGCGCAGCTGCCTCCAGCACTGACGTGAGGTACTCCTCATCCCGAGCCACGGCATCAACCATTGCATTGAAGGCCAGGGCGGCTGCCTTGGCACGCAGGAATGTGTCGCGAGGGTAGGGGACGGGCAGGAGAGCCAGGGGTGCGTGCACAGTGGCACACGCCGGCTCCGCCAGGCCAGCACCTACCAGCTGCAGGACGGGGCCGAGGGGGCGAGGGTGGATAGCTGGGATGAAGGGCTGGGTCAAGGGAGAGGGTGCGGCGGAGGCGCAAGGCATAACCGGTGCGGCGCAGCAGAGGCGGGCCCAGAGCGTTGTGGGGGGCAAGAGCGTAGTGTGCGAGCCAAAGGGCAGCTCATGCCATGCCCCTAGTCCCCCCACTCACAAGGCCGTGCTGGCTGGCCCACACCACAGCATCTTCAACCAGCGCCTCGAGGGCCGCTGGGTCTGCCGCCACTGCCGCCGCCACCGACTCCATGTGCTGCGCCGCCGAGGGGCCTGTCGCCGCTTGCACCGATGCTGCTGTTGCGCGGCCGCTGCTGCTGTGCCGCCGCGAAGGCCGCGTGGCTCTGCAGGCCGGGTGCTCTGGCGCCCTGGCGCGGTTCGCCCGGCAGGAGGGAGGCGCCCGTAAGGGTGGTGTCACTCCAAAAGCTGCGATCATGCTACCATCGCAGAATGCGTGGGAGGAAACCGCGATCGGAGCTTGTTTGCTGAGCCTGCTGTGCTATGAGCTGGCGCGGTTGACCAGGTTCTGTGCTTGTTTGCGAATTCTGGGCAAAGAACCAATGGCACGGATCACGCCGTAGCTGCTGGGGGCCGTAGAAGGGCAAAACACACCATGGCGGACTTTGTGCCCGTGCCTCTTCCCGACGAGGGTGAGCTCCCCCAGGCGCGCCTAGCTGAATGCAGTGCTCCAAAATCACCGGCAGCGCTGCAGAAGGCGGAGCACAGGTGGTGGGCACTGCCGCCGCCAACATCCTGCCGCCAACGTCCTGCCGCCACTGCGCCCCCAATATTTGTGCGCAGCCGAAGCGGGGTCTGTGTGGCGGGAGCAGAAGCTGCGAGACTTTGTATTCCGCCTGCGTTGCCTGGGGCTGGACGAAGACCCGCAGTTTGCGGAGCTGGCGGGACAAATTGCCCAGGAGACGGCAGAGCTAGAGAAGCTGGCGGAGGCTCAGAAGCTGCCCGACTACCAGCGACCTTGGTGGCAGGACGGCGAATATGACAAGAGCAGAGCCGACAGGTGGCAGATGGGTTGATTGTGGATGGATGGTCTGGATCCGCAACGGTTGTGGTCTTGGCCATACTGGAGCAGGGGTTGTGTGCGACTGCTGTGGCATGCCAGTCGTGTTAACAATGCGCGCCTCCCCTTCCGCCCACACCCACATTCAAGCAGCCTGCCCACCTCTGTGCCGCCCACTTGCCTGCCCTGTCCTACAGTGCCAACGACCGCGGCATGGAGCTGTTTGGCGACTGCCAGCACAGCGCCGCATTTGACTGCTTCACGGAAGCCGTACGCCTGTGCCCGACCAGCGCTGTGTACCACGGCAACCGGGCGGCAGCTGCCCTGAAGCTGGGACGCCCCGACCTAGCATCTGAAGCCTGCCGGGAAGCAGTGCAGCGTGACCCCGCATACCTGCGAGGGCACCTGCGGCTGGGGCGGGCACGGCTGGCGCTTGGGCAGCCGGCAGAAGCGGCCGCCGCTTTCAGGCAGGCACTGCAACTGGACACCCAGTGTGCAGCAGCCCTGCGTGGACTAGCGGAAGCAGAAGGGCTAGGGGAGCAGCAGCAGCAGCAGGAGGAAGAGGAGCTTGCAGCAGCGACAGCGGGCAGCCGGGCGGGGCTGAGCAGAGGGGCGGTGCCAGAGGAGGACGCGGTGGCACAGCTGTATGCTGCAGAGCAGATGCTGGCAGCAAACCCACGCTTGCAGGTGAGGGGCCTGAGAAAGGACGTGCTGGGTGGGGCAGGCAGGGATGGTGGGAAGCCTGCTGCCGGCTAGCTGGCCCTGTGAGCTGCTGTGCCTGCTGCTGCTGTGCCTGCTGCTGTGCCTGCTGCATGTGCCTGCTGCTGTGTCTGCTGCTGCTGCTGTTTGTTCGTTTGTTACATGTAATGTGCTGTGCCTGCTGCTGTGCCTGCTGCATGTGCCTGCTGCTGTGTCTGCTGCTGCTGCTGTTTGTTCGTTTGTTACATGTAATGTGCTGTGCCTGCTGCTGTGCCTGCTGCACCGCACCCCCACCCACCCACCCCCCAAAACACCTGCGTTTCCCACCCGCACATGCAGGCCGCCCGGTGCGCTCGCGTTGAGGCGCTGCTGCTGTGCCAGCGGTACGCCGATGCCGAAGCAGCGTGCTCCAGCTTGCTGGAGGGCACGGCAGACCGGCTGTACCTCGAGGCAGAAGCAGCGTGGCGGCAGGGCGGCCTTGCAGCGGCAGCCGACAAGCTGCAGGCAGCGCTCGTGGCAGCAGGGGGCAGCAGCCAGAAGTGCAGCAGTCTGCTTGCTTATGTGGAGCAGCTAGCCGGGTTGGAGGAGGAGGGGATAGCAGCGCTGGAAGAGGGCCTGCCGCAGAGGTGCATCGACGCATGCACCTGCCTGCTGGAGCGTTTGGAGGCAACCACAGCGTGCGTGGGGCTGGTGTGCGCCACGCTGCATCGGCGGGCAGAGGCACATGCCGCACGGCAGGCCTGGGCGGCGGCAGTTGCTGATTTGGATGCTGCCCTGGCGATGGACGCCAGCCAGGCAGCCTGCCTTCAGCTGCGGGCAGAGGCACACAAGCAGGCTGGGGACTACACTGCCTGTTTCCTGGACCTGCAACGTCTCAAAAAAGCGGCCCCAGGCCACCCCGGCCTCTTTGCTTTGCTGGAAGAGGCGGCTCGGCTCAGCCTGAGCAGCGGCGGCAGCGGCGGCAAGGGCGGCGGCGGCGGCGGCGGTGCATGGGGAACAGCCGCCAGGTCGGCGGGCAGCTCAGCGGTGGAAGCTGCGCTGGGCGTGTTGAGCCTGCCAGCTGGCGCCACGTCAGCACAGGCCCGCCAGGCGTACCTCAAGCTTGCTGCCAAGTGGCACCCGGACAAGTGGGTGGCAGGCGGTGCAGAGGAGCTGGCGGCGGCTGGGGAGAAGTTCAAGGAAGTGCAGCGGGCATATGAGCTGCTGACGTCATAAGCAACTCCCTTTCCCAGCTGGATGCGTAGTGCGGTCTGCCACAGCGTGTGCACCACAACTACGGGTGCAGCTATAGCACAAACCACCTCCCACCTTGGGTACCTTGTTGCTCGTTGCCGCTGTCATTATAAGTCCTCTCACGTTGGCGTATCCTCTGTCTTGCAGCGCTGTGAAAATTGGGCATTTGCACCTCTCACCCTGGTGTTGCCCTTGTGTCACTTGTGATGTAATCACCGCTATTAAACTGTACATTTGGACAAAACGGGGCCAGTTGTGGCTTGGCGCTAGCACACATTGTCTTCCTTGTTGATTCAAACTGCTGGCAGGGCAGGCACATAAGTGGGTCACTATGGAGATTGAGATGCAGGGAACTAACTACTAGTGCCGTGCATGGGGAGAGAACCGGGGCCTGCTCTTGCTTGGCTGCACCCTGTTCCGCAACTGGCAGGGATGCAGCTTGAGTGCACAGACTGCCTTCCTCCCACGCCATGCACGAGAAGCAAGGGGGCTGCTTCACGGGAGGCCACACCTCTGCTGCTTTCCTCAACCCACGCACAAGCGCGCATGCCTCTTCGTCTCCTCCTGTGTTCTTTCCGCAAGCTCCATCCGGGTCGTCTGCTGTTTGGGTTGCTGGCTCGGCAGCACGCCTGCTTGCATCTGGCCAATGGCGTGCCTTGAAGCTGCCAGGAAGCTGCTCAAGGCTCCGGCTGGTACTCCTCAGGTTGCTGCAATGAAGGAGCGGCGAAGAAGGGCAGAGGCACGGGAAGAACTGAGACAGAGGCAGGAGCGAACCTCCCATCGGCGCCTGGTACCCGAGTTGGCTGCAAATGTTTGCCAAACCAAACGTCAATAACTGGTCATGCTGGTCAGGCAAGCTGGCAGCCCGCTGTGCCCCACGCGCGGGACAGGGGCCACGCCCATCAGCCTGCAACAGATTGCATGGGCAGAACAGGAGGCACTCCTCAAATTGGTTCCACAGGAACTACATTCCGATACACTTACCCCCCACCCTGTCCCATGAAACCTTTGCTGGCTCCCCCTGGACTTGAAATGTAATTGAGATTGATTGATTGATTGAGGAGGGGTGTGCTGCCAAGAAGGGGCACGCACCTGTCCGCCCAGCATGGGCATCTGAATCCCGCCTCCGTCCACAACAATCTCCGTGCCGGTGACATCTGCAGACAAGCAAGCGGCAGCACAGGGTGGCGCCTCAGCTAGTGCTAGCAATGTGAAACAAGGCGAGCCGGGCCGGGGCACACTGAAGTCAGTTGCTGAGGCAACACGTTGCTGCTTTGTCTGCGGCCTCCCAGGCAGCAGCCATCTTTCATCAATCTAGGCTGTGAGGTGGGGACGCTGCACAGGCTAGCAGCTGGTGATCGGTTCACCAGATCGGGGCGTGCCATATGGCGCTCACACAGAGAGATAATGCACATTGCGGGGTGTGCTGGCTGGTGCTGTGGGTCCACTCACAGTCGCTGGCGCGGCTTGCCAGGAAGAGTGCGGGGCCCGCCATGTCTTCAGAGATGCCCAGCCGCCCTGCAAAAGACGCACGTTCACGCATCCAGAGCGCACGAGTTGAGTAAAACAGCAGGTTGTCAGGCCACCGGCACCGGCACCGGCTGCCACAGCGCTGCACAGGACGGCGCAGCGCGACACGGGACAGAGGCTGGGAGGCCAGGAGGAGTAGGGTGAAGGATGCGGTGATGGCTCCGAGCGGCAGCACGCGGACGACGAACACGGGATCAATCAGTGTTTGTCATCCGTACGCTGCCGATCGGAGCCATCACCGCATCTTTCACCCTACTCCTCCTGGCCTCCCACCAAAAACTGGCAATCCAGCAGACCACGCAAGACAGACAACGGGCACTACAGGCACGTGCCAGGGTCAGCCCAATAGGTTGCAATAAACTGGCAGCAAGCGAATGCGGGCTGGGCAATGGCGGCGTGGGGGACGACGGGCACTTCCGGGTCAGCTGTCATCGCAAGCCGGTAACTTCCGCTCAGCCGCTCACATGAAATGCAGCCTGGCAAGAACTGGAAGAATCAGCGCGTTAATGCTCTAATGGCTGCCGTCGGGCTTGCCCCTAAAGGCCCTTGATGGCCCTTACGGGCAAGCCCGACGGCACCCATTGGAGCATTATCCGCTCATAGTCTTCCAGTTCTTGCCGGAATCTTGCGCATCGACAGCGTCACAAAGAGGCCAGCGCCAAGCTGGACCAGTGCTGCCAGCATCAGCAGCCAGCCGCCGCCCCGGCGTCAGGCAGCCCAGCACAGCAGCGCAAGGAGCGCCCCGCAGCCGCCCAGGATATAGGTAGATCACGGCCTCGGCAGGGACAACTTGGCGTTGAGCCCAGGGAGGTCCCACCGGCAAGGAGCATAGAGCCCACAGCCAGCCAGAGCGCCAGGCTCCAAAACTTCTCTGCACCGGGCACGCACAGAGGCTGTTGTGCCCGGGTCTATAAGCTGCGTTACTGGGCTGCATTCAGCCTCGGCGGCCTGCATACCTGCCTCACCTCCGAAATGAGTCGGGCTGCCCGCCGCCGAACCCCTGACCTGGCATATGACCCGCACTCTGACGGTCGCACACACACACCCGTGCCCAGGGGCCACCCACCCACACAGAGCGGCCACAATCCCGAGGGGACGGGCGAGGCGGGCAAGGGTTTGAAGATTGTGAGGAACTCGAGGCGGTGGTGTGCCAGCTGGCACAGCTTGGCAGCGCAGCATGGCAGGCCACAGAGAACAAAGCATGCCACGCCATGCCATGCCATGCAGGCCGTGCAGTTTGTAGCGGATGCTTGGGCAGTGCCAGCTGTGCCCCTGCCCCTGCTGGGGATGCTGGGTCTAGGCTGTCACGCTGGTCTCCCTGACGCGGCAGCTGGCAGACGAGCGCCGCTCACCCCTGTACTAGGTGTGTGGCTCTCACACACCTGGTATAAGGGTGTGTGAGAGCCAGCTGTTGTGCGGTGCCGCTGCTAACTATTGCCGATTGGGGAGCCCCCGCCTGGACCTGCATTGCCCCTGGCAGCAGCCCTGCATGCGCCCTTGCCCCAGCCGTGCCCCCGGGATTGTGCACCTTCACCTGCCCTGCCGCGGCCCCCGGCCCTGCTGCACCCTGCCCCAGCCCTGCCCCCGGTTCGGGCCCATCATGTGCCCTGCCCTGGCATGCGCCTTGACCTAGCCCCTGGCCCCCGTCCCGTCCCCCGGCAGGCGGAACTGAGGCACGACGCAGGCCGCGGGCGGTGGCTGGAGCAGACCCTGCCAGCCGTGCCCCTGCCCACGCTGGGAGTGCTGGGTCTGGGCTGTGTCGCGCTGGTCTACCTGCTGGGCGTGTACCGTCTGACGGGCATGCTGCCCAAGACAGGGGTGCTAGCAGCAGCGCGGCGGGGAACGGCGGCGGCGATTCAATCGTGACGCGCGGCCACGCCTGCGGCTTGCTTTGTCGTAGGAAAAGAAGGCCGTAATCATTGCAAGTTGCGATGGTTACGGCCTACCTGTCATACGATGAAGCAAGGCCGCAGGCGTGGCCGCGCGTCAGGTCAGCTGTGAGGCCAGCCTGGCTTTTGGCGGGCTGTGGCGTGGCGCCAGCTGGTGCACAGGGGTGGCTGCTGGTGGCGTGGAACTCAGCCGCCGGCCGTTCCTCATTCAACTCTTCTTGCCCCCCACCTTGCTTCCCACTTGCCCCGGCACCCCCATCCAACCCCCTCTCACACTGTTCCGCACAACACATATGCACAGTGAATGAAAAAAAGCCGTGCCGCACGGCGCGATCGAAGGTGTGTGCTTGCCCAGGGCTGCACATGGCGTGCACCGGTGCATGCACGTGCTTGCCTGCTGGGATGCGGCGCAGAATCTCGTCCACCTTGGCCTGGGTGTTCAGCACCTGCAAGAGGGCGGGGCCAGGGGAGGAGGATGCATGGTCGACCGTGCTGTGCTGTGCTGTGCTGCAAGAGGGCGGGGCCAGGGGAGGAGGATGCATGGTCGACCGTGCTGTGCTGTGCTGTGCTGCAAGAGGGHGRGGTCAGGGGGAGGGATGCATGGTCGACTTCCGATGTTGTGCCGCCGCCATGTAAGGAGCCCTGCCACCCACCCATGTGCACCCCTGGTGCCAGGCTGTGCTCGGGGAGGTGCGGCAGTTGCGCGCTGTGCTGTGCTGTGCTGTGCTGTGCTGTGCTGTGCTGTGCTGTGCTGTGCTGTGCTGTGCTGTGCTGTGCCTGCTGTGCTGTTGACAGGCCCACGTTCTTAAGCATCGCACTGCGCTGTTTGCAACCAGCGTAGGTTGCATAATGGAGTATTCGCTCGCACGTTTTAAGTCGTCGAACGGCAATCCCCTACTGTACAGAAACATGCATCTCACCTTGTCCAGGAAGGGTGTGTTGATGGCACCGGGGACCAGGCAGTTCACCTGTGGGGCAGGGATTAATGGGGGGGTCAGGCAGGGTCAGGCAGGGGTGGAGGGTTCGAGTGAGGTAGCGGCACAAGCGAGCCCCAAAGGGGTCTAGCTTTAAAGCAGACACTTGAGGGTCGGTGTGGAGAGGCGAGCAGAGAGCGGGGGCACACTGGGAGCCTGCAGGCAGCGGCCAAGCGGCGCCCCAAAGGGCTCCAGCCTCAAAGCAGACACAAGGTGTGATGCCACAATGAGGGGCTGTGCAAAGGGTGAAGGTTCTTGCCTGGATGTTGTCCTTGCCCCATGCCACAGCCAGGCTCTTGGCCAGCGGCAGCAGGGCGCCCTTGCTGGTGCAGTAGGGCACCTGGGCGCCAAAGCCTGCAGGCAGGGGTGATGGAGTGCACAGCAGGTGCAAGTACGGGCAGCAGGCTCAGCAGGCTCGACATGCCCAGCAGCACCAGCATGAGATGTACAGCCCAGCACGCCCGGCACACTCTCCGCCATACCCTGTCCCATGATACCGTTGCTGGCTCCTCGTGGACTTGAAATGTAACAGATGGTTGATTGAATGCCCATCAACACCAGCATGAGGCACACAGCCCAGCAAGCCCAGGGACGCTAGCAAACCCAGCATGCACAACATCCTCAGCATGCCCAGCGGCTTCAGCCCGTGACACACAGCCCATGCCTGGGCTGGGAGGCAGCTTCCCCCTCTCACCGCGCAGGCCCGCAATGGAGCTGGTGAGGATGACCTGCGCCAGGGAGAGGACAGGCAACTGTTTCAGTCGCCGGGGCGCGTGGGCGTGTGCAGGGGCGGCAGCAGCGACGCAACCACGGCCAGTGGTGTAGATGCGACAGCTGCCTGGCAAGTGTGGGCGTGCTGGTGGCAAGCAAGGGGCACCGCGGGAGCAGTTGTCGACACGTGAGATGGGAGACTCTAGTTGAATTTTCAGCCCCAGAAATGGTCGATAAAGCTGGTGAGTTAGCTTGTGGAACACAAACTCGTCTCGACTGGTTAAACGATTAAAGCAACAAGTTTCGTATACAAGAATGCAGACAGTGAGAGCCAGCTTCGCTGCCTCTTGTTAGGCAAGTGAACTTGCCTTGCCTCCCCCGGCCTTCTTCAGGTGTGGGTAGGCGGCGGACGCGCAGTTGTACGCTCCCTGCACGAGGGTCGGGCCACGACTTGTGTGGGGGGGGGTGAAGGAGAGGGACGGTCTGATGAGGGCCAAGTGGGTTGGGTCGGGCCATGAGTTATGTGGTGACAGGAGGTGCACTCTGGTGAGGGTCAAGTGGGTAGAGCGAGGCACCCAGGCAGAGCAGGCAGCCAGGCAGGAGGTGCTGTGCGGCATGGCTTGGCTGGCAGAGTAGGCAGCCAGGCAGGAGGGCACGCATGCGTGGCGCACCGTCCGATAGGCACGGCAGCAGGCGGGGCAGCACGCCAACGAGCGTGCAGGGCGCAGGCTCAGGCGCAGGTGAATGGTGCAGGCGCAGGCGCTCTGGCGGCAGCAGCGAGCGACTGTACAGAGGGTGCAGCCCTGCTCGATACTCGGATAACCATCCAACCCCACAGCCGAGCGGTGGCACCATCGAGACCAGTGATATACACCACGCACGCATGCACACAAGCCTGGCGAGGGGAGTGCTGCTCAAGAGCAGAGGGAGTGCTCTTCAGGGGCGTGCATGAAGCCCATTGCGGGGCAGCACGTTCTTCAGCCTCACCTCCACATTCACGCCCATCACCTGCAGAGGATGTGCGCATGTTGGGTGGGGTGAACAGGGGTGGGGTGGAATGAGGTCGGGTGCACTGATTACTTGTTGCTGGCTCAGGCTGTGTTAGGGCGACCGCATAAGATCATCTGGCAGTATTGCCGGTCAGGGCAGCCCGCAGGCATCTGGACAGCGCTGGGGCAGGCCAGGGTCCGCCAGTATCTGCCGTCAGCAGCAATGCCAAAGTTGCGGGGCCCGGCTGCCGGACAAGCCAGGACAATCACAGCCGGCGGGAAGAAAAGCCCGAGCAAGCCGTGCCTCCTCACCTCCCTCCAGCTCTCCAGCGGTACGCTCTCTGCGCGGCACAGCTTGCCTAGGATGCCTGCAGGGGTGGGTGTGTGTTGGGGTGATCATGTATGTGGGGGGGGCGTGTGGGTGGTGCAAGAAGTGGGGGTGTTGTGGGCTGTGGGGTGGCCTGTGGGGTGGAAAGGGGTGACATGGGGGATTGAGTGGGTGCTGGGGTGGACGGGGCAATGGCCGGCTTACCTAAGAGCCTCTCACAAATAGCACCCAAGCGCAGCACTCAGAACACTCCCCCCTTGCATGCATCCAGCCTGTAGCTCTTGAAAGTTTTCGAATCAAGTGTGCCTGCTTGCCTGCGTTGGCGATCACAATGTCGAGCCTGCCAAACTTCTCCACTGCCTGCTTCACAGCGGCATCAACCTGCAAGGGAGGATCGCGTGGGGCGCGCAGAGACGGTGGCAGGTGGGTAGCCCGGACCCTGCTTCACCGCAGCGTGCAGGTCCCCCTGTAGACTGTAGACCACCACTGAATTGTCTGGAAGGAGCCATTTGGGCCCGAAGGTCTGTTCCTTTGACTTCTCAAAGTGTGGGCTTCCAAACGGGTGGGCACACGGCCAGGGGGCAAGCCCAGTGCACAGTTTGGAAGCCTCCCGCCCCAGCCCACCAGCGTTAGACCCCCCTCGAGCTCCCTCTCGAGAAATAACCCCAACCCTCTCCTCTTTCCTCTCCCCGTTACACCCCGCCCTGCTCTCCTTCCTCATCTCGCCATCGCAGCAGAGGGGGAGCAAGGACTGGGTGCGCACCTGCCCACGGTCTCTCACGTCACAAGAGATTGCCAGCGCCTCGCCTCCAGCCTTCTTGATCCTCTCCACCACTGGCCCCATCTCCTTCTCCGACTGGATGTCTGCCATCACCACCTGCGGCAACGGGAGCAACAGGTGGGGGCAAGGTGGGGGTGTATTATCATTCTCGCAGGATGTGCACTGTCTGGGTTTGGGTGGGGGTTGGGGTGTAGGAAACACACTCCGCCCCGCAGAATGGCCTGGGCCGCTGCCTTCAGTTTGCAGGGCAAGGAGTGGGGCCAAACAAGCTTCAATGCTAAGCCAGTGCCCGCCCTGCAACGCTGCGCTGCGCTGCGCTGTCACGCGCTGCACGGTGCTTCTTGCGGGGCTGCCGAAACGAGCGGGGCAGTGGCAGGTTGACTTGCCTTGGCGCCAGACTCGGCCAAGGCGCGGGCCACCACTGCGCCGACGCCCCTGGCTGCTCGTGTCAAGGGCACAACACAATTGACATTCCAGTTGGAGCAGAGTGTGGACGAGCGGTGGCGTAGGCTCAGTAGAGCAGGGCACTAGCTCATGGCATAGGGCTGGCAAGGGAGCTTGTTTGGTGCACGAGGCGCAGCGGCAGGCGGGTTCAACTGTGTTTTGGACATGGGCACTGCCGCCAGCAAATGGTGCGGTGGGCACTCTGAACACGAGATGCAGGCATGACTACATACAACGATTGGCCAGTCCTCTCTAGTGATGTGAGCCGGCCAGGCGCAACAGCGGCTCACCTGCTCCCGTCACAAACGCCACACGCCCGGTCAGGTCGAAGATCTTCTTGAGATCCGCATGCTCCCGCTCCGCCCCTGCACATAGCATGCGCCCACGGTGGGAGGCAAGGAACTAGGCACATATCAGGAGCGTGCTTGAGAGGCAGGAGGCCACCCGAGGTGCGCTGTGCTGCCGCCAATCCAAACGGCCAGCGTGCAGCGGGTGGCGCCCTGGGCGGCAGCTCAACCCTGCTGATCTCGAGCACCTTGCCCCGCAAACCCGGCTTGGAAGGCCGCCTGCATGCTCCCTGTGCCCTCCAAGGCGTTGGAAGAGGCCCCAGGGCTCCCCAACCTTTGGTGGCGCCCAGCTCGGCGCTCCTCCATCTGGGTGAGACAGGCCCCTCCTTGTCCACGGCTGCCATGACTGCGATTGCACCGGAGTCGCGATTATCACAGGTTCTGAATGAATTGAGTTAGGGTGCTGCACTGTAGAAGGGCGATGGAGGGGTGTCGAGGGCTGCATGCGTTGGACTGAAGAAAGCGGACGCCTTTGTGTCCCCGATAGCTCCGAACCCTACATTTCCCGCCACTCAGCCGAGCTTAGAGCGACAATCCGCGAAGCAAGGCCCTCGGCAGCCGGTGTCTTCCCTCTCGCAACCCTTGCTGCCGCACCTGCCGGGGTGCCCTCTCAACTTCTTGCTGCTGGCACAGTCATGGACGAACATTCCGGTGCGCCTTTGAGTCTTGACGGAAGAGGAGGGGGCCGATCTCATGGCCGGCCTGTCCTTCACTCCACCATGCAGATCCAGAAATTTGCCGGCCTCCCGCCCTGCAGGGAGCGGCGGCAGCAGCGGCGGCGCGCCGCCTTCCGCCGCTGCGCAGCAGGCCTCGCCCGGCGGGCCCAAGGAGCACGACAAGCAAGGGGTCCATCTCTATAGCATGTGCTCGCCCAACGGCTGTGAGGCGGGCGGGCAGCCACCTTGGGTGGGGAGGCAGGGTGCCGGGCCAACACGTGTTCGAATTGGGGCGGGCATCAGCCAGCTCATCCGTGCCAGCCAGGCCAGGCCAGGACCCTGCTCAGATGTGGCCCGCGAGCTGCAGGGACCTGAAGCCTGCTTCCCTACAAACCTCACAATCCCTGCCTGCCTGCCTGCCTGCCTGCCTGCCTGCAGGGAAGGCTTCCTGTGTGCTGGAAGAGCTGGGCGTGCCTTACACCGTGCACAAGGCAAGGCAAGGCAGCTGCAGTGCCTGCCCTGCACGGAAGGGTTCCACCCGGCCAGGCAGCCTGCGCCCTGCAAAGCAACCACAGCGCGCACCTGCCTTTCTGCCAGACAGCCTGCCCGCCAACATGCTGCCTCTCGGCGCAGTCCCTGGCCGTGTGGCACGCCCTGCAACCAAGATGTGTGCACCAGCCTACTTTGGGGTCGGGAACTGCACTGTCACAGACAATTCTCAGATGGCCTTCAGGTCGATTTGAATCTGTGCAGCCTCACCTGCCTCCCACGCCGCAGGTGAACGTCCAGAAGGGGGAGCAGCGTGAGCCCGGCTTCCTGGCCATCAACCCGGTGGGCAAGATTCCAGCCATTGGTGAGTGTCAGCGAGTGTCAGCGAGTGTCAGCGAGAGGGGCGAGCGGGTGGTTGAGAGGGCAGGAAAGTGGGCGAGCGTGCGGGAGGGTGGGCGGATGGGTGGCTTTGTGCTAGCTGTCTGAGTGGGTGGGTGGTTGGTTGGGTGAGTGGGTGAGTTGATGGTGAGTGCGCCGCGTCACACTCCTCTTTTAAGCCCTTCTTGTGCCGCGCACCCACTCATTCTTCTATTATGCCGCGCACCCACTCATTCTTCTATT
>JTEE01000038.1:1694910-1705555 GCA_002896455.3 Chlorella sp. ArM0029B | reverse complement strand
GTGGCAGAGGGGTGGGGGAGGAGGGGAGGGAGGGTTGCTGTGGTGGGGAGAGCAGGGCAGAGGGGGGTGCGGGAGGGTTGCTGTTGTGGGGGGAGCACGGCAGAGGGAGGTGAGGGTGGGTTGCTGTGGTGGGGAGAGCAGGGCAGAGGGAGGTAAGGGAGGGTTGCTGTGGTGGGGAGAGCAGGGCAGAGTTGTATGAGGGAGGGACACGCAAAGCATCAGCGGGTCTCGGCCGTTCGGCAGGTGCCGCGGTGCACGCCAACCCCTCTCTGCACCCCTGCCTAACAGCGCCCGGGCGTGGCCTAGCAGTGTCCAATAGGGCACGCAATGGGACGAAAGGTGGGGGATAGCTGACGCGAATCCCCCCTGCTTTTGCCTGTACCTGTACCTCCCTTGCTCTCCACACCTTACTGCCCACCATCCCACCCATCCTGCCCCCTCCCTACCTACCTTGAGGGCAGCCGCCATCTTGGCCTTGCCGGCTTCCACCCCCTCCGGGGTGTCCGCCCGGAACAGGGAAAAGAGGGCGGGCGTGAACTGGGAGCCAAAGGTCTCCACAAACAGGCGCACTCGGGCGGCGGCCGCAGCGTCGGCGGGCAGCAGCGGCGGGTTGGGGTACTGCGGTATGGCATCAGAGGGGTGGGATGGCAGAGTTGGAGAATATGGTGGCAGTGCGGGGGTACAGCGCTGCGGCAGGGTGGCGCAGTTTCAGCGTACGCACGGCAGGGACACAGCCCCCCGCCCAATTCCACATCCCTGGACCATGCGAATCGCAACATCCAGAACCGCCCCTGCTGGTTCTAGTACTCTGCAAGCGGGCAGCTTTCGAACAAACGGCACACATGCAGTACAATACAAAGACTCATGCAGTACCATACAGAGTGCCCCCCGCACCTGCTGGTTAGGTGCTCCACAAAGGGGGCAGCTGTGCAACACAAGGCAAAACACTACAATGCATCACAAAGTGCCCCCCCCCCACCTGTTGGTCCAAATACTCCACAATGATGTTGCTCTCAATCAGCTTGGTGTCCCCATCAATCAGGATGGGCACCTGGCAGAGGACAGGGTGGCAGTGAGTGGGGTCAGAAGTAGTGAGCTGGAAAGAGGTTTCTTGGACACAACAGTTTGAGAAACGTTGGTCCCTGTGATCCGCCGAGCGGTGCACCACACAGGGGCAGTCGCATGGAGACGCCAGCGGGCAAGATGCGTTCGACCAGCGTGCTTGCGGGGCAAGGGGGGTGGAAAGGAATGAGCGGTGCATAGCGGTGGTGGCCCGCTGCCCCGCCGACCGCCCTACGCTGCCCTCGGTGCCCACCTTTGCTGCGGCCTCGGGGTCTGGGTTGATGCTGCAGCACAGGGGGCAACAGGCGAGGGTGCAGGGCAGGGCCAGGTATGAGTGAGGGCGGGAGGCCTGGGCCGGTAGCTGGGTCCTCCTGCCGCTACCAAAGGCGCCACCTCTAGCATCACTCATTCACTGAAATAATTACAACGACGCGGCAACACAAAGATGTGTCGCAAAAGCGTCATCCCAGCACTTTGAAATCCCTCTGAACCCAGGCCTTTACATGAGAGCATCGAACAGTCCAAACCACTGGCAGCACCAGCCCAGCAGCAGCTCCACAACTGAGTCATTTGAAACTCTAGAAGTACCACTTGAGCTGCGCTTCAGGCATCGGCAGCCCACTGCCAGCACCCACTGCCAGCACAGCACCATACTGGCCGGGCCGCGCCGCACCGCTCCCGCGGGCCCGCCATACCCACCCGTCCCGCCCTTCACCTGCGGTACATCTCCACAAACTCGGCATCCTTGTTGACCAGGTCAACCTTGCGAATCTCAAAGGGCAGCCCCTTCTCAAGCAGCGCGATCCAACTCCGCTGGGCGTCTGCAGGGTGGGTGGCGAAACGGGCGGCGGGGCGGGCGTCAGGACGGCGGGCGGTGAGCGGGGTACTAAAGCCACAAACCCGTGCCGGCTCCTCGCGATCCAAGCCACTCCCGATCTCTAACATCGTCTTTGTGTGCACGCACAAGGACACGTGGTGCTGTCGAAGTGAACCATCGTGGCCATTGTGGCGCGAGTCGTCAGGGAGCGCTGGGCGGCAAGGCGCTGGGCGGGCAGGGCGCGGAAGCACGGTGTGGCAACTCGGAGGGCAAACATGGGTCAAACAGAGCGGACTGGCGTCATTGGCTGGCCAGAATGTGCCGCCGCCGCGCGGCATGCACGACATGGGGATGACCTCATGGTGCTCCTGCTTAATAGGTGGCCAAGCTCACAGCCTGGCCACACAGATGTGCCTGCATTTGAATCCAGCTCTGCATGGTGTGTGTCGAGCTGGCTGCTAGAGCTCTTGCGGGAGCTGCTGCTGCTCCGGAGGAGGAGGGGTATGATGGGTGGGGCGGTGGATGATGTCACAGTGCATATGAGGCTCAAATAACATACTCAACCTGAAAGCCAGCTCCTCCTTCTTCTTCTTCCCAGATTGCGATATGGCAGCTAGCACAGCATGCGAGGCGGTATAGGTCAAACTGTGCGCCAACAGAAAGTGCTGCGCGCACACCATGCCGGCGACTACTCCTAGACTACTGGAAGCTATTAGCCTGGCCTGTGGTTGCGGGGCTTGCTCCTCAAGCGTGCGTTTGCTTGAATGGGACGCGTCCACGAGATTTACATGCCACCAAAGGGAGGGCAAACAGTTGAAGAGAAACATGTGGAGGTGAGGGGCAATATCCGTATATGTCACACCAAGCAATCGCAGCGTGCCACGCTAGGGTACGGCGGTAGAGTAGCAGCGGATGAGGCCGCCCTCGTGCGCCGAAGCCACCACCACGCCGCCCCCGCTGACTGGGGCAACCGCCAGTGCAGTCACCGCCGAGGGCGGCTCTGCCAGCAACGGGGGGTACAGCCCGTCAGGCTGCGGCTGGGTCCAGGCCCCGGGTGCCAGGCTGGCGGGTTCCCCAAGCTGCCCAGCCACATCCCACATGTGCAGCGCGCCGCCCTCATCGCCAGCCAGCACCAGCCTGCCATCGGTGGCGCAGCAGCGCAGCGGCATGCCAGAGGGGCTGACTGTGGCTGCCACGCCCGCCGCGCCCGCCGCGCCGCCCTCCCCCAGCCTCCGCAGGTCGAGGAGTGTGAGGGAGCCGTCGGCTGCTGCCACCACCGCTGCGCTGGCGCCAGCCTGGCCGCTGCCACCTGGCACCCACTCCAGCCCCCCAATGTAGTTGTCGGCCACCAGCTGGTGCTGCCACAGCGGGTGGGAGGGCGGGCGGCGCAGGTCCCACGCTGCCACCAGACCGTCTTCTGTGCCTGCAGGTGGGGCGGGTGAGGCGGAGGAGGGGGGATCAGGTGGACTGACCAGTTGCGCACCTATCGACCGGCAGGGCAGGCAGGCAGAAGACAGGTGGGCGGGTGAGCCGGTGGGGTGAGTCCTCGCAGGAGCGGGGCCTCAGGCGGCCTGGCACAGCTTGGTACAGCGTCCCTCACCCTCTGGAAGGCAGGCAGGCAGACGAGCAGCTTTGAAGGCAGCGGGCAGGCGGGCGGACAGGCAGCAGGCAGACATGCTGTCTGGGAGATAGGTATGCAGGCAGGCGGGCAGGCAGGCAGCTTTGAGGGCAGCAGGCCTGCTGTCAGTGCACTGCGTGATGCCCTCCCAGCGCGTGCTGGCGCCCCAGCCGGGCAGAGCCCACATGCGCCCTTGCCTCCACTTTCCAGCAGACCAGCCCATGCCACACACACACCAACCGCCACCCACCGCCACCCCAAGCAGCGCACCCGCCAGCAGCAGATGCCCGTCCTCGCTGGCGGCGGCTGCCCACACGCTGCTGGGCGCCGCCACCTCAGCCACAGGCTGCGCCAGGCCTGCCTCCCAAGGCTGCCTCCCCTCTGCCAGATCCCACAGCTTCACGCTGCCATCCCAGCTGCCAGAAAGCAGGCGGCTGCCGCTGCCGCCGCCGCCGCCGCCGCTGCCGAGCACTTGCAGGCAGGCGATGGCGTCTCCAGCCGCCTGGAAGCTGCCCAGCTGGCGGCCATAGTCTGGCGAGTAGGCGTGGATTGAGGCGTCAAACGAGCCGCAGAGCACGGTGGGGTGGCGCCGCCCGGAGGCGTCGCCGGCGGGCAGCGCCAGCAGCGCCACACACGTCAGCGGCTGCTCGCTCAACCGGGCCGCCCGCACTTGCTCCCCGCTGCCCAGGCTGTGCACGCGCACCGACCCGCTGTGGCTGGCAGAATAGGCAAACATGTCGGTGCCGCTGCCGGCGCCGCTGCCAGTGCCGTCGCTGGCGGTCGCCGCCAGTGCGCAGCCATTCACAGACTCCCCCCCGGCTGCCAGCACACGAGTTGGGTGCAGGCGGTCGCGCAGCCCCGGCCCGTACCAGCCGCAAGGCCGGGCGGCACGGGCGCTGCCAGGCCAAGATGCAGCTCCTGCTGACGTGGCGCCGCTGCTGGCCAGCATGCGCTGCCGCTGCGCCTCCAGCAAGGCACTGGCTGCGCTGCCAGCCCGCTGCCCCTGCTGCTGCGGGCTGCCAGGCGGCATGCCCCGGTGCTGCTCCCGCTCCCCCTGCTGTGCTGCTGACGCTCCCAATGCCTCTTCGTCGCTGCTGTCGTCCCCTGCTGTCCCTGCTGCCGCCGCCGCTGCCCTGCTGGCGCCAGCCGGCCCCGTGGCTCGCCGAGAAAACTTCCAGAGGGGAGAAGCGGCAGCCTCCCCACCACCCGCTGCCGCACCTGGTGCCGCCTGTGCCTGATCCTGCCACTCTGCTCCAGCACCGGCAACCGCCTGCCCAACGCCGTCACCAGCACCAGCATCGGCTGCAGGCCCTGCCGCCAAGCTGGCGCCGCTCCCGCCCACTGCCGCTGCCAGGGGCGTGGGGCCGGCCGGCTGCTGAGGGCTGCGCAGCGCCATGGAAGACAGCCTGCCGCCCAGGCTGCCCAGCCCGGCAGCCACCCGCGCCGCAGGCAACTGCGTCGGGGAGTGCTCGGGCTGCTGCTGCCCGCCTGCCGCTGCTTGCTGTGCTGGCGCTGACGGGGCAGCTGACGTGGCAGCAGCAGCAGCGGCGCCAGCAGTGGCAGCAGCTCCTTCCTCTGGCCCCGTGAACGAGGCCCCCGAGCCCGCAGCTGCCGCCAAATCAAGGGAAGAAGCGGTGCTGGAGGCCGAGCCCTTGCGGTTGAACAGGCTCTGCAGGCGCCCGGCGCTGGCGCCGCTCCCCTGGGGCGCCGCCAGCGCGTCTCGCACCACACCCACCGACCCAGCCAGCCGCTCCCCAACGGCCTGCTTGCGCTCCGCGGCCCAGGCGCCCAACGAGCGCAGGCGGCCGCTGCTGCCGCCGGCGCCGGCGGCGAGCTGCTGCTGCTGCTGCTGCTGGGCTGGGGATGGGCCTGCGGAGGTGCCACCTGTCGAGCTGCTCGCTCCAGATGCAAGCGAAGCATCTGCACGGCACAAGGGCGTTGCATGCGTTATGCAACCGGTGTCAAAACGAACACATGCTTAGGTGCACAGACAGGGCCCGCACTCACTCAGAGCTACACCAGCAAGCAGACTGGACCAGGCGCAGCCCGCCAGTGCCGGTGCCTCACACCTGCTTCTGCCGCAGCCGCCGCCGCTGCGTCTGCCTCTGCTGCAGCGGCCGCTGCCGCCGCCTGCTCCCGCTCCTGCTGCCGCCGGGCTGCCAGCACATCCAACTGTGCCAGCAGGGGGGACACCTCCAGCCGTGGGCTCTCCCCTTGAGGACGCCCCTCAGCTGCAGCTGCAAGGATGGTCGACACCAGGGCCAACGGCAGCGCCTGGCTGGCAGCGGTACCGCCGGCTTCTGCCCCCGTACCACCACCGCCGCCTGCTGCTGCTGCTGCTGCTGCCTCGGGTGATGGGAGCTGTGATGGGGGGCACACCAGGCGCTGCGGGTGCTTCGAGTGGAACAGCTGGCGGGGCACCTGGCCAAACTCCTGGATCTGTGGAAAGGAAGAAAAAGAAGAAGAGTGTGAAAGGAAGAGGAAGAAGACGAAGAAGAATATTACAGCCTGGCGTGGGGTTGAGGAAGCCAACAGGCAATCAAGCACAAGGCGAAGAAGAAGAAGAAGAGAATACAGCCTGGCGTGGGGTTGAGGAAGCCAACGGGCAATCAAGCACAAGGCACCAGTCGGCTGCCATGGATCTGTGATATAGGGGAACTTGGGGAGAGAGAGGCTGGGCGGGTGGCGTGGGCATGATGGGAGCAGTGGAGGGGGCGAGGAGGGGTGGTGGGCACGATGAAAGTCGTGAGGAGGGAGGGGCGGATGTGGGCACTACCAGACGGGGGTTGGGGGGGTGCGACCCTGCCCGGTGTGCCTCCCTCCTCCTGTCGGCCCAGCCCACAGCCTCTACATCTTTTAACACGAGTCCCTCTGCCCCCATCTGCAACTGGCTAAATCCCTCTGTCCCTGCCTGCGCCTCCAGTGCCCAACCTGCATGCCCTGTGCCCCACCCGCCCTTGGCTTGTCCCCACCTCCCCTCCACCTGCAGATCCCTCTCTCCGCTACTACGCAACACACACGCACGCACACACACCTGCGTCTCCAGTGCAATGCGCTCTGTCCGGTCTGCCACAGCCTCGATATCCACAGCACCCTGGCAGCGGGAGGCAGACACCAGGGCAAGCGGGCAAGCAGGTTGGCAGGCAGGCAGGCAGGGGAAGATACAGATGGGCGACCCGCAGGTCGGCCTTGCACACGCCCCCGGTTGCACAGGCACTGCACAGACTGCCGTGGCTGCACTGCTGAGCTGGCGCTGCTGACAAGCCAAGGGCGAGTTGCCCTTGGTGGCAGCCTGCATGGCTGGCCGCACCACCGGTGTGAACCCTTCCTCCCAAGCCCCTCACCCTTGTCGATGGAAACTGCTGAGCTGGCGCTCCAGGCGGGCAGGTGTGCCCCCGACGGCAGCGTGCATGGCTGGCCCAACCCCATTAATAACTGAAAATTTGGTTCTTTTTCATTGCACCAGGTCCTTCCTCAAGAGCCCCTCACCTCGTACGCGGTGTGCCGGAACACGTTGTCAGCCTCCACAGCCGCCTCTCCCTGCTGCTTGAACCCAAAGGTCAGGTCTGAGATGGGAGGGGGAGGCGGGGCGCGAGGGGGAAGGAATGGGACTTGTGCTGGGAAACGTGTGGTGTTAAAGGGTTTCTCAAACAAACAAAAAAAACAAAGGGTTTTGTGGGCTGCGCACAGCACCCCCGTGACGATGGAAAGAGAAAGACGAGAAACAGAGCCGGCCAAAGCAACCAGCACTCATCAATCCAGTGAAGTTGGTTGGCAGACACACAGAGGAGGTGAGGCGCCTTCAGGGCTGCCTTCACCCCCCGCATCACATGAACACAACAAAGCAAGCAGCGCTCACCAATCCAGTGGTGCAGGTTGGCAGACACGTAGGGGGCTTCCAGGGCGGCGCGCAGCACGTGCATGAAGTGCGGGGGGCTGTGCGCCCACGGCGGCAGCTCCACGTCGCCCACCGGGCGCCCGCTCTGGCGGGTGCCTAACGCCAGGCTGCGCCGGTTGAGCAAAAAGTCGTGCCTGGGAGAGAAGAGAGAAGGGAGCGGGGAGAGGGGATAGGGGAGGGAGGTTGCGAGGGCGGTGGGTGAGCCAACGGTAGAGATGTGCAGTGAGGGAGGGCGGAAGAGACGGCGGCTGTGCTGCGCAGCTGTGCCGTGCTGTGCTGCGCAGCCCGTCTTTGCCACGGGGCAAGCGGCACGGTGGCGGCATTGGACCGACCAGTGGTCTGTGCTGTGCTGTGCTGTGCTGTGCTGTGCTACTCTGTGTCAGCACCGGGTGACCGCCCTACGCACCCTCACCCCCACTACTTCAACAGATCCCCACAGCTCGCCCCCAGGCGCAGGCGGTGAGAAACGTGAACTTCGGAGCGGCTGTATGGCGCGCCAAGCTGTGCACTGTGCCCACGCTGTGAGCAGCCCTCACCTCACCTCCCCTGTCTCCTCTTGTATTGCCCCATGCACACCTGTCTCTTGTATTGCCCCATGTACACATGTCTCTTGTATTGCCCCATGCACACTTTTTTTTTCTTTCTTCTTTTTCTTGTATTGCACCATGCATACTGTCTGGGTGTGTGACCCCACCGTGCGGGAGAGCACACCTCACCCCCACCACACATGCCATGCTGCTGTGCAGAGCACCCCCACCCCACCTCAGGAAGAACATTTTGCTGTGCAAGCCAGGCAGGATTCATTTTTTTGGCTTTTGAAGGGGTAAAGTAACTAAACCCTCGGCGGGTGTAAAACCCGACGGTCTCTTTAAAAAGCCAACCCCTACACCCTACACCCTACACCATGAAGCCCACCTGAGGAAGAACACATTGCTTGCGCAAGGCAAGTAGGGTGTTGGGTTCAGGTGCCTTTATGAGGTGAAATGCCCAACCACCCCCGCCCCCCACCCCACCTGAGGAAGAACTCTGGTGTGAGCTCCTTGACGTCGGCCGGGTTGCTGGACGTCACCCCCTCCCACGCCTCCCGCACGCTGCAGAAGAGGCGGTCGGGGGCGTCAAACCGCCCGTTCTGCAGGCGCAGCATGTGCGCGGGGGCGGCACGCACCAGCCAGAACATGGTGAAGCCTGAGGGGCGGGGAGGGGAGGGAGGGAGAGGGGAGGGGGGGAGGGGTCGCAGGTCGTGGGCAGGCAGGAGGGACATGTAGAGGGGTGAGAGAAGCGAGTGAGAGCAGAGGCACAGAGCACAGCCCCCACCCCTACACAGCCGCCCTGCACAGCTCCAGCCCTACACAGCCGCCCTGCACAGCCCCCACCGTAGAAAGCGCTGCCAGCTCAGCCCCGCGGTGCAAAGTTGCTGCACCGCGGCAGGGCATCCATGTGGCAGTGCAGATAAACGCCGGCGGGGGAGAGTGTGTGCCAGGGGGGCCCACCTGGGGTGCTGTAGTGGGATCCCCATAGGAAGGAGGGCTCGTGGGAGAAGCCAGCCATCTCTGCAGCCAGGTGGCACAGCATGGCACAGCATGGCACAGCAAGTCAGTCAGACCACAGCGTAGCACCGCGGGTGGGAAGAGGGGCACGGGACAGAACGGCGGGCAGGAATGGCGGCACAGCTGCAAAGCAGGTGCATGGCACGGGGTAGAACACTTCCGTGTAGCCCTGCCTCTTGCGCAGCAGCTGTTCCCACCCTAATTGCCGGTGTGTTCCCACCAACATACCTGCTACCAACAGGCAGCATAGCAGCCCTGGTGTGCAGCCTGTGCAGGTGCGACGGCGCCAGCGGCGGCGGCCACGCCAACGCCACCGGCGGCGGCAAGTCACCCCATGCATCAATCAAAGCACGGTTGTCCCCACCAGGCGGCGGCCCCCCTCCCCCCAACCCACCCCACCTGTGTACCGCTCGCGCACGCTTTCCAGGCGGCGCGGGTTGAGGGCCCCCA
This sequence comes from Chlorella sp. ArM0029B, assembly GCA_002896455.3. Lineage (NCBI taxonomy): Eukaryota > Viridiplantae > Chlorophyta > Trebouxiophyceae > Chlorellales > Chlorellaceae > Chlorella > Chlorella sp. ArM0029B. Next base: position 1,696,163 of record JTEE01000038.1, on the reverse strand, counting down.
CCGGGCGGGAGAGGTCGCGGAAGGCGGAGGGGTCGGAGAGGTCCAGGGTGGGGGAGGAGTAGTCGGAGAGCACCCAGGGGAAGACGGGGTACTGCAGCAGGTGCCCAATGTGTGTGTGGGGGGGGCGGGGACAGGGGTGCAGTGGGGGGTCGTGGGGTGCGCCTGAGCTGGGGTGGGCTGTAAGAAGGGCAGGCGGGACAATGTGGGGTGGGGCAGGGTTGGTGTGGGGTGGGGTGTCGCCAGGGTTGGCCTGGGGCGGGGTGGGCTGTGAAGGCAGGAGGGAGGAGGACGCAGAAGAGGGCAGGGGATGGCGCTGCAACTGCAGGGCGTGTGCAATGGAGTGCAGGGGCGGCAGCAACACATGCCAGCAGAGCGCACCAGCCGCGACCCCAAACCGCAGCCCGTCGCCTTCTCCCCAGCCGTGCCCCCTCCCCTTCTTATCGCTGCGCCAGCCCCAGACTACCCGGCATTCCATGCCTGTCGACCACTGCCCCCCCTCCCTGCTGCTGTGCCAGACCCCACCTGTCTGCGCCCGTGTCTGTCCACCCCAACCACCGCCCCCTCTACCTAGACTGCTGGGCCAGCCAGCCACGGGATGCCACCGCCCCACCCACCTGGCTGAGGTCAGGCTAAACCCTAAACCCTAAACCCTGAACCACAAAAACCGCGCCCCGCCCACCTGGCTGAGGTCTGCAAAGGATCGTCCCGAGGCGAGGTTGAGGAAGAGGAGGTAGTCCAGGTTTGAGATGCGGCCGCGCTGCCAAGCCGCCGTCACGCGGCTCAGCCAGGAGGGGTCGGCCTGCGGGGGGGCGAGGGAGAGACAAGTTTCGTGACTGTTGAGCCAGCTGGCATGCCACCAGAAAATAGAAAGGGTCAGCCTGGTGGGGAGGGAGAAACAGGCGTGACATTGAGCAAGCGAATATGCGCCCTGCTCGGGTGGAGTCAAGTCGTCTGCCTGTGTGCCGCGAATAATGGGTGGTGACGGCATGGCATGGCATGGCTTGGCATGGGGGGTGTCCTGCAGAGGCAGGCAGGATGGAGCTTGTGCCTGTTCCACCCCACAGAGCAGCACAGGGCGTGCCGTGCCGTGCCGCCGCCAGCCCTGGACTCATGCCGCCAGCCCGTGCGGTGCCTCTGCATCCCGCTGCGCCCCGCTCCTTCTCCCTCTCCCTCCTCTCCCTTTTCTTCCCTCCTCCCACCTCGAGGATGGCGGTGCATGCCGCCGCCGCCTCGCGCCCGCCCGGCAGCGCCGC
>JTEE01000038.1:1664916-1684900 GCA_002896455.3 Chlorella sp. ArM0029B | reverse complement strand
ACCCCGACACCGGCATCTCCTCCAAGTCCATGGCCATCCTCAACTCGTTCATCGCCGACCAGTTTGAGAAGATCGCCGCCGCCGCCGCCCAGCTGAGCCGCGTGAACAAGAAGCCCACCCTGACCTCCCGCGAGATCCAGACCGCTGTGCGCCTGGTGCTGCCCGGCGAGCTGGCCAAGCACGCCGTGAGCGAGGGCACCAAGGCCGTCACCAAGTTCACCTCCGCCTGAGCGGTGCATCCTCGGGAACCTCCAGCCCTTGCACCACACAAGCCCCCCCACACAACTGGTGTTATTCAACACCACCCCCGCTCCTGGAAACGTCAATGCACTCACGCTTGTCGCCTGTCTTGCGTGCCCCCTGGACCGCCTGGGCCGCCTGTGAGAGTGCCGTGTGTCTGCTGGCCTCCCCCAGCAGTGTGTTGCGTGGCCTGTGCTTGCTCGCTGCCTTCCCGCTGATGGACCGGGGCACACACACACAACTCGCCCTGCCTTGCCGGCTGCTCAGGGCGTCCCCCGTCCAGGCTGGCCTGCTGGACACGACACCCATCGCCTGCCTGCCCCACCGCTGCGCACATGTGCCCGCCCGCCCGCACACCACACAACCCCCACACAAGCCCACACACACAGCTGGTGTTATTCAACACCACCCCGCTCCTGGAAACCAACATGCTCACCCTACTCTTTGGTATTGCATACCCTATTTTGATGCCTGCCTGCGGACGTGTTGCTTGTGCAGCTGGGTGTCTGCTGACCTCCCCCTGGTGCAGCTTTTTCGATGGCCTGCGCACCGTTGCTGCCTACTGTGTATAGCAGCACTGGGCGGTAGGGCAGGGGTACGGGGGCAGCAGGGTTGGGGTGGGACGCTGAAGGGCGGCGGGGCAGACGTGGAGCGGGGGCAGCAGAGGAGCGGGGCAGGTGTGGGGGAGCCGAGCTGATCATCTTGTTGTGCAGGGGAGGAGGAGCCGGTCAAAGGGGGGTGCTGGGGCCCAGGTTCATGCTCAACACTGAGGTACCGCCATGCCCGGCTGGTGTGGCGGTGGTCTGGGTGGTAGCCCTTCCAACCCAGTCCTGGAGAGGGTCGCTTTGCGGCCCTTGCGGGGAAGGGCACCAAGCCGCCAGTGCCCCCGCTGGGCTGAGCAACTCCAGTCTCTCTGCCAGTGCCTGAAGGATGATGAATAGCGTGCACCTCTCCTCGATTGTTTCTCTCATCGTGTTGGTTGAACCCCACTGCACCAGCACCACTGTAACACGCCAGGTGGCTGCATGCCAGAAGGGGACATGGATGCCTGCCTGCTGCCAGCCTCCCCCCGGTGGGTGCCTCCTCGCCTCCCACCGCACGCTGGTTGCTCTTCTCTGTCTCTATTGGGCTGCTTCAAACACCCGCGCCTCAATCTGCATCTCATGGTGTGTTATGTATTATGAGATTTGCGTGCTCAAGGGTTGTGTCTACTGCAGACTTGCTTCCCACAAGGTGCAGCCACGGACGAGTGGCGGGTTTGCGCGGGGCAGGCGCCGTGGCTGCCGCAGGCCCTCTTTGTCAAATCTGTCGCTCATGCTGCCGCTGACGCTGCTGGTCAGACTGCCTGCAGGCTCAGCTGAAACGCCGTGGTCAGCAGCTGCAGCTGCAGCCTGCACAGCTCCTGCAACTCATTGGAGGCCTGCAGGCAAGTGGGGGAGGTGGCGGGAGCGAGGTCAGGGTACGCGCGGGCAGCAGCTTCAAACTGCAGCTACCACACTGGGTGCAAAGGTGTGGCCTGTGGTCCTGCTGGCAGGGGTGGACCCACAGGTGCCAGCCACGCAACAAGTGAGAGGCTCTTTCAGTTGCAAGTTTGCTGGCGCCCGCAAGTGAAAAGTGTGCTCGCAAGTGCAAAGTGCGGATGGACTCCGCGCTGCAGGTGGGAGGAGCGTGGTTGGCATGGTTTGGTCGGATTGCGTCCCTCGCTGGCGCTCGGCAATGTCCCCAACACCATCCCTGGTACACACGCACGTCATAAAATACATAACCATGCGGGAGAGGCTGTTGCAAGCGGTCAGCAAGTCACGTACCGACCGCTTGCAGGTACCAGGTGCGCGCGCTGCCGTGGCACCCAGGCATTGCGCTGATTACCCACGTGTTGCAAAACCCGTAGCTTTACCTCTAGCACAGCTTGTTCTTGATTCGAAGCGGTCTGCATGGTTGCCGTTCACTCAAGGCCCGACAGGTTCCAGACCTGCAAGCGCCGGCGGCGCATGGAACCCGCTGACAGGGCGGCGGGACCAAGTATTTGGGACCCCTCGCCCTGCGATTGCATTCGGACCCGCTAGTGTATTACCTTGCCGCTAGCATAGCTCCTGTTTGACGCCGAGGGCCCTCCGCACGTGGGTGGGACCCCCGAGCGACCTCCAGCGTAATGGCGCGTTCTGGGCCTCCGCTGGCCCTCGGCCTGGCGCTTGTGTGCGCCATGGCGGCTCTAGGTGCGGGCGAGGGGGGCCGTGTGCGCTGTAGCACCAACTTGGCGGCCCTTCGACAGCTGTTTGAAGTTCGCTCAACTCTCTGCCCTCCCCCGTGTCTCCCTTTGCTGCAGGCGTCGCCCAGATCAACTCGTCCTCCTGCTACGAAGTGGCAGCGTGCCGTGTCGGGTAAGCGCCACTTGCATGCCGCCGCCGCATCTGCCGCCGCCGCCGGGCACGGCTCACCGATGCTTGGCCGCCGCAGCCGCCGGCGCGCAAGTTTTACATGAACAGTCTCCACCGTCCCTGCTCTGCGGCCACAACCTGAACCTGCTTTGACTCCCGCGTCGTACCTCGAGCTTGCAACCGCCCTGACTGCGGCCCACTCATGCCTCCACCCGCGCTGCAGGGACACAGTGATGGCCGCGTGCAAGGCGTCGCTGTCGATGGAGGAGTGCAGTGCAGCAGACGTGTGCACGTGGAATCCAACAAATTCCACCACTGCCGCTGGGTGGTGCGGCGCGCGCATGGAGGTGTGCAGCGGGCTGGACACCGCCAACTGCTCCTCCCCGACCTGGCCCAAGGGCAGCATCGACCAGGTGAGAGGGCGGCGGCGCTTGCAAGTGGGAGAGGGGCGGCTGGTGCTGCCTGGCGGCTGGTGCTGGGTGGCGGCTGGCGGTGGGTGCTGGCACCTGCATTCAGCCCTTGAGTGCTTCTGCATGCAACGGCTTGCAGCCTTGCGCGCGGCCCCTCGCGCCCACAGTGGGTGCTCATCTGATGCGGCCTCCAGGTGCTCCATAGGCAAGCCCCGCCCTTCCCGCCTGCCTCGTCAACGTGCCTGCCCTCTCAACCCACTGCTTGCTCTCTGCCCCTGCCTGCAGGTCTGCAACGTAACATTCACCACGGTCTGCAAGGAGGGCACCGGCTCTCCCGCCCCGGTCTCACCTGCACCCACCTCCTTCAACGCCTCCTACCCCTTCCCCTCCCCGGGCCCCACCTTCCCCGGCTCTCCCTACCCTCCCTCTGACGACCCCTGCGCGACCTCCACCGATCCCTGCTGCCCCCGCGCCGCCTCGTTCAACGACTGTGTGCTGGACTCGCCTGCCGACGACCGCTGCTCCTTCAGTTCAAATGGGTGCCAGCCCACCTACTCCTCCTCCTGCTGGAGTGCGTCTGACGAGGACTCCTGCACCGCCCTCACCTCCTCCGGGTGCTCCTGGTGAGCGGCGCGGGTGGGCAGGGTGTGCACGGCAGGGTGCGAGGTGCATGGGACCGTGCGCCCATGCAAGCGCCTGCCCTCGTGGCAGCGCTCACCTGGCAGGCAGCTACACGTCCGAGCAAATATGTCCCTACCCTTTGCCCTATTGTATGTGCTTGCAGGGTGGCATATTCCCCCAGTTATCCCCCCAGTTACCCGCCCGGAGATGACACCAAGCCGACCTACCCGTCACCGCGGGAGGTGAGCTGGGGCGCTGGGTGCTTGCTTGGCGCCTGTGCCCTGCATGCCACGTCAGGCACAAGCACGAGCAATCAATCAAGACGTGACCTGAGCACGTGGCGCACCCTGAGTTTCTTCCTTACACACCCAAGCAAAGTCGGCACCTCACTCAGCCCCCTTGCCTGCCTCCCTCTTGCCTGCCCCCCTCCGCCTCCTGCAGATGTGGCCCGTCCCGTCTCTGCCCTCTGACTACTTTACCGGCAACGCCTCTGAGCGCTGGTGGAACGACCCTGAGCACTCGGGAGGCCACGGCCCCTTTGATCTGCTCACCCCGCCCGTGGCCGACGCGCTGCTGCGCACCAACACCACCCAGATCGTGTGCTCCGCCCTCACCGATTTCCTGTGGGCAGCAGCCACCGACGTCTCCAGGTGGGTGGCTTTGGGTTCACTCAACAACTTGCTTGAGACGCGTTGACCATCACTTGCCTTCGTGCATGCCCCGAGGGAGTCCCCCAGGTGCCCCCATGCCCCTTGCGCACCGAGTAATCACTGCTCCTCCCAGTCCCATCCCTCCCCCCAACAAAACCGCACCCAATCTCACTCACCTCTCATGCTGCAGCGCTTGCGAGGAGTCTGTGTGTGGGCCCCACCTGTCCCCGCTCTCCGGCTTGACTAGCATCATCGAGGAGGCCCAGCATGTGCCCATGGACGCCTGCGACGGCTGCCAGTTCTTGATGCAAGGCGAGACGGGGGCTGGGAGGCAGGCGTGGTGTGCCGGGTGGATGAGGTGTGGGCAGCAGTTGTGCCGAGGCAGTGTGCACGCTACGCTCATTGATGTATTGTCGTGGGGTGCACGGCACTTCGGGGTCGGTCAGTGGGTGCCCGACACCGGCACCCCCCAAATCTCCAGTGATGGGGAGTGGGGAGTGGGGAGTGCCTGCACACTGCCCAGCTCACCATGCCCCCGCGCCCACACGCTCCCCCCTTCCCCCCCGGCCCCTGCAGATGCCCTGCCGATGCTGCTCAACATGTCTGGAATTGAGCTGGCCCACCTGCTGAGCGTCCTGCCTCGCACCGCCGATGCCTTCTCGGCGGCTTGCCCGCCCCTGGTCGACGGCCTGCTGTGGACCGCCCGCCACTACGACTTCATCCCAGTGGGCCAAGCCATGGCTGCCTCCATCTGCCCGGCTGTGCGCCCCCTGGTCACCTCGGCTAAAGAGCTGTTTGCCGATGCAGACAGGTGGGCGGGCTTGGTGCACAGGGGGCAGGGCATCCAACGGTTGCCTGCGCTTGTGGACATTTCGGGTTGCCTTGGCAGGGTGCTGCCCCTGCAAACTGTTGGCAGGGCCTTGTTTGTGCACCGCTGCCTTCTGTTCCCGTGCCTCCGTCCCCCATGCCTCCTGCCCCCCTGCCTGCCTCCCTTCCCCACGCTGTTGCTCTCGCTCCCTTCCCTGTTGTAGGATCTGTGCCATGGTTGGTGCTGCCGATGATGTGGACTGCCACACCACATTCTCCTCCCTGCTGAGCCACCAGGATCCCGCTTCAGCCCTCAGCAACCTGTGCTTCTCCATGCTGCCGACGCTGTTTGAGCCCAGGTGAGGCCGGGGCAGCGAGGAGGGCCGGGCATGGCGTGGTGGCAATGTGCGGGCCCTCTGCTCTCTCATATCACTCCTAATTGCAGTGTCACAGAACCTGCCTTGCCTATGCTCGCCTGAAACGCGCTGGCCTGGGCCCGCTACCTCTACCCTTGTGCCCACACAGTCGGGCCCACCATCCCCACAAGGCTGTGCCTCACAAACTGCTTGCTTTCCCATGCCCACACGCTTCTCCATGCAGCCCTTCCTATGACGAGGGCCGCTCTATGAGCGCCGCTGCCCAGAGCACCACCGGCTACTGCTCCCAGTCCTACGGCCCTTCCTCCTGCTACCAGGCGCAGGACAGCAGCACCTGCTCCCTCTCTCCCAACTGCCGCTGGTCCAGCACGTGCCAGCGCCAGGACTGCCACTCCGGAGACACCTGGTGCCTGGAGCGCGCCGCTGCCATGCCCGTCTGCCTGCCGCTGGTCAAGAGCCTGGTGGCACCCGCCAGCAGCCCAGCTCACTCCCTGGCACAGGTGAGGCCAGATTTCTACATCAGGTTGGGTCAGTTTGAAAGGTTTGGGGGTGGAGGCAGGGTGGCAGCCCCTCCTGCTGGCAGGGCTGCTGGCCTGAGGCAGGGGAACTTCTCACTTGGCTGCAGCAGCAGCGTCGCACCAAGTGCCTTGTGCACTTTCAGCACTGAATCATCCCCATTCCCTGCTCCCTGCCCTACACCCACCCGCCCCCTGTGCAGGTATGCACCACCATGGGCATGTGCGCCACAGCCCCCACCACCGCCGACCCCCTCTGCACCACCTGTAAGGCTAGCCTCGCCGACCTCCTCTCCAGCATCAAGTACCAGCAGCAGTACCAGCAGCAGTACCCTCAGCAGAGCTACGGGCAGGGTGAGCAGGGCGGGAGGGTGTGAGGGCAGGCTGCTGGTGCCATGCTGTTGTGAGCGAGCTCGAGGGTGCTCAGGCGAGCCATGTCTGCTGCTTCTTCACTTTGCCTTTGCCTCACCGGCCCACGCCCTCCCTGTTGGGACCGGCTTTCCTGCATCCCCTGCCGTGTGCCAAACCCCATCAGCCCCTGACACACCTGAACTTTCCCCCTGACAGCCCTGGGCGAGTCCGCAATGTATCAGTGCACCTCCAGTGTCAGCCGCCTGGCTTCCACCAAGGCCCAGTGCGGCGCTCTGGCCATGACCGATGTGCTTCCCATGGAGCCTGCCGACGCCTGCGCAGCGCACGCAGCCACCCTGTGCCAGGCAAGCAGCGCTTGCCCGCAGAGCAGGCATGCAAGAGTGTCTGTGTTGGGGAGCGCTTGGCTGGCTCGAGGCCTGCATGCACCTCCTGCAGAGGGCCACATTTTTCTGAAGGAGTGCCCTGTGCTTTCAGGCCTGTGGCATGCTACCCCCGAACCCTCTCTCCCGCCTGGCACCCCCATCCTGCAGGCCACCCGCTCATACGACTCTTACTCCTCCAACTCCACCTCACCAGACTGCTCTCTGTGCACCACCTTCCTCAGCATCTACAAGGTGGGTGGGATGGCCTGCTTGCCTGGAGAGCTGAGGCAGCTTGGGTTTGAGCACAGGGGAGGGGTGAGATTCATAGGGGGCTTTCTTGAGGGTGGAGTGGATTTGGCTTGGTGGGGGGAGCTTTGTGCAATGGCAGGGCCCTGCAGGCCCCGTACCACTATGCACGTTGGGATCAGGGCTCCTCCGCCCCACCCATGTCTCCCCTGCACCTGCTCTGGTCAGCTCACCCCCTCTGCCCCACCCCCTCCCTCCCGCCCACAGAGCCTGGCATCCCACGACGCTGTCGGGCGCTCCTCTGCCGACCTGGCGGGGCTGTGCTTCTCGATGGCGCAGTACGGAGGCCAATCTGTGGACGGGTGAGCACGCACAGGGGGGTGGCATGGGGTCGAGAGGTAGAGGCCTGGGCCAGATGTGCGCTGCTCCTTGCACCCGTGCCTCTTTGACACGCTGCTTCCCATCCTCTCCCGCACCCTCTTGCCTGCCACAGGCTGCGCCAGCAGGTTCACTGGTTAAGACACCCTTTGACATGCTGCTTCCCATGCTCTCCCGCACGCTCTTGCTTGCCCCAGGCTGCGCCAGCAGGTTCAGTGGAGGTATGGGTGCTACAGCGGCTTTGAGTGCTGCCTGCCGGTGCACCTCGACTCGTACCTGTCCCGCGAGCTGGGAGTGACCTCGCTGCAGCCCCAGACCACTGCCACATGCTCCAGCCTGCCCGGCTGTGTAGCCGAGAACTTCTGCTGGCCTGCCTGGGGGGCCGACTCTTGCCGCTCGTACAGCAGCCGTGCCTCCTGCGCTGAGCGCTCTAACTGCCAGGTGGGCTGGGGCAGGCTGGGGCAGGGCCGGCTTGCGGGACGGTTCGATTTGCATTTGGAGTTTGAAACGAGCACGACGCAATAGATCATGTGAGCGAGTGATCAGATCATGTGACCCTCTGATTCAGCCTGCCACCACACCAACTCTGCCCACCTGCCATGGCGCTACACCCCACCCTCCGCAGTGGTTTGGATACTCTGGTTATGCTGGGTACAACGGCGAGACCGGCACCTGTCAGGATGCGGTGCAGAGCGCCAAGTGCCGCCTTGCTGGGGAGCAGGGCGGCGCGCCTGCCTGCGCTGCCATCACCGACGACCAGGGCCTGCCTCTCTGCCAGCACAGCCAGGTGGGGCGGCGGTGTGGGGGCTTGTGTGTTTGCTGAGGCGGTGTCTGGCTTGGTTTCTGGAGGACGAGATGGAGGGGAAGCAGCTTGCTTTGACAGCCGGCACATGCCCTGCCGCCAACTTGTGTCCATCCATCTCCCCCCTCTGTGTTCCCTCCCGCAGGGCTGCCACAAGGACTGGGCGCTGACGTGCTGGGATCCCGCCGACGCCTGCTGCGCCGGCATGACCCCGCTGGACCTCTTCTCCCCCGAGGCCCCAGACACCTGCGCCAACCACACCACCGAGGCCGCCACCTGTGCTCACTCCATCCAGTGCATCTCACGGTGGGTGGGGTGGGTGGGCATGTGGGGCTTGGGCGAGTGAGCCGCTGGGTGGGGTGAGGGGGCATTTAGGTGAATGAGGGGGAACCTGTGTGGACAATAAGGCACCTGGGTGGCCGAAGGGACGTTCTTCAAAAGTAACGGTGGCTGCGCTGCTCGGCTTGCTCTCATTAGCTCTCATCTGCTTGCCCGCATACTCGGGCCCTTCCCCGCCCCTGCACCCACCTGCCTACTGCTGCACCCACCCCCGCTGCACCCAACCCCTGCACCCACCCCCGCAGGATCGACACCTGTGGCGCTTTCATCTCCCAGACCACCTGCGAGCTGAGCAGCGCCTGCCAGTGGCGCGCCAACAGCAACGACCCCTCATACCCAGGTGGGGGCGTGTGGGGGCTGGCGGTGCGGGTTCATAGCATCCCACCCTCCAGCTCGAGGTCATCTCAGGCCTGGCCTCCGCTCTGTTCCCCAAGTCCTTACCTCACTAAGGCCCACCCTCATCCCCACCCTCTTCCCCACCCTCCCCCTCTCGGCACCACGCAGGGTGGTGCTCTGCTGCTCGCGACAGCTGCTCCGACTTCCAAGGCGACTCTGATGCCTGCATCGCCTCCCCCAACTGCCGCGCTGTGCCGCGCTGCGCCCGCTCCCACTGCCGTGCCGACGACGAGTGCTGCCTCACAGAGTCGCCGGTGGAGTGCAAGGCCACCCCCGGATGTGCAGTCAGCGGGCAGTGCTCCCTCCAAAACTCCGAGTGCTGGTACGCCTCCAACGAGCCCACTTGCGCCACGCGCACCGGCTGCGCCTGGGAGGCGTACTCTTCCGAGGACGGCACCTCTGGCGGGTGGTGCGCCGTGTCCTCCGACCCATGCGCCCCCCACCACAGCTCCCCCCTCGGCTGCGCCACCGTGGTCGACGCCATGCGCAACACTCCGCTGTGCAAGTACCAGGTGGGCGGCGCCAGGGGGGTCCTCTTTCGCTGCAGTGGGGCAGCTGGCAGTCGATCAGTCAGTCGATTACTTGTCAGGTCCATAAGGACCGAGCAGCGGTCTCACGGGACAGGGTGGAGGGAGAGTTTGACAATAATGAAGTTTGGCAGCGGTGCCTGGCTCGGCCGCCTGGGCATGTCTGCATTCTGCTCTCGGCATCCCCCTCTTATGCGCTCTTTCCAACCAGCGCCGCTCTGCCCTCCGCCACCCCTGCACAGACCAACTGCTACGACACCTGCGACTCGTGCCGGGGCTGCCTGGAGGGCGTGACCGAGTTTGCCAACACCGTCCTGCCCGGCCTGGGCGGCAACACCAATGCCTACGCCCAAGCCGCTCGCGACTTCTGCATGCAGGTGGGGCGCTGTGGTGCAGTGCTGTCGCTGCTGTAACGATTATACTGGACAAGCCTGTTCCTGCTGGGGTGGGGCATGCGCAGTCAGGGATGGACTGTGGAGGCCTGCAGTGGTGCTGCCCATGCATCCCGCCAAGTGCTGGCAGCTCCTGCGACCCGCTGCCAAGCTAATCTCCCTCCCTGCCACCCTGATTGCCCTGGCCCCCCAGCAGGGCAACGACAACACGTGGATGTGCGACCAAGTCTTCTATGTGGTCGCCGCTCATCCCGAGGCAGTGCACCGCCCCGCCACGCTCTGCAAGGCCCTCTACTTTTGCAGGTCAGGACGGGGGCTGGGTGGGCGGGTGCGCATATGCCGGCGTGTCGGTTCTGAAGAGGCCAGTGGCGTGCCACTCAAAAAGGCTCCAGCCTGACGAAGCAGGTGCCTGCCTGCCCGCCTCCTGGCAGCCAGCTGAGGGTGGCCCCACCAGGGGGTGAACACCTCAGGTAGTTTCCTCAACCCACGCCCAAGGGGCGTATTCCTCTTCTTCTTCTGCCGGTCCGCCTGGCAGCAGGGTCACGGGCCTTGGGCCGCACCCTTAACCGCGGCCCACCATCGTCACGATGATCATCTGAATGGTATCTTCCCTTCCCCTCTCACCGCCCCTGCCCCTCCCCACCCTGCAGCGACGACTGCGTGGCCAGCACGGGCCTGGCCCTCTGCTCCACCGACGGGCATGCCAGCGGTGCCATCACCCCCGCCGTTCCCCCCGCCGGCGTCTGCAAAACATCCGCCACATGCACCATCGCCCAGAGCTGCGACACCTCCGCTTGCCAGCGCCTATCCCAGGTGGGGTGGGGGGGAGGAGATGTGGGGATGTGAAGGAGGTTTCTGGTTGAAGAGCAGGGAAGGGGGAAGGGCAGGGTTGCAGGGTTCCTGGGTCGACGGTGCCTGCAGCCTCGACACACGCACAAAGCGGCACATTCTTCCCTCACCCGTATGTGCCCACATCCCTTCAGAAGAAGAAAGTCATGCCTCCTCCCCTCCCCCTTGCAGTGCGATGCCGCTACCGGCTTTGATGTTTCTTCATGTGCCGGCTCTTGCACATCCAAGTGCACGCTGCAGCAGTCTTACCTGCAGAAACTGAACGCCGGCACCTGCGTCACCAACAGGTGGGTGCTGCCAAGCCTGCCCCTGGTGTCTCAGCGCCTGCGCCTCTGCTCTGATTCACCTCTGCTCTTACTCACCTCTGCTTGGGTATTGCACTGCTGGGGTGTGGCACACTGGACCGCTTGCTGTCCCCAGCTCTCAAATTATCACCCCATGCCTCCCCACCGCCTCCCCCAGCGACTGCGACTCCAGCAAGAGCGAGACCTGCCAGGCAGTGGCGGGCCGCACGTGCGCCCGCTCCGTGTGCGCTGACGCCACCGGCGCCATCACCTCTGTGGTCTGCACCGGCTTCTGCTCCACTGGCACCGCCCCCTCCCTCGTCACTGCCCGTGTGTCCGACGACGGCCGCCGCCTGGTGCTGCGCTTTAATGCCGAGGTCTACTCCACCTCCAGCTCCCCCAGGCACGTGGGGTGGCCGTGCAGGGCAGGGGTGCTGCCTGTGAAACTGTTTTTTTAAACATATGGGTGCTCGCTCGTCTCCTGCCGCCTGTCCACACGCCTCCCCCTGCCCCTTCCCTCAGCTTGCTTCTAGCCCACCCTTGATCTCCTCGCCTTATTACCGCCCAATCTAACCTTGCACGTGCTCATCTTCGTCGACCCTGCAGGGACGTGTTTGACGCAGCCACGGCCTCCAAGCTGGGCAACTGGAGCCAGGTGTCATCCGACTGGAGCGGTACCGCCCCAGACACCCTCACCGTCTGGCTGGACTACCTGGCCAACGTGGCAGTGGGCAACCTCATCACCCTGGCCTCCTCTCCCACCGTCGTCGACCGCATCAGCGGCCGCACCGCCAACACCGGCAGCGTGGCGCTCCTCACCGCCGCCTCCCCCGACTCGCCCCAAGCCATTCTCTACGGCCCCACCACCGTCAGCGCCGGATGCGGCGCCGGCAGCGGCAGCGCTGTCACTCTGGACGCCTCCCTCACCCCCTTTTCTGCTGGCAGGTGCGTCCCTGGGGCTGGGTGGGCAGGGGCAGGGGCATGTATGCCCTGTCCATGTATGCCGCTGACGTGTCTGCCAAGATCCCCCGCTCTGAGCTCCGCCGCCTGTGCGAGGGCCGCCCCGACCTCTTTGAAGCCGCAGCCAGCAAATCGCAATGGAACAATTACTTCTCTGTCAGCACCTAGACCACTCATACATCCCCCGGTGCTGCACCCACACTTTCGTTGATTCACACAGCCAGTTTGTTTTTAGACCCTGTTTTCATGTTTTCATGTTTTCAGGGCCTTGTGGTGCATGCCTCGTCAACCTCTCAGGATTTGGTTCGTCCTGAAGTTGAATCCCCTTTCAGGGGATGTGAAAAGCTGTAACGACTAGACTAGACTAGGGGCAGGGGAAGGGGGAATGGCAGGGGAGAAATAAGCAGGGGAGGAGGGAAAGGCCAGGGGAGTGACTGCCAGGCAGGGGGCTGTGCAACCTTGGACACTTTTTAGCATACCCTGTGGCATGGAAAAGCATCTGCCTGCCCCACTTCGTCTCACTCTGCCTCCCTCTCTCTCCCTGCGCCCCTCGCCTGCAGGGTGGTCACCTTTGAGTGGGCGGTGCCTGCTGCCCCCGGCAGCTCCACCACGCTGGCACAGCTGGCAGCTGATGCCACCGAGGCCAACGCCCCCCGCCTCGTGCTCAGCGCCGCCACCGTTGCAGCCCTGGCCCCCGGCACCTACACCTTCAAGGTCACCGTCACCAACTGGCTGCAGGTGGAAGGTGAGGAGGGCGAGGCTTGGTGGGTTGATGCGCCGGTGACTTAGTGGAGGCATGGAGCAAAGGCGCAGGTCGGACGTTCGTTCACACTTCAACCCTGTTGCCTCACGCGGCGGCCCTGCCTTGCCCGCCAGCTGGCGGCATCCCTTTCACCCAACCTTTCCCCTCCCCTTGTCACGCCGCAGACTCGACGGACTTCTCCTTTGTGAAGAGCGCCGACCCGCTGCCCCAGGTGGCGGTGGTGGGCGGCCCCGCGCAGACTTTTGCCCCCTCCTCCGGCATCCGGGTGCAGACCGCTATCGACCTCGCCTCTGTGTGCCCAGGTGGGGGGGCGGCAGATGGTGTTGGCCCGGTGGTATGGCAGCAACAGCAAATTGGCTTGTCCTGGGGGGATGACCTCTCACCTCCTGGAACCGCTCCTGCCAGGCATCACCTGACACCCGCTCCCCTCCTCCTGCCTCCCCCACCTCAGGCAACCGTGTGACCTACCTGTGGGAGGAGACCAGCAGCCTGCTGCCCGCCGGCTCCTTCACCGCCAACCGCGCAATGCTGGCGGTCAAGGTGGGTGCTGGATTTTGGGGAGGGAGCTGGGCTGACAGGAACCTGTTTCCAAGTGGGGGGCACAAGGAAGAAGGATGTCTCTTTCCCTCCAGGGCAACCCGCTGCCCATGCACCCCTGCGTAAAAACAATACTTTAGTCGCGATGTTAGCAGCTACTGGAATGGTTTTAGGGGCTGCTTATGCTCAACCACGTCCTCACCTTCAACATGCAACCTCCCTCCCCCCGCAGGGCCCCGTGCCCTCGGTGGCCGGCGGTGAGGTTCTGATTTTCAGCCTGACGGCCACGCTGGAAGCTGATGGCGCCCCCCCCACCTCCGCCTCCACCTCCGTCAGCCTCACCGCCCAGTCCTCCGCCGTCCTGGCTGTGCTGTCCGGCCCCCGCGGCGACGTGCTGGTGAGTCATGTGCAGCGGGTGGGCTGGACTTTCGTGGGATTTGAGTCAAAGGAGGCGATTCTTGGGCTCTGTGGGCACGATGGCAGTGCATGGCTGCTGTAATGCCCCCACAGCACACGACACCGCTGACACCCCCCTTTCGCGTTTTTCCTCTTCTCCCCTCTCAACAGGACTCCCAGCCTCTGGTGTTCAGCGGCACCTCCAGCCTGGACCCCAGCGACGTCGCCAACACCCGCACCCCCTTCTCCTTCCAGTGGACTTGCACCAAGCTGGACACCACAACCCAGGCATGTTGAAGGGGGATATGGGTGGAAGGGGAGTATGGGTGGCTGTGCATGAACAGCGCTTATCACCCACCTGCTCCTGCTGCTCTGCTCTTTGGCAGCACCGCTGCGCTCCCTCATCCACCGGCCTCGCCCCTGCCCGCCCCCCGTCTTTCCCCACCGGCCTCACCCCTGCCCTCCCACTGCCCCTTGTTTCCTCCCCCTGCAGCTCAGCGCGCCGTGCTTCGCCGACCCCGCCTCTGCCCCCGATGCCACCGCAGCTCAGCTGCGCATCCCCGCCGGCCTCCTGCCCGCCAGCGCCACATCCCAGTACACCATCGCACTCACAGCCACCAAGGGAAGCCGGTCTGACAGCGACAGCGCCGCTGTGCGTGTGCTGGAAGGCGAAGCCCCCGTGGGCACCCTCACCCGCTTCTGCCCTGGCACCGCCGGCTGCACCTCCAAGCAGCAGGTCGCCTCCGAGCCCCTCCGCCTGCTCTTCACCCTCGACAACCCCTCCCTCCTGCCCCGCACCACCTTTGCCTGGGCATCGGCCGACGTGGGCCTGCCTTCTGGCAGCAAGCAGGTGAGGAGCAGGGGGGGTGGTGGGGAGGGGAAGACCATATGGAGACCGGGGCGGGGCAGTTTGGATCATCGATGGGCGCTTTGATGCACAATGAGGAACTAGCTTGCATGCAAGCCGGCAGAAGCGTTCACCAGCACTCACTTCATTGGACCCCCCACGTCCCCTTGACAAAGCAAGCCCTTTGCCACCTCCCCTACCCACCCCCGCAGAGCCTGGTCATCAAGCCGTATGATGCGGCCGGCAACCCCGTGTTTGCTGATGGAGCCACGCTTGCCATAAACGTCACCACAACCACGGGTGAGGGAGCGCTGCTGGGGAGTCAGCAGCGCAGCTGTGTGGTAGGGGCTCAAAGTGGTGCGACGCTTGGGATGTCTGGGCTAAGAGGTACAGAGCCATCTTCACCCACGGAGCAGCATCTCGGAGCGCTTTTGTGCCCTTGCACTGTTGCTCTCTCCCGGTTGCAACTCCACTGACACCTCCCACGCTCCCCTCACCCCCTGCCCCGCTCTCCCCATCCGCAGACGGCAAGCAAGCCACGGCGTCGCTGCTCGTGCCCATCGCTCGCCGCCCCGCCTGCTCCCTCCCCACCGGCTGCCTCGCCGCCTCCCCCTCCACCGGCCCCGCCGACACCACCTCCTTTGTGGCCACAGCCTCCGGCTTTGCCGCCGACTCGGCCCTGACCTACGAGTTTGGGGTGCAGGAGGAGGGCAGCGGGCGGCGGGCGGCGCACGTGCGCGGCGCACTGGATGCCTCCTTCACCTTTGCACCCCGCGTGCTGCCGGCCGGCCAGCACACCCTCTACGCATGTGCCAAGGGTGGGTGGGAAGGGGGAGCGGGGGGACGAAGGGGAGCGGTCGTGACGTGTTGCTGACTTGGAGGTTGTGGAAGGGGCAGGGTGTAGCGTGATGAGGATGGGAAAGCAAGTGGGTGGCGAGGAAGTGCAGCGGGCATGTCTTCTAAAACGTTTCGTTTCTTGTTTCCTACCTCTGTGTCTTACCTCTGAAGTTTCTTACCTCTGCTGCCTCTTCCATCCACCCCCGCAGATGCCAGCGGTGCCCAGGCCTGCTCCACCGCGGCAGTAGCAGTGCAAGCCGCCGCGGCGGCATTCTCAGCAACCGACCTGTCCGCTCTCACCTCCTCCCTCTCCACCTCCCTGGCCGCTGGGTCGACCGACGCCCTGGTCAGCGTGGTGCGCCAGCTGTCGGCCGCCACCGCCGGCGTCAACGGCTCGAGCGACGCGCTGCAGGCGGCTGTGGCGG
The DNA here is from genome assembly GCA_002896455.3 of Chlorella sp. ArM0029B. Classification (NCBI taxonomy): domain Eukaryota; kingdom Viridiplantae; phylum Chlorophyta; class Trebouxiophyceae; order Chlorellales; family Chlorellaceae; genus Chlorella; species Chlorella sp. ArM0029B. The sequence goes on along the minus strand of JTEE01000038.1, from coordinate 1,669,190 downwards.
CCCAAGCCCTCAGCGCCATGGGTGCCCTCGAGTCCATCCTGGGTGCCGGCTCTCAGGCCAGCCTGGAGGAGAGCATGGGTGTGCTGGGGGCAGCAGAGGCCCTGGTCTCGTCCACCGCCACGCCCAGCCCCGCACTGGCCGGCAGCGCCCTCAACGTGAGCATGTGTGGCATGGCCTGCCTGCCTGCCGCCCCCCAGCCCTCTGCCTGCCTGGCTGTGCACCCTGCCAACCTGCAATGTGTTGCTGCAGCTCCATGCCCGCCGATAGTGCTCACCCCCTTGCTGCTGCCCGCCAAGCATGCATCAGGCCCCCTCACCTCTGCCCCACCCCTGCCCTCTCCCCTCCCATTGCTGCCCGCAGATCGCCGACAGCGCCATGCAGGCCGTGGCTGCCAGCACCACCGCCGTGCAGCCCTCCGACCTCGACTCTCTGGTCGCAGTCGCAGCAGTGGCTGGCCCCGCCCTGTTGACCTCCGGCACCAATGCTGGCGGTGCCCGCCGCCGCCTGCTGGACGCCCCCTCCGACGCCTCCACCGCCCTGGAGGCCCTCTCCGCCCTCTCCCGCACCTACCACATCGTCTCGGCCTCCCAGCGCCAGCTGCTGGCGGGCATGGTGAGGGGGTGGACTGGTGGTGGTGGCTGAGATGAGAGATTGTGAAGTGGGAAGCAATGGTGGTTGGAGGAGGGGTGCATGGTGCCAGGGAGAGGAGGAGGCACTTGTGGCTCAGCGGGGCAGGCAGAAGAGATCCCAGCAGCCATCCATCATCCTCACCTGCGCACGCCTTGCCCTGCCCTCTGCCTCCCCCCCCCCCAGGTTATGGGCGAGAGCGCTTCTGTGGGCTCTGACGTCCTGTCGGCCACCGCCGCGCTGGTGGACCCAGCAGCCCTGGGCTCTGCCACCACAGTCGCCATCGGCGCCAGCGGGGCCTCTGCCACCCTGCTGCCCGGCCTGGGTGCCCTCCTGGCGGCCGCCACCCAAGGTGAGGCGGTGCGGGAGGGACGGCACTTGTTCAGTTGGGTGTCTTTTGTGACCTCAGCCTGCTGCTTTAGTGCCCCATCACTGGCACTTTGCCCTTGAGCCACCTCCCGCCGCTTCATCCCTTCCCCCCTCCCCCCCCCACGCTTCTTGCCCCGCAGACTCCCCGCCCTCCCTGGAGCTGCTGCTGTCCCACCAGACCGAACCCTCCCTGCTGCTGAGGGTGGTGGCTGGCAGTGCCGCCGAGGTGCCCGCGCTCTCCGCCCAGGCAGCCTCCGCCTCCCACACCGGACGTGGTCTGCTGGCCGTGGCGCCCGAGATCACCGGCGCCGATTCGAGCACCATTGTCAGCGGTGAGAGGGGGCAGGTGCAGGGGTGAGGTGGTCATTACAAGGGGGCTGGGACAGGGAGGGGAGCAGGTTGGGTGCCTGCCCTGCAAACTTCACCCTTCAGCTGAGCTGCCCACCCACCCTGACCTGCAACCTCCCCCTCGCCTCCCTCCCTCCCCCACCAGGCTACGTCAACTTCACCTCCTCCCTGGACGGCATGGGCACCCTGCCCGGCCAAGCCATCGACGTGGCCCTGCCTCTCTCTGACGCCTACGATGCAACCAAGGTGGGCCAGGTGGCGGGATGCGGTTGGGTGAGGTGGCAGGGGGGGCACGGCGTGCAAGGAGGGGGGCACAGCGAGGGAGACGAGGGGGCACAGCGGGCGTAGAGGATGCACTCCCTGGCCTGCCCTGGCCTTTGCCACCCTGCCTCACGCCCACCTTCCACTCCCCTCCCTCTCCCCGGCCACCCCACCCGCCCCCCAGGCCACCATGTGCCTGCGCCTCGACTCGTCCGGCTTCTGGCGTTCGGACGCCGTGGAGCTCGCCTCTGCCGCAGACGGCACCGCCCACTGCACCCTCAGCAACGTCAACAACCAGCAGCTCATGGTGGTGCAGTACATCCCAACTGAGGAGCCCGCAGCTTCTCCCAGCCCAACCGAGGAGCCAGAAGCCTCGCCCAGCCCCTCTACCCCCACCGATGACGTGGTGAGCAAGGGTTCTTCAGGATGTGTTCCACCAAGCTGGCTGGGAGGGGTGTGGGTGTTGCAGGACAGGCAGGACAGCAAAGCAGGCCCACCAGCATTGGGATGCCCTTGTGTGCTGCCCACCTTGCGCAGGGTGGGCAGCACAGTACCAGGCAAAACAGGCGCACCAGCCTTGGCAGGCCCTACCTCTCGTCTCTCCTGCCCCCGCCCACCCGTCCATGACCGCCACCCCCCGCCGCCTGTTCCTCACCTGGCTGCAGGCCGAGTTTGAGGTTCCGCAGCTGACCTTCACCACCCGCATGACTGCGTACGACCCGACCACCTTCACCGCCATCCCGCAGCAGCAGTACATAGCAGCCCTCAAGGCAACCATCCCCACTGGTGAGTGTGGCGACATGCGGGTGTCGTGCTGAGCATTTGTGTTGATTGGGGGAGCTTTCTGGCACTTGCTTCGCTCACCCAAGCTGCCCTCCTCATGCCCCTGCTAACACCCCACGTGTCTATGCCCTCCCACCCTCACCCACCTCCCCTTCACCTGCCCCCTCACCCCCTTGCGCGTGCAGTGGGCATGTGGGTCTTCCTGGCCAACATTCGTGCCGGCTCCGTGGTGGTGGACACCACCCTGCAGTTCCTGGTGTCCAACGGCAACGCAGAGGCAGCCACCGCTCTGGCCGCCGCCCTCACCACCAACCCCGCCTCCATCCTGCCGCCTGCCGGCTGGGGCGAGGTCACCGTCAGCGGCATGGAGCAGTCCACCGTCACGCTCACCCTCTCCCCCTCCCTGCTCACCGCACCCGCCCACACCCTCAAGGCCAGCAACAACAAGAAGATCCTCATCGCTGCCCTGGTCGGCTCAAGTGAGTGGAGGTTGAGGAGGCAGGCTAGTGGGCTGTGGTGGGGGCAATGTGAGGAGGGCTGTGGCGCATCGGCACACTGGAGGTGCTGGGGTGGCACAGCATGTGTGAGATCAGCGGCCATGCACTATAGCAAGCTACCCACCCCTCCTCACCCTCCCGCTGCCACCCTGTCCCGCTTGTGCCCTTACCCGCCACCAATCCTCTTCCCCCTGCCCTCCCGCAGTCGGCGGCGCGCTGCTGCTAGTGGCCCTGGTGGTGTGTGCGTGCAAGGCGCGCAAGGTGCGTGAGGGCAGGAAGAGCACCGGCTCCTTGGAGGTTGACATGGTGTCCCAGCCAACCAGCCCCACCTCGCCGCAGGCCTTTTTGCAGAGCAGCCAGCCCTCTGCTCCCCACTTGTTCTGAGTTTCCGCCTCCTGTCGCTGCAACATGCGGCAGGCTGCTGCTAGCTTCACTGCGCACTTCAGTCTTTTCCAATGCCTTTGATCCTCACCTGCCTATCCGTTCAACATATCCGTTCGAAGAATCTTTCGTTTTGTGCCCATTTCTTGCTTAAGCTGTTCGTGCTGCAAGCCAACCTGACATCTTGTAAAGCACCCACAACACACACGTGCAGAGTTGGGGCGCATGTGTGCCGAGGGTGCCGGCCGGCTTCTGCTGTTCCGTGCTCCCACCTTGCTGTCGCAGCAGGGACGCCGTGTCTTCCATTCCCTGCCTTTGCCTGCCTCCTGCGCCCGTGCTCTGCGGTTCTCGGCCCAGCTCAGCGGCCCTGGGTGCTGCTGTTGCAGTGGGGTGCCTGCTGACCTCCCCCTGCAGCGGTCTGGTGCGTGGCCTGCGCGCGGCTTGGTGCCTTCTGGTGCCGACCTGTGCATTTTCGCCTCGCTGCTTTTTTCAGCGGCGGTTTGGTGCGTGGCCTGCCAACTCCATTTGCCTGTGGGCGTGGGAGGCACGCAGAGGCAGCCACGCGAGGCAGTCCCTTGTGTTCCCAGGCGTGACGGGGCAGACAGAGCAGCAGCACAGTCCGCAAAGGAGTCGGCAGGCAGGCCGGGCGCACATTGACAGCAGGAGGTCGCACAGCAGCACACACCGAGGAGCAAGTGGTGTGCAGCAGTGCCATTTACTGGCTGGCTGCCATGCCGTTATGCATCTGTTGCCCTGCAACGCCATGCGACCCACCCGGGGCACAGCCGCCCTGCATGCACACAATGCGACAGCAGGAGGCCGACGACACGCAGGCTTCTCTTTCTGATCTCCCTCCCATGAAGTGCAAAGGCAGCAGGAAGTGTGTGTCTTGTTCTCTCTTCCAGGGTGGGGTGGTGTTGAATAACACCAGTGTGTGGTTTTGTTGTTGTGGTGTGGGGAGGCGCGCAGGCACCCAGCCAATCGCTCAAGCGCGCTCGCCCCGGATGC
>JTEE01000038.1:1652128-1663981 GCA_002896455.3 Chlorella sp. ArM0029B | reverse complement strand
CTACGAGGAGACCCGCGGCGTGCTCAAGGTGTTCCTTGAGAACGTGGTGCGCGACGCCGTGACCTACACGGAGCACGCCCGCCGCAAGACCGTGACCGCCTTTGACGTGGTCTACGCGCTCAAGCGCCAGGGCCGCACCCTGTACGGCTTCGGCGCGTAAGCAGGCAGCCGCCTGGCACTCCACACACACACAAACACTGGTGTTATTCAACACCACCCCTCCTAATGGAAAGAGCAAAAGCCTTATGGTGGCCTATACTTCTGCACTGCCAGCTTGTTGGGGCTCTTGCCATGCGGGGGTGTTTCTGCCCGGCCCTTGCCTGCATAGTGCAGCGTGCCGTACGTGTTTAGCGGTGCCATGCCATGCTCTGTGCTTCATTCGTTGTTTGATCTGGCCCCTTATATGAAGAGTTTTTTTCTGCACAAAGCTCGTCTCTCATTAGTATGTAGAGTAGGGACGTTTCGGCCCGTTCTGCACGCACAGAGAGCCACGTCAGCAGAGCATTCCTAGGGTGCAGGCGCACAGGCCATATTTAGAGCGCTGGCGCCCTTCTACTGCGAAAATAAAGTGCAGGAGTTCCCAGGTTCGAATCCTGCGTCCTACACTAGTATGTTCACATCCAACAAATTGTCACTCTGTATGGGTTCTGTGCAAGTGAGATTTGGCTCCAGGAAGCGTACCCACATGTTGAGGATGTTGGGTGGCATCATCCCACTGTGCAGCCACGGGCAAGCCACAGCTGCATCACTTGCGGTGCTTGCCCTTTGCTACCAAAATGGTCAATTTCTCAACACAGCGATGGGCAGCCCCCTGCTGTACAGCGAAGCACAGCAGCCATGCCTGCAGGCCTAGCCAGGCAGAGCAGCACGTGTGCCGCCTGCGCAGCACGGCGTCAGCTGGCGCAACTGCCAGTCCGACGGAAGAGGTGACCTGTGCCTTTCCCTCTCAGAGAACCCCAAGCCGTGTTTTTCACAAAAGCTGGGACGGCCGCATCGCTGTGTTCGAATGACTGAACGCCGCCGCCTTTCGGCTCGCTCCCTATGGGGCTGAAGACCTCACGCTGGGTGGGGTGGGTGAGCCCTCACCCCACCCCACCCCGCTTCCAGCTAACTAGAATTGCCTAACTTAATCTACGTGCCACACTACTTGCACTTTGTGACTGTGCAGGACTGTGTTTGGGCAGCGGTGCGTGAAGGCACAGGTGGTGCCAGCGCCGCCGCCTGGCATGACGGCAATGCCTTGGTGGCGCTCTGCCAAACGCCGTGCGCCCGTTTGTCTGCTGCATCGGATCCCGAGCTTCTCCCAGGCTCAGGGAACCAGGCTGTTCGTCGCCGCGAGCAACCCCCTCAAGTTTCGCCCTCTCTGTGGCAGCAAGGGTTATTGTTGAAAGCTTAGCTACAGCTCAAAAATACAGGGTTGAACATATCCCTTCGGTGCCGCTGTGCTCAACAGCTCACTGCCCTCGCCGCCTTCGCTGCTGCCGGCTGCCCTGGGCCCGATGCCTCGCTCGCACCCACCACACACCGCTTACCTCGCCCACCCTGCACCCCGACCTGCTCTTGCCTGCCCCACAGGACCTCAACCCGCTGCCCTTCCCCGCCATAGTAGCCAACTGTGCGGGCTGGGTCGCCTATGGCTACATTCTGGACGATGTGCTGGTGCTGTGGCCCAACATGGCGGGCCTTCTGATAGGCCTCTTCTACACACTGTCCGCCTACGGTGGGTGCGTGGGTGCGCCGGCGCTGCGACGGCATGGGGCAGGCGGGCGGGGTGGGGGCGGACGAGGCACATTGGCGGGCACAGTGGCGGGAATGCGATGTGGTGTGAGCGTGCGTGGCGCCCTCAGCGTGCAAGGCGGGCCGAAGCACGGCTGCCCCTGCCCCTGCGCCCTTGCCGTGTTTGCCTTTCAGAAAGGGGCGTAAGCGTGCACGCCCACAGGCGGTGCTGGCTACAGAATGGGTGATGGCCGGGCCACCCTCCCTGCTGCTGTTTGCCACCCCAGCACCCACCACACGTTGTCGGTGCTCTGCCAAAACTGGAATGCCCTGCTGAATTGCTATGCTGAGCTGCTGCAGGGCTGGCCGACTACAAGCCATGTCACAGGCAGTCCGCCGCCCTGTTGGTTTCTGCTGCTGGCGTCGCGTCGCTCACGTCGCTGCTTCCCATGCAACAATACACGCAGGGCTGGCTGATTACAAGACGCGTGACCGCCAGGCCGCCATCCTGCTTGTGTTTGCCACGGTGATCATGGTGGTGGGGGCGGTGGGCACGCTGGGGGACCTGTCGCACGAGCACCTGAAGAAGCTGTGGGGGTTCACTGCCAACGGTGGGTGGGCAGGCGGGCGGGCGGGTGCGGGGGGTGCAAGGTTGGACCCGTGTCTTCGAGGGGGTGTGAGGGTCCAGCCACAGCCAGCCAGCCTGCCAGCCAGCCAGGGTCCAGCCAGCCAGCCAGCCAGCTAGGCAGCCAGCTAGGCAGCATGCTGTGTGTGTCAAGGTGTGGCAGGGGTGGCGCAGTGCGGGCGCGTGCATGCAAGGATGCGCAGCTGTGGCAGAAAGCTGGCAGCGGTCGGACATTCCCTGTAGCCTCCACTCTCCTCCCGCCATGTTGTGCCACTGCTGCCATCCTGCTCTTCTTCCCCGCCGCCCCGCTGCCCTCCCACCCGCAACCTTTCTTTCAACCCTGTGGTCCTCTCCTGTCCACTTGCTGCTCTGCATCCATTCTGCTCATGTTCCACGCTGCCTTGCAGCCCTCCCGTTTTGGACAGCTCCCCACACCCACCCCTCCACCATCCCACCCTGTGCCCTCTCCCCTCCCTCCCCCCATCCATGCCTCCTGCAGCCATCCTGCTCATCTTCTACGCCGCCCCGCTGTCCACGGTGTTGGAAGTGCTACGCACCCGCTGCTCCGCCACCCTGAACCTGCCGCTCAGCGTGATGAACGTCATCAACGGCTCCCTCTGGCTTGTCTACGGCCTGGCCATTGGCGACCTGTTCATCGCCGTGCCAAACGGGGTGGGAGCGGTGCTGGGGGTCGTCTACTGCCTCCTCCTCTTCATCTACCCACGCAAGCCTGCAAAGTGCGCTTGGGCCGGGCAGGGGCGGGGGGGCGGTCGGATTGGGGGGCGGGTTTGGGGCGCCAGCATGAAAGATGAATTGTGGTCTTTGGGCGGAGCGGACTTTGGGCGGAGCGGCAGCCCGATCAGCTGCTGGTCGGGGCGTGGGATGCAGACGCAGGCGCAGGCGAGCGCAGCCGGAGGGGGGCAGCTGTCGTTGGGTCTCCTTCCCAGCGCTGGTGCCCACCACCGCCTGCTCAGGCCCCATGCGTCCCGCCCCCCTGTGCCTCCCTCCTCCCTCCCCCTAGCCTCCCCCCCAGGTGCAGGCGGTCTCCCTCCAGCTCAGAAGCGGACACTGCCTCGGCATCACGGCGGGAGCTGATGGGTGCCAGCAGCACAGCAGAGAAGGAGATGGTGGTCGATGGAGACGGCAGCGGAGCAGCAGGCAGGGGCGAGGGGCCGTCGGTACCTGAAGCGGTGTGACGTGGGTGCACAATACCGCCCGTGTATCTTTCTCCTCCCCCGCCTGCCATCGCGCGCCTTGTGTGTATCCTAAATCCTTTCATGGCACCGTGCTACGTCGTACCTGCTCTTACGATTCTTGTTTTGCATCTTTCAGACCGCTCATTCCCTGCAACACCGTACAATTAACTGGCATATGCTGTTCACGCCCCTTTCGCCCACTATCCTTCCCGTTTTGGCGCCCCTGTGTGCGACAACACGATCAGCATTTCAAGACATCAAGCAAGGCATGCTGCATGGGATGCACATGCTGCAATCAATGGCAACAAAAGGCATGCAGGCATAGCGGGGAAGGAAGGGCGGCCTGGTGGCACAAAGCGGGGCAAGTACAAGCAAAGGTTGGGTCGGAGTTGGTGAGGTGCAGCCAAAAGGTGCCGGCATCATTCATTCGTCACGTGTACAACGCCGGTGTGTGTGTACAAAGGCATGCGTTGGGTGCTGCGCACGGGAGCAGGCGGCCAGAGTTGTTTACGTCAACCGGTGTCGCCCTCTCCCGCGACGTCACCGCCGCCGCTGCTTTCGGTATCCCGCCTTCCTATCCTGCCAGTCCTCCTCCTGCTGCCGCTGCCACTCTTGCTCTTGCAAGGCGGCCGCAAGGAGAGCCGCTGCCTCGCCACTGGGCTCCGCCACTGCCGCCGCCGTCTTGCTCCGTCGCGCCCTGCACCACGAGAGGGAGGCCAGAAGCGTTCGGTGTTGGCGCCCGCCGCCACACGCCTGCCACCGCAGCCGCCTGGTTTGCAGCCTGCCAGCACCCATGTTCGGAACACCACGCAACCTGGGTGTGTGCCAGCACTCGATGAAACCACACTGCCTGTCCCCCCAACTTGGTACGAGAGGCCTGGGGCACCGCCCTGGCCGCCCCCTCCCGGCCCCGCAGGTCGCCCCACATGCTGCCCATCACACCCTCCCACCTCTGCACCCCCATGGCCCGTATGCTGGCGTCCACAAGCGCCGACGCCGCCCGCCTCTTCTCCTCCACCTCCTCCCGCCCGGTGAAGGAATCTGGGAAGCGGAAGGCCAGCCAGAGGTAGAGGTCAAACACGCGGTGAGACGCCTCCAGCTGTGATGGGGCGGGGCAGGAGCGGGGTTGGGCAGAGGCAGGCGGGTGAAGCGGGTGGGCAGGCAGGAGGGCCGCGGCAGGCGACGCCGATGCAAATGGGCAGGCAGGCGGGCCGACGGCCACCAAGGGACCCGCCCTGTTGCCCCCTGCCATGTCCTTTCCTTCTACCACACGGCCACCCACCCCACCCCACCTCACACCACCCATTAAGGCATTCTTGTCCTGCGATGCTGTGCTCGCATCTCAACCTTTCATTCAGTCACGCATGTTTGACTGACTCATTGAGCAGCACAGGGGTTGTGCTGAACCGACATGTAACCGCCCCACCGGGCCCCCCGCCTCACCTGCTGCAGCTCCCACTCGCTGCGCGCCTGTGCCAGCTGTGGGTGCAGGATGGCGGCGGGGGTGACGAGGCGGCGGAAGGCGAATGCGGAGGCAAAGCTCAGCAGGGCGGAAGCCACGGGGACGTCTTCAGGGTCTGCAGGCCGCCATTTGATTGTGGGTGGGTGGGTAGCCAAAACAAACGAGGTGAAGCTAGAAGCCAGGACTTGGGCCCAGGGCACGTGAGGCGCTGACCAGAGGCCACACCTTTGGTGTGCTTGCATGGGCGGGGGGGCGGCCGCCGCCGGGCCAGGGGCCCGTGACTGAGAGGAGGCCCCGGGGGCGCTTTGCTCGTCCCATGGCCCCGCTTCGCTCCCGCGCCAGGCACCCCTGCCCGCACAAGCACCACAGGCGTTGCCTGCCAGGGTTCCCTGCCTCCTGCCAGACCTCTCTATTGCTCCTGGCCCGCTGTTGGGAAATCGATACAAGGCCCACAAGGGGGTGCACCACAGGGTGCCTCCTAGATGCCCTCTTGTGTAGATGCCTTTACATGTATGTCTTATCAGCTATGCATCCAGGCAGGCCTGTGAGCCCCTGTGCGCACCTGTGGGTGAGATGGAGAAGGTCCAGGCCTCCCGCAGCGTGAGGGGCAGGTGGCGCAGCATGGTGGCCAGCGTGTGCTGCTCCTCGTACCGCGCATAGCTGCGGGGTGACCAGGAGGAGAAGGGTGGAGGGAGGGAGACGAGGGGGCACTACAGGCTGGTTGGGCGGGGGACCGAGACGAGGCATGTGTGATCATAGGGCTGGGTTGCCCATCAATGTGCAGGAACACCAGGACACGGAAAGACTTGCGATGTGCACAGGTGTGGGCGGGCAAGGCAGGCATGCCCGGGCAGGCTGCCGAGGGTTTGGGTGGTACAGCTGACCAGCCGGCAGGCTGGCGGGCACGCATGTTGAAGCACAGCGTCCGTGGGCATCTGCCCTGGCCCAAACCTGGCTTCACAGTGCAGCCGCAGGCCGGCCCCGCCCACCTGTAGTGTGTGCGCTCCAACGAGCTCTCTGCCGCATCCGCAAACCGCCGAAGCAGCCCCGGCAGCCGCTCCTGCGCAAAACGACAGCGCCAGCAACATCCTGAGTGTTGCTGCCATCCTGCTGCATGTACTGGGCACGCACATCGCAGACCCCGCTCCCCATGCCCCTCCCCTGCCCGTTCCGCTGCCCTGCCCAGTGCCACAGCCCTCCTCCCCCACCAGCGTTTCTCAACTGCCCAAGTGCATATCAACCCACCCCTCTAAACTCCTGCTCCCCACTTCCCAGTTGCATCTCAACCCACCCCCACCGACAGCCCAGCGGCTCCCCCATACCTGCGGGTGCTGCGCATGCAGCAGCTCCATCTGCCCCAGCGAGGGCAGCAGGTAGGCTGTCTCCAGGGGTTTGCTGGGCTGCTGTGCGCATGGGCCAGGTACTCCAGGTCAGCAGCTGACGTGGCGCTGACCAGGCCTGAAGGGAAGCGGCTGCCAAAGCGCCCCGCACGCCCCGCCACCTGCGCAGGGAGGGGAGACGGGCAGGCAGGGGGGAGGCAGGCGGGCAGGGGGGAGGCAGGGCGGGAGGAGGGGTCAACTTAGGCAGAGGGCAGGCAGTCGGTGTGTGCGGTATGGAGAAACAAGCAAGGCAGGGGGGAGGGAGGCCCCAGACGAGATGCGGGGCTTAGGCAGTGGCTGTGGGTGTGCAGGACGGGCCTCCCACAAACAGGATGTTTGTAGGGCTGGCATGCCCTGCTGTTGGCAGTACATGGTAGGCACCTTGCCCGCCTCGTCAGCAGCATGCATGTCTTCACACTTCGGCCATGCAGCAGTGCCAGGAACAAACCCGATCCCACCCCAGGTGCCGCCCAGTGCCAAACCCAACCCTTGCAACGCTCCATTTCAACCCAACCCACCTCCCCCACCCCATCACATAACGACACCACACATCACATCCCACCCTTTCCCATCTCATTCCCATCCCACCCCACCCCATCCCAACACGTTGCGTTGCGTCACACCCCACCATCCCACACCACGGCATGNCCACCCGCCCACCTGCTTGACCTCTGCTGTCGTCAGCAGCCGCTCCTCCTTCCCATCGAACTTCTGCACCCCCGAGAAGACCACACGGCGGATGGCCAGGTTGAGCCCCATGCCCACAGCGTCGCTGGCAGCCAGCACGCCGTACCCGCTCCTGGGCGCCTGCAGCGGCAGGGCGTCCAGCACACAGTAGGGATGGGTTGGGTAAAGTGATGGACTCCCAGCACAGGAGGATTGCTGGCTGCCCCCACGCTGCCTCCATTCCTGGGGACCTGCAGCGGCAGGGGGCAGAGCTTCCTAAGTAGGGGATGCATTGGGAGGATGATGATGAACCTAGGTAGGAATGTGCGATGAAGAAAGACTACTTGTAAGAGTGGGGGTGTGTCGGGTAAAAGGATGCATTCCCAGCCAAAGAGTATCATGCTGCCTTCCAGCATGCCAAACTGCCTTCCAGCATGCCAAACTCGATGTTGGGGGCCTGCAGCGGCAGGGGGGCAGCGGGCACGCGTCAGAAGAGTGACGCCCCCTGCCCCATTGCTGGCTGCCAGAACCGAACCCGTTCCCAAGGGCTTGCATGTGCCGAAGATGGGGAGGCGTGAGCAGTCAGCATTGCGTGCGCTTCTGCATGGGGTGGGGTTGATCCCCGCATGCAGGGGCAGCCAGTGGACAGCTGCCGCCCGACAGCTGGAGGACAGCCACACTGCCCCACCCTCACATTGAACAGCGCCGCCTGCTGCTGCCGCGCATCCGGCGGCAGGGCGCCGTACACCACGCAGCAACGATGCTCGCCGCCTGCCTCAATCTGTTGGCGCAAAGCGTGCACGTCGCGGCGGGAGAAGGCCACCACGCAGTCCCCCCGCTGCACCTGCGACAGGCAGGCCAGCGGGCGGCGGGCCGGCGCCAGCGGGGAGAGGCGCTCGTAGCGGCACACCTCCAGAGACTCTCCTGCGGCAGGAGGGGGCAGGGTTTGGAGTGGGGCCAGGGTGGGGAGGTGGGGTGGTCTGAGGGCCCCGGGCCCCCCCGCCCCAACATCCAGGCACGGCTGCCACCGAAGTGGGATGAGGTGTGAGGCATGGGTGAGGTCTGGGGTGAGATGGGAGAATGTCGTGGGGCGCGATGGGAAATAAATGAGGCCGATATGGGAGTGAGATGGGAGGTGAGATGGGGGCGAACAACCGCATCACCCTTCCCACCAACGAATTGCCACTCTTGGCACTCCACTCACCCCACCCACCCACCNACCCACCCGTCTCAGCGGCCATCCTTTCCAGAAGGGGCAGCGCCGCCGGGTCGCCACACACGTGCAAGACCCGGGCAGGCACGCCCAGCACCGCTCGTGTGAAAGCCCACCCCCGGCTCTCGTCCCCCACCAGTTGCACCTCATCAACCACCTGCGGCAGGCAGATGAACAAAGCGGAGGGGAAGGCAAGGGGTGGCGATCAGGAAAACATGGCAGGCAGGCAGAAGGAGGGAGGGCGGAAAGCAGCAGCAAGAGGCAGCGGCGAGGCAGCACAGCAGCAGCGGCATTGCTCAACTCCACATTAACCGCCCGCTGCAAGTTTGCAGGCAAAGCCAGCCAACCAGCTGCCCAGCCACTTGCCCAACCGCTTCCCGAGCAAGCCAGCAAGTACAACACGAAGGACAGGTGCCCCCACATCCCCCCACAGGTGGCACAGCCAACCAGCCAGGCGCCCACCCACCCACTTGCCTACCCCATCAAGCCAGCCAAACACACAAGCCAAACCACCATGAAACACACACAAGGGGGACTGACCGCCACATCCACCACCCGCTGCGTGCTGGCCATCTCTGTGGTGCATGCTGTGTGCGCTGCCCCCGCCTGCTCCCGCCGCTCCTGCCCCGTCACCAGGTTGCACGGCAGGCCGCCGCTGGACAGCTGGTCGTGCACCTGCGGGCAGAAAGGGAGTTTGCACGCACACGACATGCCTACATGAGTGCAAGGGCAGCCCGACACTAGACTTGTGCACCTGCGGGCGGGACGGTAGGGGTACGGTTTTGAACACATCATTGTACAAGGGGTCACGTGTGCAAGAGCAGCCAGCCCACTGGACAGCTGGCCTTGCGCCTGCAGGGGGCATGGCGGCCTCACGTCCTTGAAAGAAAAAGGGGAACAACGATGGACTGCGGTCGAACTGCTCGAGTGGATGCTGGGTGTGCATAGCACCGGCAAGAGGGGGCCCAGTGAGGCACAAGAAGAAGAGCTAGTGCCTGTTCCCCCTGTGGGCATGCCCCCGGCTGCAGAGGCAAGCCTGCCCTGGGCCCATAAGCCTGCCCCCGCACCTGCCACGCCAGCAGGCGCAGCGGGCCGCAGTACACTCCGCTCCCGGCTGCCCGCAGCTCCTGCAGCGCTGCATGCGTCTTGCCGCTGTTGGTGGGGCTGCGGGTGCAGGGGGCGGAGGCAAGCAGCAGCAGCAGCAGCAGCAGCAGCAGCAGCAGCAGCAGCAGGGGAGAGTGTGCTCAACTGCAGGGTTGTTCCAGATGAAGGGTTTTTAACTCGATGCACACACACGATGCCCAGTCATTTCCTGACCTGCCGTGTGCCGCATGATGTGCTCTGTACCCGCGCCCCACCTGCACCCGGCCACCCTGGCTGCTGCCCACATGCGACGGCAGCCGCCCACCCCAGGTGCGCCACGATCCGACGCTCCAGCGCTCTGGCTGTGGGGAAGAAGGCTGCTGGGGTGCCCAAGTCGGTGATAGCGGCCGTCATGTCATACTCTGCCAGAGAACTGGCTGGCATGGTGCCAACTGCAACCGCTGCAGTACCTGCAGAAAGGCAAAGACTTGTTAAAGGTGGTCCATGGCGTGCGTGGTGCGAGTGTTTGATGGCTGTAGCACAGAGGCTGAAAGTTCCGAGGGAAGGCAACAAGAGTCTGCCAGTGGCGGCGGCGGCAGCAGCGGGCGACGGCGGTCACTTCCAACTCTCTGGCTAGCGATGCGGCGTCTGTGTACAGCTGATCTTACACACCCGAGAGCGTCCTGAGCGGCCCCAGCGCCGCCAGGCCTGCCCGCAGTGCGGGCGCCAGCAAGCGCCCAAGCATTACAACGGGCCTTCACGCTGCACCATTCAGCATGTTCTGTTTCAGTGCACTTCCCTGGGCCCTTGGAAGCGGATTTGAACGAGGAGCAGAAGTGAGCTGGCAGTGGCACTAGGGTTTTTGTGGGGGAGAGTATTCTGGGCCCTCAATGATAGGCACGTACGGCTCCAGAGCACTGTTCGGGAGTGTTACCGGTTTCGCCCATCTCCAGGTGGTGTGGCGCAACATGCAGCTCCGACAGCGCCGAGCGGCAACGGCAGTGTCGGCCAGCGCAGGCAAAGATGATCCGCATTCGGCACTGGAAACCGCGGCTCACAGGGGGCTGGCCTCAGTTGCACCGCCAGCAGCTGCCCTCCAGGACCCGCCCGCCGCCGCTCCCGCCACGCCGCTGGCAGCAGAGCAATTCACAGCAACAGCAGCAGCAGCGGCAGCAGCAGGCCCGGGCCCACCCGCCCGACCGCCGCCCCGCAAGCAGCGCAAGCCCCCTCAAGATATAGGCATTCAGGCGCTGCTGCTGGGGCAGGGGGCTGATGTGGCGGAGGCTGCAGATGCGATTGACCACCTGCCGCTGCGAGCAGCGGGCTTCACACCGCACACCCTGCAAGCAGCCTGCAGCTTCCTAGCCAAAGCAGACCCAAGTAAGGAATGTTCCCAGCACTCGTGGCAGGGCATTACTTGTGGTGTCAGCAGTGCTGCCTCCAGCGGCCAGTTGAGCTGAGTCAGCGCCGGCGGGCGGCAGAGTATGGGCAGCCCGCCGCCATCCCACCCTTGCCCCTGCTCCCATGCCCTGCCTGCCACGCAGAGCTGGCGCCGCTGATTGAGCTGCACGGCCCTCCCGACCGGCTGCTGGCCAAGAGTGGCAGCAACTTTGCCACTTTGGCCAAAGCAATTGTCTTTCAGGCGGGTGGGGATGGCGAGTGAGGGCAAGAGCTGTGGGCCGAGTAGGGGTGTTTTGTGCAGCTGTGATAGCGAGAAATCGCAATAGGGTGATTGGGTGGTGGGTGATTGGTCTGGAGGAGCCACCCGCACTGCCCGTTTGGGCTCCTTTCCCCCGGGCTGCCCAACCCGGTGTGCACCGCCTGTGCGCCCCGCCCCGCCCCGCCTTTCTGCTCTGCAGCAGCTGGCCACCACTGCGGCTGCCGCCATCTACGGCCGCGTGCTCAGCACATGCGCCTGCTCAGACGCGCTCACGCCTGCAGCGGTGCTGGCAGCGCCGCCGGCAGAGCTGCGCAAGGCGGGGCTGTCGGAGCGCAAGGCAAGCCACCTCTTGGGTTGTGTGTCGTCTGAATGCGGCGCCCACCATGTGCTGCATGCACTGGCCGCGATCCGCAGGTACCATCGGCTTGCAGCGTACCAGGGGTTACTTTGTACCCTGCCCTGATGCTGACCCTGCTGCTGCCCAGCGCAGGCCAGCTACATTCATGACCTGGCAACCTACTTCAGCGATGGCAGGCTGTCGGACGAGCGGATTGCAGGTGGGTTCATGCTGCACTGCGCTTTGGTCGTGCTGTGCACCGCTCATTCCGCGCTGCGCTGCCCTGCACTGCGCTGCACTGCGCTGTGCTGCCAATCGCCCCGCCCTCCTTGCCTCCTGTGGGGCACTGAGGTTGCCCTGTTTCAACCTCACAACACCCGCCCCCCTGCCCGCCTGCCCCCATCTTTGCCTGCCCTCAACCTGCCACACACCAGAGATGGATGAGGCCACGCTTGAGAAGGCGCTGTGTGCTGTGTACGGCATCGGCCTGTGGACTGTGCACATGCACGCCATGTT
>JTEE01000038.1:1635940-1647197 GCA_002896455.3 Chlorella sp. ArM0029B | reverse complement strand
CTCACCCTGAAACTTGGCGTCCATCAGGCCCCGGGGGCTCACGATGTTGTTCAGCATGAGGCGCACCGGGTTCCAGCGGCGGGCGGGGGTGACCATGCCAGAGGAGACCAGCACCACGCGGGGGCGGGCGCCGCGGCCAGCGCCGCCGCTCTTCTCCAGCTCGAGCACCGTGTCTGCCACGGTCTTCACACCCTGCAGCAGTCGGCACGAGGCGGTGGAAACAACACAAGCGAGCTTGGTGGGGCAGGTGGCCGAGCGCACAAGGCCCACTGGGCAGTGCATGGGCACGGCTGGCACTGAAATGGGTGCCCAGTGTGTGGGCGCTTTCCTATACTTTCCCACAACACTAAAAGAAGAAGAAGGAAGAGGAGGGGGCACCAGGAAGGGTCAAGTGGGGCGTGCGGTACACAGTGCCAGGGGGCGGGAGCGCGCACTCGAGAGGGCGGCAAACCAGGCAGGTAGTGATGTCCCGACTTGACACCTATGGATGCAGCAGGCCCCTCCCACCTGGCAGTCCACCTCCTTGGATCCGCTGGCCGCAAAGATGCAGCCCGCACAGCCCGCCAGCGCCTGCCGCAGCGACGCCGCCTGCGTCACGTCACCCTGAACCACCTGCAGCCGCCCGCCCGCGTTGTCGGGGCCGGACTCCAGGGCACCCAGGCCCTGGGAGCGCGCCTTCTCGGGGTCACGAACCACCGCTTTGCACTGGGGCGCAGGAAGTAGGGCAAGGGAGCAGGTAGGCCAGGGTGACTAGGCGGCGGTGGGCCCACGTGGGCGACTAGTCAGCAGCGGCCCACCAACCTGCGGCGGCCCCCGACACCCGCGCGCCCTCACCCGGAAGCCTTGCTGCAACAGCGTCTCCACGCACGCCCTTCCCGTGCCGCCCCCAGCCCCCAGCACGGCGTAGCAATCAGACATGGCGGTGGCTGCAGTAGATCAAGTCCTGCAAGGCTTAGCTGCAAAGCAGTAGAGCAAGAGGGCGAAGGATTTACAACGAGGTTATTTAGGGTCGCGCAAGTCTTTGGCCCTGGCGTCACACAGCGTGCCGCACAGCGGCGCCACAGCAGGCTGCCATTCTGCCAGGAGTCCTGCATGCCTTCGCGAAGTGAGTGATCATGTCACAGTGTTTAAGGGGAATGTAGGCTTCAGGGGCCAATCGCGTAGCATGGCATTTTTAAATCAACAGTGGGTCGACGTCGTCTGGTGCGAGCGCTCGCCCTGACCCGGTGAAGAACCCAAGCCTTTCATCGCAAGGCGTGGCGCCAGGGCTTCCTCCTGTAACACAGCAACGATTGTGTAGGTTGTCATCAAGCAAGGTGGCATGATTACCATGTGCCGGAGCGGCGTTACTGGTGCATTCATATTGCCGCTGAGCTGGCGACGGGCGGCAGAGATGGTGGCGAAACCCTCGCGGCGCGGCGGTAAGCACC
The DNA here is from genome assembly GCA_002896455.3 of Chlorella sp. ArM0029B. Taxonomy (NCBI): domain Eukaryota; kingdom Viridiplantae; phylum Chlorophyta; class Trebouxiophyceae; order Chlorellales; family Chlorellaceae; genus Chlorella; species Chlorella sp. ArM0029B. Next base: position 1,645,767 of record JTEE01000038.1, on the reverse strand, counting down.
GACCGAGGTACGCACCGATCAGTCCGATCACGCAATTACAGCACCCTGAGCCACCATGGGCGTGCTGGTGCTCTCTGCGTTTGGCCGACTGTTCGTGTCGCGGCCAGAGGGCCTGCAGGCGCTCTCCGCGGCCTCCGCGGACCATGTCGATGCGTTCAGCGCCCTAACAAGCGGGGCGGCGACGATTGTGGATCTGCAGCAGTTCCTGACCGCCACTGCCCACCTGCCGCCCGCCGCGCTCGTCCAGGTCTGTGCTGTCTGTGTTGTTTGCGGGCATGTCCATCTTGCAGAGTACAGCCACCCACCTCAGCGCTTCGGCAACATCTCTTCCAAAGCCTGCGTATAGTTAGCTAGTGGAATCTTGCCCTGGAAGCCTGGCAGGCCGCTGCACCGCCCGCCCACCGCTCCCCGCCGCCTCCCTTTTCACCCCTCCCTCCTGCCCGCCCGCTGCAGGCCACCCTGGCTGCTGCGCTGCTCGGTGACAGCGGGCGTCTGCAGCAGCTGCAGGGCCTGCCAGCCATGCTGCAGGGCTGTGCCGAGGCTGTGCCTGGCGTGCCCAGCCTGCCTGCCAGCGTGTTTGGCTGCTGCCCCTTTGCGGCACCCTCGGGACGCGGCACAAGCACCGACGGCGGCAGCCCTGCCGAGGTGTTTGATTTGCTGTACCAGCTGGGACGCTACTCTAAGGCATGTGATGGGCCGCCAGCCATCCAGCTGGGTGCCCCGCAGCAGGGGCAGGGCCTGGTTGGGCACCCGCCCCCTGGCCACGTCGGCGGTACCACAGCCGCAGCTGCCCCGCAGCTGCCAGCACCCGCGCCGGCAGCAGCGCTGCGGGTGGTGGGGCAGGCCAGCGAGGTGTATGTGCGCTGGGGGCCGACTGCCGACGACTGGTGCCGCTTCAGGCTGGCGCCAGGTCAGCGCCCCACTGCGCGCTGCGCCTGCGGCTGGGCGGGGATGGGGCACCTGTACTGCCAGCACCTTCAGGAGGCGTACCGCACGCTGCTGGAGCCAGCAGGGGGCGCGGCAGCAGTGGGCCCAGCGGTAGGGGGCGCGGCAGCAGTGGGCGCAGCAGCCTCCGCCAGCAGCGGCAGCAGCGGCAGCCGGTCTGCCTTGCCCAGCCCCTCCGAGGCTTCAGCGTCAGCCTCAGCAGGCAGCAGTGGTGAGGGCGGCCCGGCGGCGGGGCCCGCCCTGCTGCTCAACGTTTCGGCTTTGGAGTGGGCCTGCTCCCAGGTGTGGAGGTCGAATGACCCCGGCGTGTGGTCAGCAGGGCTGTGCGCTGCGCATGCATGCTGTGCATGCTGTGTGGCTGCATGCTGTGCCTACTGTGTGGCTCTGCTGCGCTGCCAGGTGGCGGCGGGCACAGGCGGTCAGTCCCCTATGCCTGCCCCTGTTGCTGGAATTGAAACATCGCCCCAGCATGGATGCACCAGTCTCACGTGGCGCCTGGCCCTGTGGCTGGCTTTGACATTGCCCCCTCCCACGTTCGTCTTCTGCCTCCCTTTCTTCACTCCCACCCACCGTTTGCCCGCAGATGAGCGCTGAGCAGCTGTGCAAGCTGCTGCTGTGCACCGCCCTGTATACAGGCGCCGGCGCCGTGCTGACAGACGGCCTGGGCATCACCGACGCCCAGCTCCAGCCACCGTGCGGAGCGGGCCCGACGTCCCAGGTGGGCCTGGTTACAAGGCCGGGCTGCTGACAGGCCCAGCCAGCCAAGTATGCATTGCTTTCCCTCTACCCTCTGCTCCTTGCTATATACGGCAATCGCGTGCCACCTGCTTGCGAAGGTTGGCCCGGCACTGACCGAAACCCTACCCTGCCCTGTCCTGCCTTCCTGTGCTGCGCAGCGCGGCGGCCAGGCTGGCATTCTGGAGGCGCTGTATGCCCAGCGGGTGGTGGTGGGAGGGCCGGCAGCCTCCAGCCAGGCCCGCAGCCTGCCCGGGTGCTGCGTGGGCAGCTGGCGGGCCGCCGCACCGCCCGCTGCGTCCTCCTCGGCCGTCGGCAGGCCTCTTTTGGAGCACGCCGCCGCCCTGCTGGCGCCAGATACAGCAGAGTCTGTGTGGGCCTGCCTGGGTGTCACGGTCGGCACTGTGGGTCTGCCGTGGCACAGCCGCGGCGGGGTGCATCCCAGCGCGCACAGCGTGCCGCAGGGGGTGCAGCTGCTGCAGGCGGCGCAGCTGCTGCTGGGTGCGGGGCACCGGGAGAGCGGGGAGCACATCCTCAAGGTGGGGCGGGGTGTTGCAGTGGGTTGTGGGCTGTGTGTGTGTGTGTGTGTGTCTGTGTGTGTGTGTGTGTGTGTATATGTGTGTGTGTGTGTGTGTGTGTGTGTGTGTTGGGGCCTGCCTGTGACGCAATCATCATCATAGAGTTGGGGGTGGCGGTCCGCACGTGACGAGAAGAAAAGGTGTCTGATGCGGATGGGTTATGAGTGCGCCTCGGGGCTGCATGAGGCCAGGGGGACAGCTCAGCAGATGTGTGTGCCACCTGTGTCCCGCCACCCCGCAGGAGTGGCTGGTCGCGCTCTCCCTGCCTGCGGCCTGGCAGCACTGCAAGCCCCCCTCGGGCCCCCAGCTGGACAGCCTGTGGGGCCAGCACCTGCCGCCCGCTGCCCAGCTGGATTGGTGGGCACAGCAGGGGGCGCCGCCACAGCCAGCGGCCGAAAGCGATGACGTGGCGGATGGGGACTGGCGGCCGCACATGCGCCAGCAGCGGCAGCGCCTGTATGGCCTGTGCAACATTCAGTTTGTTGAGCTGGTGGGAGAGCTGATGGGGCCAGTGGCAGGTGGGTGGGTGGGGAGGCTCAGGGGAGCGGGCGGGGTGGGGAGTTGGTGGAGCGCAGGGCCTGTATAGGGTATGCTCATGAACGGTTAGCTGACTGGGCCAGGTGGCAAGTTGACGGGGGCAACAGCAGTTGATTGGAAAGCTTCTAGGAGCTGCTGCAAGGCAGCCAGCGTCAGCTGGCGGGTCGTGCTGCTGCAGGCAGGCGTTCATGCCCAGAAGTGCACACCCAGCTTGCATTGTGGCATCAGCTCGCGTCAATACACTACCCCAGCATACGGTCTGCGCACACTTGTTCCCCGCTCCAACTCATTGCCCCTGGGGCTCATTCCCACCCTTGCCCCCGCAGGTGCCCAGCAAGCGGCGGCGCTGCTGCGCAGCCTGGAGCAAAGCTGCTGCCGCAGCGCTGCTCTGGGCGTGGTCTACCCCAGGGGACTGCCCCCCTACCTTGGAGTGCCCACAGTCACAGGTGGGCTGCCCTGACGGCGTGACCACAGCGTGGCACAGCGTGGGTGCAGGCCAGGGGCATCCTCGGTAGTACTGTGCCCCTATGTTTGGCAGGTTGCGCTGTGCGAGCCTGCTTTTGTGCTTGTACTCACCTGCTTGGCTGCCACTCTGGGTGCCTGGTCGACTTCCTCTTGTTCCTTGATCAGTACCTGACGCCTGCCTGTGCCCGCTTGTGCTGCGCCCCTGCAGACATGAACAACCCGCTGCCTGCCGCTGCCGGCTGGCTGGAAAACGCCGAGTATACCCTGGGGGCAAGCGCCCTGCCTCAGAGCCACTTGGAGCAGCTGCTCGTCCATCTCAAGAAGGCTCAGGCGGGCCCGCCGCCGCTGCCGCCGCCACAGCAGCCGGGGGGCAAGAAGAAGGGCAAGGGGCGGAAGGGCGCCGCAGCGGGAGCACAGCCGGCGGCGACCCCTGGGCAGGCACAGCAGGCACAGCAGGCGGGGCAGGGGCAGGCGCAGCCGTCAACGTTGCTGCTCACGGCAGCACGCAGCACCGCTCGGCAGGTGCTGGACCTGCCATTGGTCGAGGTAGGCTGCTCACAACAGGCCCTGCCGCACGCTGTCCCTCTCCTGCCCCTCGGGCATCAAACCTCTTTACAGAAACTCTATAAAATACCAGCAGGACAAAACGGGGTTGGGGACAGGGCCTGATTGTTGCTGCTCTACTGGCTGTGCGCCCTAACTCCCTGCCCCGCTGGTCTTTGCCCAGTTTTCCTGCCTCGCTGACCGTGCGTCCCTCCTCACTGCCCTGCAGGCTGTTGGTCTGTATGACTGCCTCATCCCAGACCTGCAAGATGTTGTGATGAAAGGTGGGTGACATGTCTTTTACTTTTACTACTTTTGCTACGGGGAGCGGTCCTGAGAGGGGCTCCGGGAGCAAGCAGGAGGTCATCGCATCATCTAAGATTGTCATCATCAGCCGAGCCGCCGGCGGGGTTCGCTGCCTGCCTTGTGCAGGAGCGGCAAGCCTGCCAGCACTTACGTCAACACCACTCAAGTGGCACTGGCAGATGTGGCTCAGCTTGGCATGGCAGTGGCAAGCAGCCTGCCCCTGCCAGCTGAGCTGGCGCGAGGTGCTCACTCCTCCGCTCACACCTGCCATCCCCTTGTTATGCAACAAAACTACAATGTGTTTATTTAAGGGGTATCCAAAATAACATTATGTTGGTTTAACAAGTCATTATGTTGGTTTCTGGCAATCATCCTCCTGCTGCAGAGGCGGCAGCGCTGCAGGCGGAGCGCTGCCGGGCCACGCTGCCCACAGCCTCGACCTTGCTCCGCAGCGTGCACGACTGGCAGCTCCAGGCGCAGCAGCGGTTCCGGCAGCAGCAGCAGCACATGCCCGCCATCCCACTCGGCGCCGGCGCCGCCGCCCCCGCCCAGCCGCAGCAGCGCNGCCGCAGCAGCGGGGGCTGGCAGCGCTGCTGAGCGCAGCAGCCAGCACAGGCCCGGAAGCTGCGCCCAAGAAGCGGCGGCTGACCCTGGCGGCCTGCCGGTGCATCCTCGACCTGTGCCAGGGGCACGGCAGGGCGGCTGTGGCCAGCCTTCTGTCTGCCAAAGAGGCCGCTGGCTGGTGGCACCTGGCCGAGCTGCTGGAGCTCTCAAACTCAGACAACAGCCCCCAGTACTTTCACATGCTGCCGCCCCTGCTGGCAGCGCTAGCCGCCCTGCTGCACGACGTGCAGCAGCCGGGCGGCACGCCGGCAGCTGCCAAGAAGCAGGCGTCGAAGAAGCAGCAGCGGGGTGGGCAGCACAGCGGGGGGCAGCAGGCGGCTGAGGCGCAGAGGCATGTGCCAGCAGATGTGTTGGAGCTCCTGGCAACAACGCTGCCAGGCCTGTTGGTGGACTGCTGTGCCGCGGCCCAGGATGCTCTGACGCCCCTGGGCAGCGCCGCCAGCAGCAGCAGCAGCCTGGGCAAAGGCAGCGTCTGCGACAGGGACGCGCTGCTGCTGGCGCTGTGCGGCGTGCGCAGCTGCGTGCAGATATTGTCAGGTGGGGTGGCACGCCTGCCGCGCATGCTGCCTGCCCTGCTGGTGCATGCCTGGCTGACGATGGCATGCAGCTGTGTCTTTGGGAGGAGAGACCACGCGGGAGGGACTGCGGACTGAGCCACGCTTGAGCTGTTCATATGGCAACAACAACACTGACCCCCTGTTCTTCACACCCATCCCTCGGTCCCCACCCCACATGTGCAGAGGTCGCTGCAGCCGCCCCGCTGTCAGCGCAGCATGCGGCAGCACGAGATGCACTGAGGCACGAGCACCCCGCCCCGCTGCTGCTAGCCCTGCCCATGCTACTGGAGGTTGCCCAGGCCGCCAAACCTGTGTCAGCAGCGGCAGCCGCCCGCAGCCCGCAGCCCAGCAGCACCGCGCCTGGACCTGTCGACTGGAACGAGCCCGCCTGCGCTGCGGCCACCGCTCTGCTGCAGCTGCTGCCCGCCCTGCCGCTGCCGGTGACGGCCGGCGGGGCGGGCTCCTCTGCTGATGCAGCCGCGGCGGCCGCAGCCACAGAGGCCTATGGCGGGCCCGCCTGCCTGCAAGACCTGCTGCCGCAGCTGCTGGCCACCAGTGCGGCCCTGGCTGGCAGCCCTCACACCGACCCGCCCCGTCATGCCTACGTGGCGCTGCTCTGTCACTGCCTGGCTGAGGTGGCAGCTGATGCCACTGGCGAGGTACCGGCGGAGCAGCGCAGGCAGGCCGCCCGCTCCCTGCTGCGCCTGCTGCTCAGCCCGGCTGTTGCCCACGAGCTGCAGCCTGGCCATGCGCGGGGTGGGACAGCGGGTTCCACGCCGCCTGATAGCCTCGCGGCAGAGCGGCGCCAGCTGGCAGAGGCCGGCCTCCAGGCAGCTGCCCGGGTGCTTCCCGTGCTGCTCAGCCTGCCAGACGGCGGCAGCAGCAGCGAGCCTGCTGACGTGGCACGCCTTGCTGGCGACTGCGCCTACCTGGCGACCAACCTGCTAGCCGCCAGCCTGGCGCAGCATTGGGGGCAGCCTGGGGGCCTTGTGCACCCAGAGGGGCACAGCCACAGCAAGGCGGCTGAAAAAGATGCGCGGCAGCAGCTGGCGCTCAGGGCCGGCTGGTGAGCGCCTTGCCTGTCGCCATGAACAGCCTGCAGCATGCGGTGCGTGCAGCTCTGCCTGACACGCAGCTAGCACCCCAAGAGAGCAGGCAGAGGCAGTCACTCTGCCTGCCCGTCTCCCTTGGCGCTTGGCCCTGCCAACTCACACGCATGTGCTCCCCTGCTCTCTACTCGGTGTGCAGGCAGCTCAGCGCGCTGCGCCTGCTGAGCTGGTGGCTGCAGCACTCTGGCAAGCTCCCCGTCTCGCCTGCATCAGCGGCCACGGCGGCCGCCGGCTGGCAGGCTGGCATGAGCGGCCCTCCCACCCCGCTCTTCATTGCCAGCACCCTGACAGGCCTGCTGACGACGTGAGTGGCACCGTTTGGAATGTTCATTTGGGTGTTCTTCTTGAACCCGCACGGGTTGTTGGTTTCCGACGCATTTTCCAGGCGGCAATACTGCGCACTCTTCGGTTTTGTGTCACATAGTATTGTACCCGTGGGTGCCCAAGCTTGAGTTGTCTTGTTAAATGTGCCCGCCCCTCTCTTGTTGGCAATGCAGAGCCGTGGACCCGCGGGTGCACGTGGCGGCCCTGGACCCCCTCTCCACCCTGGCAGCAGCCGACCCGCTGACCCTGCTGCACTGCGACAGCCTGCCGCTGCTGGTGCACGCCGCCGCCAAGAAGGCGCACCATCACAACGCCACCGAGCACAAGGCAGGCAGTGGCTGGAGCACTCGAGAGGCAGCGGGGGTGCAGCAGGTGCAGGCTGGAGTTGCTGCCCTGCTGGGCACGCTGCGCGAAGCTGCCACAGCAGCTGGGCCAGCGGGCGGCATAGCTCGCTCCATGTGGCAGCTCTGGGAGCAGCACGCCCCCGCCAGCAAGCCCCAGGCTGCCGGCACAGCGGCGCCTGCACGCACTGCGCCAGGTGGCAGCAACAGCGCCACCGGCGCCACCGCTGCACCCTGGGATCGCGTGGCGGCTGCTGCTGGTGCACTGGGTGCAGCCAGCGCCGTCTTGGGAGGCTCCTCGCACCCGGCGGCGGCTGGGGCAGCAGCGGCGCAGCGGGGGGCCGGCGCCTCCCATCCGGCTTACGACCCGGCCGTGCTGCAGGCGTTGATGGCAGGTGGGTGATCATGCATGCACCTGTTGCTGGGCTGGCGCTGCTGCCGCATGCTTGTAGGCCTGGGCACCGTCATCTGCCAAAGTTCTTGTAGGGCTGGGCATCCTGCTGCATGAACAAACCGTGCGGCCTGCACCCCTTCCTGTCCAGCCCCCGCCCTGGCTCTGGCTGCAGGGCTGCTCTGGGCGGGGGGTGCCCGTGCCTCTACCCGCGCCCTCGCTGCACTCCACCCATCCTCATGCGTGGGGGGCCTCCTGACCTCCCCAACTTCCCACACCTCTCCGATTCCTGCCCTCTGCTTCCGCAGGCGTGGGGGGCGATGCGGCGCTGCAGGCGATGGCTTACGAGGCGGCCCTGATGGGGGGAGAGTACGATGAGTACACAGATGAAGACTATGGCGACGACGATTTGAACGGCTATCACTACTACGACGAGATGCCGGAAGGGTACTACATCTAGATTTTTTTAAGGAAGCCGTTTGGCAGTGCCCGCCGGGGGGTGGGCGCGTGCAAGGGCAGCAGGGGGGCACACTGCGTGAGCAGCGGGGCATGCCGTGTCAGGCCAACCTGCTGTGTAAGAAAGGGGATATAGAAGCTGACCGGGCACGCCTTTCCCCGGAACTTCATGAGGAAGCGGCGCATTGGACAGCGGGGGTAGCGCTGTGCTGCCAACTTGCTGCCTGGCACCTTTTGTTTTGCATCGGTGCGCAGTGTATGAACAACCAACATGGCTGCACAGAGCATGAGCAGGCCCAGGGGCAGTCATGGGGAACCTGAGCGCTCATGCCACAGGCGGGGCAGAACTGAAATACGTGGAGGTTCGAATTTCACAGGGCGCCCGATCAATCAAATTCCTAAGAACCAGTCAGGGATATGCGAGGAATTCTTTGGGCTTCACAGCGGAGGCCGGCATGAGAGAGGCACGTGTGGCTGGTTTTGCGGCATTGGGATGCTCCAAATGAGCAGGGGGTGTATTGGAATGTGGCATGGGGATCGTGCCAGTGTGGACTGAGCGACCAGAGCGGCAGTGGCGCGAGGGTTCTGATAACACTGTTGACTTCATGCAAGGCGGCCACATGGCAGCGGGGCGGCGCACGCTGGCGGCTCACCTGGCGGAGGAGGTGTGCATCCGCACGTTGCGGGGATGTAATCATCGATGCCGGGCAATTACACTGCAAGGATGTCTGCAGAGTGCATGAGCAGCCTGAGTCTGGCGGTGCGGGACTTGGCGACGGCCCTGCGGCCGGCCGATGCCGATGCTAACCCAGCCGCTCTGCAAACTGCCGCAACCAACTTAGCAGGTGAGAAGCAGGGGTTCCGCTCACCCATCCGCCCTCCCATCCTCACACCCCTCACCCTTCCACAACCCACAAGTCCTCCCGCGCCTGCCCTCTCGCTGCTGCGCCGCCTGTTCAAGGCTGCCCTGGGCGACGAGGCAGCCAAGCTGGTGGACATCAACACAATAGACGGCTTCCAGGTGGGCAGGCAGCTTCCAAGTGCCTGGGTATGTGGAATTGCTGAGGACTTGTTGTGAAAAAAAATAAATGTCCACAAAAGGAAAAAAAAACCACCAAAGGAAAAAAATAAAGCTGTGTGGGCGCTGCCTGACGCTGCGCTACTGCTCAGCTGCCTGCCAGCGGGCAGACTACCCCAGCCACACGGTTGCCTGCAAGGTGCTGGCCCGGCGGCGGGCAGAGGCGGAGGAGTAGGCGGCCTAATACACATTGCGTTTGTGTTGATTTAGAAGATGCCAAGGTGCTCCCTGGTGCCGCATTGCCATGCCCTGCCCTGTTGGCGAACACGAACTACCTCACCCGTCGCAAAGTAAAACGGTCACACAAACAACGCAGCGTGCCAATGCTTGCTGGCATCACTTGATGACTTATCGCTGTGCTGTTTGACACGCAAGGCGGTGCTGAGCAACCAAAGTGACGCATGGCCGCTGGCTGGGTTCTTTACATTACACGTTGCGCTGCAAACGGCAGGGCAGAGGAGGCAGGGCACTGATCTAACATTGTAAGGGGGGGCAGGCGGGGCTGACGGCAGAAGGCAGCAGCCGTCGGCTGCGGGTGGGAAGACAGTAGAGCAAGGGTAACGTGAAGAGATTCAAATCGTTCGGGTTGGGCGGGGCGAGCAGGTTGGCCAGGGGCAAGCCAGAGTAGAGGGGAAGGCGAAGGCAGAGGGGAACATAGTCGGGGGGAAGGGGCTGGCTGGGTGGAAAAGTGGGGATCAAGGGTTGCCGCCGCCTGGCTGGTAGCTACTGCTCTGCTCTATAGAGAGCCACACTGGGAGCAGAGAGGCGCCCTGGGTCGGCGGGGCACAGTGGCAGGCCGCAGGTGAAGGGGCTGGCTGGGTGGGAAAGTGGGGATCAA